>CM041641.1:19560734-19722756 GCA_023333625.1 Bothriochloa decipiens | reverse complement strand
TTATCTTGCACCAAAGTGCTAGTACAGGGGAAAATACAAGCAGATGTGAGGAGTGTGAGGTGGAGCTTTGGCGATCGGGTGCCTAGTTCTCGACCCTTCACAAGCTCACGGTGTCGTTCTGTGATCTAAAGCCTTAGCTATGCTCTGGATCCTCTCGATCCATCTCCCTTTCGTAGGTCCTGGCGCCTCCTTTTATAGATGAAGGAGGGGCACAGGGGTACACGTATTTCGAGTCCGCACAGCTAATGATGTACGACATTGAGGCCGATCACGTCGGTGCCACTGTAGCGATGTCCGTCGGTATGGGAGGTCCTGCTCCCGTCGCGTCGGGAGTTGTTGAGTCCTGCTCGAGGGTTTGCTTGTTGATGTCGAGGGGTGACGGTCGAGGGTCTTGGCCGGAGTCAGAGGGGGTCATGCCGAGGAGGTCGAGCCTCACTGGATAAGGCCGAATCCCGGAAAATACGGAAAATACGTTAGTTTATACGTCTTGAGGCGGTGCTGGTCGTGGCACAGTGCTCGGTATGGTGTAACAGCGTAGTATGATTTGCGGGATTCCGGGGTATGGGCGATAAAAGCAGATTTGACCGCCACGGCCGCGACTGTTATCGTAACTGTGGCCATGCGGTTAGGGGGGGTAGATAGATCGCATTAAATGCGCTCGGATCCGTACGAGAGAGTCGGTAGCCGAGGGGAGCGCCGTCCTCGAGGACCGCCCATTTGCCTGGGCGAAGTTCCATCCTCGAGGGCCGGCTCGTTCACCGGGCGAAGTTCTGTCCTCGAGGGCCGGCTCGTTCGCCGGGCGAAGTTCCGTCCTCGAGGGGTCGCCCGAGTTGTACCCTCGTTTGTACAGTACTAGTCCGTTCGGTAGCCTCTCGGGTGTACAGTACTAGTCCGTTCGGTAATCTCTCGGGCAGGCTCTAGCTTTGTGCCGTTGCCGCCCGTTCGGGGGTCAGTCCGATACGTCTTGGCGTGCGGGCCTTCGTACGTTAGCGCGGGGGATTTATTAGAGGGTTAGTGTTGCTGATTTTACGGGGTTTAGTTCGGTAAACCAGGGGTTTGGGGTACCCATTTCCTCCTCCAGGTCCTCCTCCGGTGGCTCGAGTAGTGTGGCGGCGAAGCTCTGGTACTCACTCCGGTCTAGCAACGGGCAACTGCTTCCCCGCATCCCCCTCTCCACACCTCTACTTCTCGGCAGCAAGCAGGTGCGGGCGTGGCCAAGGCGATTGCGCAAGCACGGAAACCCTAAGCGGCTAGGTGCTCAGCTTTTATAGCCAAGGCGGCCGGCCATGGCGCTCTCCCGGCTAGGGTTAGGGTTTGCGCGGCTGGGGCGGATGAACCAACAGCATCTAGTGCAGTACGGTGAGGGGTGAATGGTGGGCACACCATTTCCATATTTGGGATGATAGACATGACGGGCGGGCGGCCAGAAGTAGCTGCTGATAGGTAGGGCCCACCTATCAGCGAGCGGTGCGAGGGAGATGCAGGCACGCGGCGTGCGGACGGTCGGCCGATGCTGGTAGGCCTTTGCTGGGCTGCGTGCGGGCACGGGTCAGGCCAACGCCTTGCTGGGCCATCTCAACCGGCTAGGCCACGGTGGTGTGCGGGCGAGCAGGCGGCCTGGCTAGGCGGCTGGCAGTCTGCACGGGCACCTTGCTGGGCCGTGGCGCTGGCGAGGCCAGCAGGTCGAGCTGGGCTGCCTTGCCTTTCCATTTTTTCTTTTTTCTTCTCCCTTTTCTATTTCTTTTCAAGGTATTAAACTATATATGCCATGATCTATGTTAACAAGTTCATGACCATGGTGCACACACCATGGTAGGTCCCCTAAGGTCTTATGGGGTGTTGGGTACCAAGTCCATGGTTAGTATACATAGATACATATATGTTATAAAAAGGTTATTGATTTTATTAGCAATACATAAAATCAATAAGAGGCAAATCAAACCTTGTGATTAAAATGCAATTGATCCAACTAACATCGGTGCTACTTGTGCAATTATTGGGTGTTTTCCTACATGACAGTTACCAACAATGGGATACATTAGAAAAAAATTTTGTTGGTTGTGATTTTTGGTGTTTGGGATTTTTAGGGTTGTTACATTATCCTTCTAGCTAAATATGGGGCATGCGTTCAATATGACTTGAGGACGTACAACGAACGGGGTCCTAGTTTAACACAGACAGAATAAAACAACACAGAACCTCCAGTTCTGTCCACAACACCAATCCCGTCCAGTCTCAATTTATTATCTCCACATGGTTATTCATGATAACAACATAACCAACCATCTGAGTCACAACCTATAGCTCGCAGATGACAGAAAATCACCCGACTTCTACTGGTCTACTTAAGTAGGGCTAAGCTGATAATGATCCTGAACCTAACAGGGTAAAAAGTATATCTAGATAGACAAGGAATATAAGTAATGCATCAACGGTATCAAGCAATGCCTGTAAACTTAATGCAATAAACAAGTAAAGGATACAAGTTAGATATTTGCAAACCGCAGGGAGAAATGCTCCGGGGCTTGCCTTTTAGGAACGAGCTAGGCTAGTGGTCAGGACACTCCGGCAGATCAGCTTCTGGCTCCTCGCCCCCAGGTGCCTCCTGCACCAGGGCTTCCTGCTGGCCTTCCTCTGCTTGCTCTCTAGGAACTACTGGCGTCACGTTTTCCAGCAATCCTGTATGATGCATTGGTGCATATGAATATAAGGAATGCACGTGAAATACAAATGACAGGTGATGATGATGAATGAGTGCACATATTAAAATTATTAACATCATCCAAAAACTTTTATCATAAGCACATGTCATCTACTGCATTCTCTTCTATAAATATCCCATACAAGCATCACAATAAACAATGACTTGCACACTTTTAAAAGGAATTATAGAAGAACATACATTCTGCACATAGAACTGAACAGAACCAAAAAACACTAACAGATTACACATGTTACTAGAACAAAAAAAGGCACCTTTGATAGCATGAAATGATAGAGCAAGACATTAACAAGTATATAAATAAATAAGGATAGAACTGCATCAGGTATTTAGATTGTACAAAAAATTCTATAAAAATTGCAGAAGCTTAAGCATGCATAACATAGCCTACCATAAAATTTTTAGGTTAAAACAGTAAGTACTTTAGTCTACACAAAACTGACAAGGCATCACAATAAAAAGGCCTAAAATACTTTACACAAAGAAAAGTGTGAAACGACATATCTCAGAATATAACTAGCTACTAATTAGCATAAGAACAACATACAAAAATTATCATACACAAATTCTATTATTTATTATGCATTTCTAAACATGCAAGGTAAATAGCATAATAAATAAACATAAGAATAATTACACATGATAGGGAAAGTAAACATTTTTCACAGATAGATCATGTCATAAGAAGACTAAAAAAAACTGGAATCATATTTTTCCAAGCAACACAGAGTTACTTATGCATTTCTAAAGATAAAAGCATTTAAAAGGAATAAATAAAGCTATACAAAAAAGTAACATATATAATACATCTCATATTTTTCTCTTACAGATCTTATCATAAGAAAAATACTAGAACTTGAACAACTTATTTGGACAAATATTGACTGACATATTAAATTAACAAGACATGCAAGAATTTCTAGAAAAAATTTTTGGAAAACTATTTAAACTGAAAATGCTATGCGTACCTGGATCTGCACCCCAAACCCTAACACTGCTAAGTACACTCGGTGTTCTGTACCCAGAGGTGCTGACGACTGGAACCCGCGGGGTCAACCCGAGCCCACATGTCAGCCGACCAGAACAGAGGACGATGGCGGCCGGCGAGAACTCACCGGCAGTGAGGTTTTCGGCACTGAGCTTGGCACTTATAGGCTTAGCGCGATGACGTGAACATAGTGGTGCTAGAAGTGCAAGCTAGAACGGCGGTTTTCCCCAGCAGCCAGGCACGCCGGTGGACGGTGGCGGCGGTCGGCGGCGAGCCGGCCAAACCGGGCCACGGTGAGGCACAAGGAGGTGCGCACTAGCTTTGTGGTGCCAAGGCGATGCAGATACACGAGAAAAAGAAGGAAAACGGCGGTCCAACCGACGTCCGCGCGAGCGGCGGCGCTGCATGCCGGCAGTGGTCTGTCAATCTAGTGAACCAAACCCTTATCGGCCTAATTGACTTCATCTACTCGATCTAAAGGCCCTAGCGGCTTTATTACACCCAGAAAAGAAGGAAGAATAGGGTGAGGAGGGGTTGGCCATGGCAAGCCACATGGCGGCCATGGCGGCCGTGACCGGCGAGGAGGAAGAAGGGGGCGATTGGCCACTACCTCCAGTTGATTCGAGCTGGGAGAAGGTCGCGGAGGTGGAGTGGAGTGAGGCGAAGCTAATGGCGTGACTGCATTTGGAAAATGGTGGCTGGATGGGTGGCAGAACGATGAGCTTCCCTCGGCGACAATGGTGGCCCTCCTGAGCCCGCTTGAGCTCTGGAAGGAGGAAAATGAGGATGGGGAGGAGTGAGGCAGGCGTTGGGCTGTCTAAATGCGAAGACAAGGCCGCGAACATGTCTAGGTTTGTGCCATAGGGAGCGGTAGTCAGGCAACGGCATCGAAGCTCGACATCCGCTTGGCGCGCGGGCAGGAGGAGTTGGGGCCGGCAAGAGCTTGAGTGGGAGCGGCGCAAGGTGAGTGGGCGATGCGGCTATGCGCTGTTGCGGATCCGGCGACCAAACTGCGGACATGGGCGGGCGTCGACGTACAGATGCCATGCGGCTGGCGTTGGCCTGGACACAGCATCCAGAGGTAGGAGAAGGAGTGGGAGAGAGAGAGACTGACAGGTGGGTCCCACCCCCATTTAAAATTGAACTAAAAATGTTTTGCTCTGTTGTTCAAAAACTAAGTTGAATTTGGGGAAACTTGCAAAATATGAAATGTTGTTCTGGATGAGTAGAACATTTCACTTTTAAATGTCAAAAACTAATTCAGCCTGAAAATTGAATTACAAAATTTGTAATTCAAAAGCATTTTTAAATAAAAGGAAAACCCTATTTTATAAACTGTTTTTGGCAATTTTGAACCCTTTCCAAGCATTTTCAAGAGATGACATAAAAACAAGTTTTGTTCCAAATAAAATTATCTACCAACTTTATTTTACACTCAACCATAGATAAGCAACTAGCATGTAGTTCTAGTTCAATTTAATAAGGCACCAATTTGGCAAAATTCAAACAAATATTGATTAAAGCCAAATCAAACAAAGTGACCAACATAGGTATTGATCCAAACAGCATGATAAACATTTCTAGTCCTAAATAGAGGCTAAAAATATTCCATTGCAACCATAACCAAATAATCTAGCATTTAGGGCAACTATTTAAATAAACAAGCAAGTTACACACTATCATTTCATGTTAAGTAAATGACTATGCAAATGAGATGATCATGCTCAAGATATGCAATGTAATGCAAGCTTAACACCATGGGTGTTAAACACTTGACCTGGCCATTAGTTTTAGGATGAATGACGGTGGACCAGTTCACACGGATGTGACGGTAGTCGCAGAAATCCAAGAACTTCTTGCCAGTGAACTGTGTGCCATTGTCAGTGATGATGACGTTGGGGACCCCGAAGCGATGGATGATTTTGGTGAAGAATAGCACTGCCTGCTCAGACCAAATGTTGGTGATGGGCCAAACCATAATCCACTTGGAGAACTTGTCGACGGCTACGAGCAGATGGGTGTAGCCCCAGTTGTCTTCTTTAGTGGCCCTACAAGATCGAGCCCCCAAACCATGAACGACCATGTTATGGGGATCATCTGTAGAGTATGAGCTGGGAGGTGGGTCTTATTGGTGTAGAATTGGCACCCTTCGCATGAGCGGACGAGTTGGATGACGTCGGAGACTGCGCTTGGCCAATAAATGCCTTGCCGAAAGACGTTTTTGACAAGGGTCCTCGGAGTAGCGTGGTGGCCCCAAGCCCTCGAGTATAGGTCTTTGAGTAGCTTCCTTCCCCCCTTGATGGTAATGCAGCGCTAAAGGACCCCGGTGGGGCTCCGTCGATAGAGCTCCTTGTCACCACCGTAGAAGACATAAGTCTTGACCTGTCGAGCGATCCGTCGGGCCTCCATCCGATCTTCTGGAAGTTCCCCTCGAATAAGGCAGTCAAGGAAGGCAGTACGCCAGTCCAGTTCAGGGGTTGGTGGAGAAGGAGACCCCTCATTCTTCATGGCCTTGGCCCCGGTCGAGGGGGCCTCAGTCAAGGGAGGGGGTCGACTACTTGTGTTACAGCTCCTTCCCCTGTGCCTATATTGATAGAGGCCTCATACAGGTCCTTCAAGAAAACATCGGGTGGGACGGTACCTCGAGTTGATACAATCTTTGTCAGCTCGTCTGCGGCCTCATTGTACCTTCGTGCGATGTGGTTAAGCTCGAGGCCATGGAACCTGTCCTCCAACTTTGTGGACTTCCTTGTAGTAGGATTCCATCTTGGGGTCATGGTAGCTCGAGACCTTCATAACTTGGTTGATTATGAGTTGTGAGTCACCACAAACATAGAGGCGTCAAACCTCGAGCTCGATGGCAATGCGTAAGCCATTGATGAGGGCCTCATATTCCGTGATGTTGTTGGAGGTGGTGAAGTGGAGTCGTATGACGTAGTGCATGTGGACTCCGAGGGTGAGATGAAGAGAAGGCCCACACCAGCTCCTATTTTCATCAAGGACCCATCGAAGTACATCGTCCACAACTCCGCCTGGATCTCACGGGAGGTAGTTGAGTGTTAGTCCATTCTACAATAAAATCCGCAAGTACCTAGGACTTGATGGCTTTGCGTGGTGTGAAGGTCAGGGTCTCGCCCATGAGCTTGACTGCCCACTTGGCAATTCTCCCCGAGACCTCTGGGTTTTGGACTATCTCCCCGAGGGGGAAAGATGAGACCACGATCACCGGGTGGCTGAGGAAGTAGTGTTGGAGTTTACGCCGTGTGAGCACGTTGGCGTAGAGCAACATCTAGATCTGCGGATAGCAGACCTTGGTCTCTGTTGGTGATCCTTATGATCATTTTTAGCTACCAACTTATGCCTAAAAGAGAGAAACAATCATGCTTTGACACATAGACATATGCTATTAACGGAATCCCACTTGTACCCCTAATGTTCATGATTTTGCAGGTTTATTAAAGGAAACAAGTGGAAGTACACAACACAAATAAGAAAGCGCAAAAGTAGACTTTGAATTCAGGAATGCACGAACAAAGAAAAACGAAGAAACCCAATATGAGCCAAAGGAGCAAAGGCCTAATAAAGTTCAAGTCCGTCTCAGGACTGCACGAGTAGGCCCGAGTAAATCAGTCATTCCAGGCTCATCTGAACTCCGATTTGGAAAAATCATCAGGCGAAACAAAGCTATCGACGAGGCCCACATGCTCACAAAGGTGGTGGCTAGGGGGGCCAACCAAGGGACTGGCTGCCCTCGGGACTGGCCGTCCCTAGCTGGGCCTCCCGGGCCCAGTCTTCTTTGGTGGTTCGTAGGATGGTTTGGCAAGGACGGTCCCACCTATGATCAATACAGATGGAAAGTGGAAACCGCCCTTTGGAGGTTGTTTTTGATCCTTCCATGTGGGGATGGTCCTTTTGCATAGAACCCCTCCTCTCAAGCTATAAAAGGAGGCCTCCTGTCTTAACAAAATATTCATTCATCAACACAAGAGGTCAAAATGTAGAGAGGAAGAGCAAGCTCCATTCCAATAGCTTCTAGCTAAATTAGTATAGGGAGTGAGAGAGGGAAAGAGCTGGAGAAAGAGCGGTGTTGAAGCAGTTCTACCTCTGGGTGGATGAAGTGTCAGGCTTGTTGGCTCTCGCTCCAACTTGTACCTCTACGATCGTCTTGCTACTTGAAGTAAGTTCGTGTTCAACTTTAGTTTGATTCATTAAGCATGTCTCTTTCATAAAGCTACTTGTTTGTGGGCTCGTCATTTGTCCTTTGGACAGATGCTCTAGTAGAGGACTCCTGATAGAGACGGATGTTCCTGATCGACGCTAGAGTAGCAGTCACCTTCATAGATGTGGTGTCTAGGTTGGAGTCTACCTTCGTATGCTACGCGCGCCCACGGGTAGAGGGGTATGTGGAAGGTGGTGACAGCCCTGTCCACTCATATGTGTATTCCCCCATGTTCGATCGTGGAGTAGAACTTATATTGATGTCGCTTGGCAGACCAAGTGTGTCAGTGCCTGAAGCAAGCAAGTAGTGGGAAGGTTATCTTTGTTTGGGTTTCTTACCTTAGACGAACCTCTTTACCCATGATACTATTCATCTTATCATTCTGGGAGAGCTAGTTTAGAGACTTCTTACACCTCCATTCCCTGTGGAAATACGATACCCTGAATACTTCTGGGGTGAAGGCTACAACGGTACTTCCGTGCACTTACGGACTTTTCTGCTAACGCTAAAAAGCGCCAACAAGCTTTCTGACGCCATTGCCGGGGAATGGTTGTCGTTTTTGTCTTCGAACCTAGTTCAACCATGTGTTCTTATGTTTTATCTAAAAAATATATATTTCTTCTCTGATCATGACCCTTCTTCATGAAACCTATCTTTCAAAAAAATGGGCACTATTATTTTAAAATTGCATGTTCAAACTTTTGCACATGCGTAAATTTTTTTATCCACTCTCTTATTATTCTCTCTTATTTTAGAAAAGCATTTTAAAGAAAAGGGTTTTTATTATTCTTATTCTCTCTTTCTACAATAATGCCCTTTCAAAATTCAAAAGAAAAATATATCTCCTATGGACAAGTTCTTGTAGCCACCATCGAAGCCAACCATAGCTTCTGGCTTCAAACTTCGCCCTAGCTTTGGCGGTCAAGCTTATGACCATAAAGAAAGCACTACCGGGAGATAACTCAGATTATTCAATAAAAGCAAGAACATGTGTTCAAATTGGTATGCACCTTCGGATATTCTTGGTCGCTAAGCATGTCAGGAAGAGATTGAGAAGAACAAAGGACATACGAAACTTGAGAACATGGGAGCAACATCAACAAGACACCTTGATGATCTTTGGTGGTGAATAAACTCAAGAGGAGACCCTGACCTTGCCTACTTGACTTTCAACAAAGTCCAAGTGTGGAGGAGGACGGTGCGAGTCACACCACAAGATCACTTTGGTTCAATGGAAAAAAGAGATGTTGGCTCACCTTGCTAAAATAGAGAAGGGAAGTGAAAAGAAAAAATAAAAAAAGAGAAGAGATTGTTAAAAAATAGTTATGAATAAAAAATATATTGGAGGAAAGAAAAAGGAACACGCTGGCTTCACATATTCAAATATACATATAGATGTGCTAGCTGACTTTGCCTAGCATTACTCTCACAAGCAAGAAGGGCTCACCTCCATGCCTTTACAATAACTATCAAAGCCCATGGTCCATACACATTAAGTCATGTGTCTGTGGCCAAGCTTTGATGTTTCCTTGGGCAGATTCATCATGTGAACAACACAACGAGTGTCAAGAGCAATCATCTATGTCCATTGTTGGTAAGTACACCCAGGTATGCAAAGGTAATATTCACCAATTCGTTTACTCACTTTTGTCCCCATAGCCTGACCATGCAAATTCATACTTCCTTTGTTTATGTTATATACTCTAGCTTGAGTGTTGTCACATAGGCATATGTGGCACAATCATGGGTCTTTTTAATTTAACCATGGTGCTTAGGTTAAAAAGACCTTCTTTATTCAAATTCTGGCATAGTGTTGGAATTTGATTAATGAGCTATGAGTTGATATCATAAACAATAGAGGTAATCTGATTTGGAGACAAGCCAAGGTCTATTTTACATTGCACCCTAAGTTTGACCTTATTTGAGTTATGCGAGTTGGATGAAAAATAAATAATTATAATAAAATAAAATAAATAGTGTCCGTGTTCTGACCCTCGAGGGGTAAACACCAACGAGTAATATTTGTAATTGCGTGCTCCCTTAATCCGGTGGGTGATGCAAGAAGGACTCCTGGTTTGGGCAAAGAAGGCCCTACGTCCAGCGGGGGGAGGATAGTTCGTGTTATCTTGCACCGAAGTGCTAGTACAGGGGAAAATACAAGCAGATGTGAGGAGCGTGAGTTGGGGCTTTGGCGTTCGGACGCCTAGCTCTTGACCTTACACAAGCTCACGGTGTTGTTCTATGGTCTAAAGCCTTAGCGTTTTTACGCTCTCGATCCTCTTGTTTCTGTCCGGTCCTCTAACATCCTGGCACCTCCTTTATAGGTGAAGGAGGGGTGCAGGAGTACATATATTTTGAGTTCGCATGGCTGATGACGTATGACGTTGACGCCGATCACGTCGGTGCCGCTGTAGCGATGTACGTCGGTATGGGAGGTCCTGCTGCCGTCGCATCGGGAGTTGTTGAGTCCCGCTCGAGGGTTTGTTTGATGACGTCGAGGGGCGGCGGTCGAGATTCTTGGCTTGAGTCGAGGGGGTCGAGTTGAAGGTGTCAAGCCTCACCGGATAAGGTCGAATCCTGGGAAATGCGGGAAACGTACTGATTCATATGTCTCGAGGGGGTGCTGGACATGGTACAGTGCTCGGCATGGTGCAACAGCAAAGTACGATCTGCAGGATTCTGGGGCATGGGCGGTAAAAGCCAGATTTGACTGCCACACCTGCAACTGTTACCGTAACTATGGCCATACGATTAGGCGGGGGTAGGTAGATTGCATTGAATGCGCCTGGATCCGTACGGGAGAGTCGATAAGCCAAGGGGTGCACTGTCCTCGAGGACCGCCCATTCGCCCGAACGAAGTTCCATCCTCGAGGGCAGGCTCGTTCGGCGGGTGAAGTTCTGTCCTCGAGGGGTCGCCCGAATTATACCCTCGAGTGTACAGTCCCGGTCCGTTCGGTAGCCCTTCGAGCAGGCTTTGGCTTTGGGCCATCGTTGTCCATTCGTGGGTCAGCCTGATATGTCTTAGCCTGCGGGCCTTCGTATGTTAGCGCGGGAGGTCACTGGAGGGTTCGTGTTGCTGATTTTGTGGGGTTTAGTTCGGTAAACCAGGGGTTTCGGGTACCCATTTCTTGGGAAACGACAGTAGCCCCCGAGCCCCTGCTCGAGTGATGACACTCGGGCAGGGGTCAGGAATTGGAAACGGGACGTGATTCAGATTTTTTCATGGGGGGCGCACGAGCGACCCCCGTGGGGTAGCCCCCGAGGCCTCGTAGGAGTCCAAAGACTCCTGTGAGGGCTTTATTTGTCTTTGGTTGAAGGGTGCTTGTCCAGTCGGGTACAGGCCTGAACTGGAGTCGCAGCGCTTTACCAAGGGGAGCCCCGGGGGATTTTCGACCCTCTTTCGTCGAGGGGTGCCGGGCACAGTCGAGCTCCCGAGCCTCGTGCGGCTACGGCGTTGCTGGCCTCGGCATTCATCTCACGAGTCCTTTCGATCGGACGTGAGGCGAGAAGCATCGAACTACCCTTGATAGGGCGAACCGCAAAATTCTCAGTGAGCTGGTAACGGGAAAATCCAAGCGAGAGCCCGTTCCTCGTTCGATAGAGGTCGGCAGGAGGCCCAGAGGCGGTCTCATTAAAGCAAAACATAATGGTCCTACAGATACCGATTCCATTCGATAGGTCTCGGCGGCTCGATGCCTCCCTTCAGGGGGATTCCATAAAGTCTGTAGCGTTTCACCTTGGATGCGTCCAAAGGGGTCTCGAGAGTTCGTTCTCGAGCAGGGCCTCGTGTTGGCTCCCCCTTGGTCACCCCTGACTCGGTTGCTCGAGGGCGACTGTCAAACCCTGATCGTGGGGCCAGCCTTCGCTCCCTCGAGGCTTAGGGCCGGAGCCCGATTTTTCTGGTGCTCAAAGGTGGCCGTTGAGCCCTCACTCGAGGACCAGCCTTCACTCCTTTGAGACTTCGAGGTGGGGCCAGAGCCCATATTTTTTTGCTGCTCAAGGGCGGCCGTTGAGCCCTCACTCGAGGACCGGCCTTCACTCCCTCGAGACTTCGAGGCGGGCCAGAGCCCGTTTACCTTCTCCTGGAAGAATCCGCCGGTAAGCGATGCTTATTTTTCTTACCGTTAGACGCGCCTTTTGAGGAGGAAGCTAAAACGATGTGGTAGTGGAGATCGTGGTGGGCCTAAGCAACGGCTCTTTGCCAGAAGTGTGACACATGCATCCAGTCTAGGATCGAGGGGGAACGATCAGGTAAACGCATTAATTGCGGGAAGTTACCTTTTCCCTACCGCCGGACTCTGCCCGTTGCTCTTCCCGGGTATAAAAACAGAGGGGGACAGGCGCTGTTCGCCCCTACTTTTGCCATCCTGCCAAACTCCTGCTTTCCTGCACGTGTGAGGGTAAAAACTTAGAGTGAGAAGTCGCGATTGGGAACCTTCTTGGTCGTCCGTCTGCCGAGGAGATTCGTGCTGTTGTTGCTGCCGCCGCGCCCACCGAGCAGATCTGTGCTGCTGCTGCCGCCATGGCCCCCATCCTCCAGCCCGCCGAACCCTGGCGCCCGTCGACCGTCACGCGGCAAAGGTTGAACAAGCTGGTGGGGGAAGGACTTCTCCGCCCCATCACCGATCCGAATCGGCCGGAGTGGGTTGCGCCGCCGAGGAACCACCAAGAGCCAAACCCGCCGGAGGGCTACGTCGTGAGCTTCCTCAAGTATCATCAGCATGGGTTCGGTGTGCCCCCGAGCGAGTTCATGTGGGTGTTGATGAACTTCTACGGCGTCGAGCTCCACCATTTCTCCCCCAACGCCATCTCCAACGCCGCCATCTTCACAGCCGTCTACGAGGGCTACCTCGGGATGGCGCCACATTGGGAGCTGTGGCTCCACCTTTACAAGGGGGAGTGGTTCGCCTCCCCGGTGGCGCCAAGAGTAAGGCGAATCGTCAGAGCAGGGTGCCTCAACTTTGCGTTGAAGACCAGGAGGTCGGAGGAGCCACGTGAGTACATCCCCACCGGGTTGACGTCCAACCACTCCCGGTGGGACGAGCAGTGGTTCTACCTTCGTAACGACAGAGGCTTTCTCCCGCCGTACACCGGGCGGCTTATCACCGAGCGTCCATACAACTGGCCGCACGGTGTCGCAGGAGATCTTCAGCGTCAACTTCGTCCCCTTGTTGCCGCAATGAAGACCCTTTGAGAGGCGGGCCTGACGGAGGGTGTGGTGGTCTCGGCCTTCCACAGTCGACGGGTGCTCCCTCTGATGGAGCGCCCGCTGCGGATGGACGAGATGCTCCCCTCGGCGGCGCCCAAGGTTCTCGAGAAGTGCCGGATGTCCGGCAAGAAGCCATCCGCCGCGGAAGTCGTTGCGCGGGTAAAGGGGATGGTCGCAGGCTCGTTCAGGGCGGAAGACGTCAACTGCCTCCCCATGCGGCCGAAGGAGGGTTGCCTCGACCTGGTGAGTGCCCTGACCCATACCTTTCGCATTTTCATTCCACCCCCTTCTCTTGTCCCTGTGACTAAACGTTTTCGTGTAGGGGAGAATCGACTGCCGGAGATCGAGGCCCCCACTGAGGGAGGACGCTCCTGATTGTCAGGTAAGACGCTTCACCGCCCAGCAAGAGAAGCGGAGTAAGGACGAAGAGGAGAAGAAGAAAGCCAAGAAGCTCCGGGAGCACGAAAGGCTTGCGAAGCGCCGCACTGAGCAGAGACGTGACGGGCTCCCGGAGGAGGAGTCTCCCTCGTCCGAGGGAGATGAGGATGATGCTGACGATGACAGCGATGATGTCGAGGGGGTGGCGGTTCATCTCGACTGCATCTTGTCAGGTTCCTCCCATGCTGATCGCCCCTTCATGCAGGAGGAGGCGGTGGAGGAGCACGCCCCCTAGCCAGTGGCGTCGGCCTCGGAGTGCCGACGTGGGAAAAGGGGGGCTGAGGCCTCGCCTCGAGGGGGTTCACCCCCCTCCTGCCGTACTCGAGGTGTTGGTGTTTTGACCCTCGGGGGGTTAACACCAACGAGTAATATTTGTAATTGTGTGCTCCCTTAATCCGGTGGGTGATGCAAGAAGGACACGGCGATTTATCCTGGTTTGGGCAAAGAAGGCCCTACGTCCAGCGGGGGGAGGATGATTCGTGTTATCTTGCACCGAAGTGCTAGTACAGGGGAAAATACAAGCAGGTGTGAGGAGCGCGTGGTGGAGCTTGGGCGTTCGGACGCCTAGTTCTCAACCTTACGCTGTCTCACGGTGTCGTTCTTTGATCTAAAGACTTAGCGTTTCTATCTCTCTCGATCCTTCCTTCGGTAGGTCCTGGCGCCTCCTTTTATAGATGAAGGAGGGGCACAGGTGTACTTGTATTTCGAGTCCGCGTAGCTGATGATGTACGACGTTGAGGCCGATCACGTCGGTGCCGCTGTAGTGATGTACGTCGGTATGGGAGGCCCTGCAGCCATCGCGTCGGGAGTTGTTGAAGTTCCGCTCGAGGGTTCATTTGATGAAGTCGAGGGGCGACGGTCGAGGGTCTTGGCTGGAGTCGAGGGGGTCGTGCCGAGGAGGTCAAGCCTCGCCGAATAAGGCCGAATCCCGGAAAATTCAGGAAACGTGCTGGTTTATACGTCTCTAGGTGGTGCTGGACGTGGCACAGTGCTCGGTATGGTGCAACAGCGTAGTACTACTTGCGGGATTCCAGGGCATGGGCGGTAAAAGCCAGATTTGACCACCACGCCTGCAACTGTTACCATAACTGTGGCCATGCGGTTAGGCAGGGGTAGGTAGATCGCATTTAAATGCGCTCGGGCCCGTATGGGAGAGTCGGTAGCCGAGGGGTGCACTGCCCTCAGGGACCGCCCATTCGCCCAAATGAAGTTACGTCCTCGAGGGCAGGCTCATTCGCAGGGCAAAGTTCCGTCTTCGAGGGGTCGCTCGAATTGTACCCTCGCGTGTACAGTACCAGTCCGTTCGGTAGCCTCTCGAGTGTACAGTACCAGTCCGTTCGGTAGCCTCTCGAGTGTACAGCACCAGTCCATTTGGTCGCCTCTCGAGCAGGCTTTGGCTTTGGGCCGTCGTTGTTCATTCGTGGGTCAGCCCGATATGTCTCAGCCTGCGGGCCTTCATACGTTAGCGTGGGAGGTTACCGGAGGGGTCGAGTTGCTGATTTTGCGGGGTTTAGTTCGGTAAACCAAGGGTTTAGGGTACCCATTTCCTGGGTATCGACACAAGGCGGGACCCCACCCACTTCGATCCGGAAAACCCGGTCCCGGTCGTCGGCGCGGGCAGAGCAGAGCCGTGCTCAGGAGGCCCCGTTGGAGCGGGGAGGCGCGACGACCCCACCGATGGCCCCGAGTAGCCTCAGCCCCAGGAAGAGCTCGGCCTCGAGAGGGGTCTCGAGATCCGCTGGCGGTTCAAGGGGGACCCAAAAGGCCTCTATCCCCTTTAGGTAAGTGTAGCTGATTCAATTATTTTTCGTTGCATCTTCCTTGCGTAGTTTAATAAACTTTTTGCCGTCCTCTTCTCATCCAGGCCCAAGCGCCGAATCGAGGACGCGTCTCTTGCGCCGGCTAAGCAGCTCAAGGTGGACGCAGCCACGAAGATGGAGGCCCCGGTCACAGGTACGACATCAAGGCCCTTGGCTCCGTGGGAAGCGAAGTGGTTGTCCTCAGCCCTCGGTGCTATGGCGCGCGGTAGGCTGACGGGTTTCGCTCTTGCTGTAGGGTCAAGCGTCTCGGGGGCTACGACGGGCGGTGACTCCGAGCCAGGGAGGACGCAAGAGGGAGGGAGCGCCTCCTTGATGTCATCGTTCGCAGCCCTCGAGCTTGGCCCGACGCCAGGGGGCGGAGCCCCGACATCGAGAACTTTTGCTCCTGGCCGACCAGAGGCCTTGATCCCCGCACCCCAGGCGGGAGCCCCTGTGGGCCACGAGCCGGGAGAGGAGGTAGTCGACATCGACCTCGAGGGTGAGGAGACCACACCTCTTCCCCCTCGACGGAAGAGCGGAGACCTTGGTCGGCAGGGCTACGCGAGCTCGAGGCCCAGAGGAAGCAGGAGCAGGGGGCCCTACAAGAAGCGGAGCTGGCGCGGCCGCAGCAGGAGGGGGAGAAGGAGCCGCTAGAGCGGCGGGAAGAGGAGGAAGAAACTGGGGGCCAGCCCCAGCATCAGTAGGTGCAGCAGACGCCACCGGGGGGCAAGGCGCCGCTGGACCCGCCGACGCAGCAGCCGCCCGAGACGTTGGAGGCAGAGGGGACATCGGGACTGCCCAAGCAATGGGTGTCCGTGATCACCCTGGACGAGCTGCTGGCCGAAGAAGAAACGGCGTCGAAGGCGTCGATGGTCCTGCGACTGCCAGGGGTGCAACTGGAGGAGGCCTCGGTACCGAACCCGGTGGAAGACGCGTTGATGGTGGTCCTGCCGGTGCCACAAGTCGTGGTGTTGGGGGAAGTGACGGCCTCGACACCTCCACTGCCTCCGAAGGTGCCAGAAGCAGCGTCGAGCCAGCCGCCGCAATCGTCGACAGAGCAGCCGAAGAAGACGACGGCTTCTGGCATGCTGAGGAGGTTGACTTCCGACCCCGGGCTGAGGGATGCCAGCGCCGCGTCGGAGTTCCGCACACCGGTAGAGTTGGCCGTGGGCTATGGCGTCCCACGTGATGTGGTGGACGAGATCGAGTCCTTGGTGTGAACCAAGGTCAAGACGGTCCTTCCACATTAGGGCAAGGAGCGCATCGTACTCCGAGAACTCGGCGACTCCAGCGCTCTAGGGATCGAGATGGACGACCCGGCGGAGGTCAAGTGCTGGGAGGACGCTGAGCGGTCCCAGGCGTGGCTACAGCACTTGCTGAAGCTGGGCATCGAGCTCGCCGAAAGCCTCGATTGGAACCTCGCGGTGAGTTGCTGTGTAAGCCATATGTAGTTTTTTGAGTTCTTCCGTATGGAATGCCTTAACCCTCGATTTCCTATCCTCAGGAGGCGCGGAGGCGTTCCTACTCCAAGTCATACTTCCTCCATGAAACGCACAACAGCCGGGAGGAAGTGCTTCACCAACTCGAAGTCGGTCGCTCTGCGCAGGGCAGGGTGGCCGAGATCGAGGAGGAGCTAAAGCGGACCAGGGAGGAGGCCGCCAAAGCCAAAGAGGAGGCCGCCTGGGTGAAGGAGGACTCCAAGGCCGCTCGAGGGGAAGCCGCCCTCCTCAAGGAGGAGCTCAAGCGTGCCAGGGAGGAGGCTGATGCGGCCAAGGCTGAAGCGGGGAGGGCCAAGGGCGAGAGCATCCGAGCCCAGGAGCACGTCGAGCTACTCGTGGGAGAGGCTCAAAGCTCCATGGAGCGCATCCGCTCGCTCGAGGCTAGTTTCACTGAAGTCTCCACGGCGCACAACACCCTCTCCGCCTTGGCCCAGGAGAAGAACCGGACCGCTAGCCTAGAAACCCAGCTCGGGGCAATGAAGGCTACCCTCCAAGAGAAGGAGCAAGCCATCATCCTGGCTAGCGGTGCCCTCGAGACCCTCCACTGCGAGAAGACGGAGGTGACCCGGGCCTTCAAGGAGGCCCAACGGGAGCGGCACGAGGCCCGGGGGGAGCGTGATGCCGTGCTGGGGGATCGTCGCGCCCTCGAGACTCGCTGTGCCGGTGAGTTCCTTGAAGAGCCTTTGTTCTTTTTTCTTCTTGTATGGTTTGTCTAACTCTTGTTTTGTGTTTTAGGCCTCAAGTCCGAGCTGCTCGCTACCCAAACCATCGCCAAGGCGCTGCAGGAGAGCCTCGTGGCGGAGGGGGCGCTTCTCGGCCGGCTCCGGGTTGCCCTCGACAGGCTCTGTGCCTCCTGGGAGGTCGGGCCCGTCGAGGGTACTGAAGAAGACATCTCGGGTGCCGCGCTCATCGACCAGATCTACTACCTTGACGCCACCCTTCATGATCGCGTGCGGGAGGCACTTCATACCGGCGTGAAGCGCGCGCTAGCAGTGGTCTCCTCCGGCTTCGTCTTTGACATGAACATGGTCGCCCAAGGCTTCGTTCCTGATATCTCGAAGACCGACGCTGAGAACGAGGAGCGATGCCGAGGGCTCATCAATGACGGTTGAGAGGCTGGGGGGAGCACTGGCAAAGTTATTCGAGGACAAAGTCCTCCCCCCGTGGATGAAGGCTACAGCGTCGAGGAGGGTGGCGACGGAGCGGGCCTGTAGGGCAAGGCTAGGCGAAGTTGCCCATGTAATAAGTTAGTTTTTTGTAACTTGTATTCAACGTGGCTTCAAAAGCCTTTTTGAACATGAATGCATCTATCATAATGCAATTTGTTGTTTTACTTTCGAGCCTTCTCTACTTTCTTTCACCTAGACTTTGCTTTTTTGACTAAGTTTTCGACGCATGCTCATATCCTTCGAGGGGGGAGCGAGTGGAGGTACCGTAGCCCGGAGGCATAGGAGAGCTCCCGGCTCGACAGCCCTCGACCCCTAGGGAGTTTGAGGTGTTTTCAACTTAGTTGCGAAGCGAAAGGGAGGCGCGCGAAAAAAAGTCGTTCATATTTTTCAGAACTTAGGGGGTTCCCCCCCGTTAGCCCCCGAGGGAGGCTTGACTCTGGCGAGACAGGGTTGAGGCTACCTCTTGCATGTACAATAACAAGTTTGAACTTATAATCGAAAGTACTGCTTATATTTGCCATGAGAGAGTGTACAAAAAATGCGAGAATGTACGAGGGCACTGGTGCCCTAAGGGTAGAAATGACGTAGCTGTTCGATGTTCCATGCGTTGGTGAGGATTTCGCCTTTGTCGTTAGCAAGCTTGTACGTCCCAGACTTTAGCACCTCAGCTACAGCGTATGGGCCTTCCCATGGCGGGGTCAGCTTGTGACGTCCTTTGTTGTTCTGTCGTCGACGTAGGACGAGGTCTCCAACTTGGAAGTCCCTCAGGCGCACGTGCTTGTCGTGGTAGCGTCGAAGTTTTTGCTGATACCTCGCGGAGTGAATTAGTGCCATGTCTTGAGCCTCCTCGAGCTGGTCGACGGCGTTTGCAAGGGCTTCTTCGTTGCTTTGCTCGTTGTACGCCTTTAGTCGAGGGGAACCATACTCGAGGTCAGTGGGGAGGACGGCCTCGGACCCATAGACCAAGAAGAATGGGGTGAAGCCCGTGGCTTGACTAGGTGTTGTCCTTAAGCTCCATAGGACCAAAGGCAGCTCCGTGGCCCATTTTTTCCATGCTTGCTGAGGCGGTTGAGGATCCTTGGCTTGAGGCCCTGCAAAATCATGCCGTTGGCGCGCTCGACCTGGCCGTTAGTTCGAGGATGTGCAACCGCGGACCAATTCACATGGATGTGATGGCGATCGCAGAAATCCAAGAACTTCTTGCCGGTGAACTGTGTGCCGTTGTCAGTGATGATGACGTTCGAGACCCTAAAGCGATGGATGATATCGGTGAAGAACTCGACCGCCCGTTCGGAGCGGATATTGCCGATGGGCCAGGCCTCGATCCACTTGGTAAACTTGTCGATGGCAACGAGCAGGTGCGTGTACCCTTTGGTTGTCCTCTTGAGAGGCCCCACGAGATTGAGCCCCCAGACTACGAACAGCCAGGTAATGGGGATCATTTGTAGGGCGTGAGCTGGGAGGTGCGTCTGCTTGGCGTAAAATTGACACCCTTTGCACGAGCGGATAATGTTTGTGGCATCAAAAATGGTGGTCAGCCAGTAGAAACCCTGTCAGAAGGCATTGCCTATGAGGGTCCTTGGTGCTGCGTGATGGCCGTAGGCCCCCGAGTGTATGTCCTCGAGGAGCCTCCTGCCTTCCTCGATGGTAATGCAGCGCTGAAGAACGCCTGAGGGGCTTCGCCTGTAGAGTTCCTTGCCGTCACCGTAGATGACGCAGGACTTGGCCCGTCGCATGAACCGGCGAGCTTCGGTCCGATCCTCCGGAAGCTCTCCCCTAATGAGGCAGTTGAGTAAAGGGGCTTGCCAATCCGGTGGCGGGCTCGACGGAGGAAGAGTCCCCTGGATCTCCATAACCTGGGCCCCGGTCAAGGGGGCCCCAGTCGAGGTCATGGGGTGGAGCTTCGAGGGCGTAGTGCAAGCCCCCAAGCCCAAATCGATGGAGGGCTCGAAGAGGTCCCTCGAGAATACGTCCAGAGGGACTGTACCTTGAGTCGATGCGATTTTTGCAAGCTCATCCGTGGCTTCGTTGTATCGTCGAGCAACATGAATAAGCTCGAGGCCATGGAACTTGTCTTCCAACTTGCGCACTTCGTTGCAGTAGGCTTCCATCTTGGCGTCATGGCAGCTCGAGGCCTTCATCACTTGGTTGACAATCAGTTGCGAGTCACCTTGAACATCAAGGCATCGGACCCCGAGTTCGAGGGCGATTCGTAATCCAGTGACAAGTGCTTCGTACTCCATGACGTTATTAGAAGCGGCAAAGTGGATGCGAATGACGTAACGCATGTGGACTCCAAGGGGTGAGATGAAGAGCAAGCCCGCGCCTGCTCCTGTCTTCATGAGTGACCCGTTGAAGTACATTGTCCATAGCTCAGCTTGGATTTAGACTAGCGGCAACTGCGTGTCGGTCCACTCAGCAATGAAATCCGCCAGCACTTGAGACTTGATGGCCTTTCGCGGTGCGTAGGTGATGGTCTCGCCCATGAGCTCGACCGACCACTTGGCAATCCTTCCAGCGGCCTCCCGGTTATGGATGATCTCCCCCAAGGGGAACGAAGATACCACGGTAACTGGGTGGCTGAGGAAATAGTGCTGGAGCTTGTGATGTGTACGGACGATGGCGTAGAGCAGCTTCTGCACTTGTGGGTAGCGGATTTTCGTTTCTGAAAGCACTTCGCTGATGAAGTAAACCGGCCACTGGACAGGCAAGGTGCGCCCTTCCTCTTGCCTCTCAACCACTATGGCTGCGCTGACCACCTGAGTGGTCGCGGCGACATAGAGGAGGAGGAGCTCGGGCGGTTCAGTCGACGTCGCTGGTCGAGGGGGGACGAGAATCGGGGTGGATGTCCGCATGCTTTTTAGTTCGTCGAGAGCCTCCTCGGCCTCCGCGGTCCATGTGAATCGCTCGGATTTTTTCAAGAGGCAGTACAGAGGCATGGCCTTCTCCCCTAAACGTGAGATGAAGCGGCTGAGGGCCGTGAGGCAGCACGTGACCCTCTGCACGCCCTTGAGATCCCGAATCAGCCCCATTCACGTGATGGCCGCCACCTTCTCGGGGTTGGCCTCGATCCCACGCTGGGAGACAATGTATCCGAGGAGCATGCCCCGAGGCACTCCGAAGACACATTTCTCGGGGTTGAGTTTTATGTTTTTGGCTCGAAGGCACCCAAATGTGATTTCGAGGTCATGGATGAGGTTGCCCACTTTTCTAGACTTGACCACGATGTCATCGACATAGGCCTCGACCGTGTCGCCTATGTGTTCACTGAAGACGTGGAGCATGCACCGCTGATACGTCACCCTGGCGTTCCGAAGGCCGAAGGGCATGGTGACGTAGCAGTACATGCCAAAAGGTGTGATGAAGGAAGTCACGAGCTGGTCGGACTCTTTCATCTTGATTTGGTGGTAGCCGGAATAAGCATCAAGGAATGAGAGGGTTTCACATCCCACGGTAGAGTCAACAATTTGATCAATGCGTGGTAAAGGAAATGGAACTTTGGGACATGCTTTGTTTAAACTAGTATAGTCAATACACATCCACATTTTTCCATTCTTTTTCTTAACTAACATGGGATTAGCTAACCACTCGGGGTGATGGACCTCCTTGATGAATCCAGCCACCAAAAGCTTGTGAACCTCCTCGCTGATGATCCTGCGCTTCTCCTCATCGAAGCGACGCAGGCGTTGCTTCACCGGTCTGGACCCGGCCCTGATTTCCAAGGCGTGCTCAGCGACTTTCCTCGGTATGCCCGGCATATCCGAAGGACTCCACGCAAACATATCGGCGTTCGCGCGGAGAAAGTCGATGAGCACAGCTTCCTATTTGCCCTTGAGGTCGGTGCTGATCATTAGCACCTTCTCGCCAGGGCAGCTTGGGTCGAGGGGGACTTTCTTGGTGTCTTGTGCTGGCTCAAAGTTGCCAGCGTGTCGCTTAGGATCTGGCACCTTGTCGATGAGGTGCTCGAGGGTCATGGCTATCATGGCATTTTGCTCGACGGCCTCCCCATACTCGATGCATTCGACATCGCAGTCGTAAGCGTGCTCATAGGAGGTTGCGACAGTGATGACGCCCTTGGGTCCTAGCATCTTGAGCTTGAGGTAGGTATAGTTCGGGATCGCCATGAACTACGCGTATCCCGGTTGGCCAATGATAGCGTGATACGTTCCGTGAAACCTGACCACCTCGAAGGTGAGGTTCTATTTTTGAAATTGGCGGGGGTGCCAAAGCAGACAGGAAGGTCGATACGGCCGACGGGGAGAGCCTTCTTCCCTAGCACGATGCCATGGAACCCCCTGGCGCTGGGTCGGAGTTGGCACCTCTTGACTCCTAGGAGGTCGAGGGTCTCGAGATAGATGACGTTCAGGCTGCTGCCGCCGTCCATGAGGACCTTTGAGAGGCGGGTGTTTATGATGATTGGATCGACGACGAGCGGATAGGCCCCGGGGTTGGGGACGCGATCCGGATGGTCATCGCGGTCGAACATGATAGGCGTGTCAGACCAGTCCAGGTAGTGAGGTGTCATGACTCGGATGGTGAAGACTTCTCGACGCTCCTGCTTACGCTGTCGAGGCGTGAGCTGGGTCGAGGGGCCCCGTAGATCATGTAGCAGTCATAGACTTCGGGGAATTTTCTGTCTTCCCCGTCGTCTCCCTCACCACCGCCTTGGTCTTTCTTGTCGTCACCTTTCTTCATGCCCACTTGCTCAAAGTGCTTTCAAAGCATGAGGCCGTCCTTAAGCATGTGCCTTGCCTCGTCCTTGTGATAAGGGCAGGGCTCCTCGAGCATTTTGTCGAAGATGGTGCCCTCAGGGGGACCTCGAGGTCTTTTGCGTTCGGTTGCTACGACGAGATCATCTTCTGTAGCCTCACGCTTGCCTTGCTGGTTTTTCTTCTTCTTGTTGTTTCTCTTCGGCCCTTTGCTCGAGCCTCCAGCGTCATCAGCTGCCGGCGCCTTTCCCTTGTCCTTCCCATCGCTAAAGAAGGAGCCAACGGCCTCTTCGCCGGCCACGTAGTTGGCAACCACATCCATGAGCTCATCGACGGTGTCGAGGCGGTTATGCCCTAACTCACGAACTAGGTCCTTGCAGGTTGTACCCGCAACAAACGCTAGAATGGCGTCGAGATCGGAGATGTGGGGTAGTTCGGTGCGGAGCTTGGAGAATCATCGAGCAAAGTCACCGAGAGACTCCCCTGGTTTCTGCTTGCAGTTGCACAGTTCCCAAGAGTTCCTGGGATGCACGTAGGTACCTTTGAAGTTCCCCTCGAAGATCTGGACAAGGTCGACCTAGCTGCGAATCTGGTCAGGGGGAAGCTCCTCGAGCCATCTACGCGCGGTGTCGGACAGGAACAGGGGAAGGTGACGTATGATGGCGTGATCGTCACGCGCCCCGCCCGCCTGACAAGCTAGCCGAAAGTCGGCTAGCCAGAGCTCGGGATTAGTTTCGCCGTTGTATTTGACGATGCCCGTGGGGGGTCGAAACTTGTCGGGCAGCTGGGCGCAGCGGATCGTCCTGCTGAAGACTCGAGGACCCGGTGGCTCCGAGGCCCGTCGGTCTTCGTCGCTGTCGTAACGCCCTCCACGATGGGCACTGTACCCTTGATCCTCGGCATCCCCGTGCTTGTACCTGTGGTTCTCGACAATGTCAAGGCGCGCATCGCGGGGAGCGCGGTCGTCGTAGACACGTTCCCGGGTAGGCTTCTTCTTCGATCGGGGGGTCGCCCCCTGATCGACCGATCCCTCCCTTTTGGGCTGGGAGGGCTCGACCTGAGGTTCGGAGGCTTCCCCTCAATGCCTTGAGGCTGAGCTTTCGGCTTGCTGAACAATAGCAACTTGGAGGAGATCCTTGACTTCGCGTTGTATCCGCCTGGCTTGCGAGTTGGATGGCGCAGGCATATTGCATAGGAGCTTAGTCGCCATGACAATGTTCTGGCTTGCTCGGGGATAACGGCTTGCGGGTTGCTCGGGTCCCCCTGCCTCGTTGATCTACTGGTTGACCTCTCGGGCCCTAGTTCGGGTTCTACCGCCGGGCGATCGCCGCTCTTGCTCAAGGGTTAGCTCGAGTAGGTGCAATCGTTCCTGCTCATTGGTGAGCTTCGCCTGCAACTCCCGAATTTGTGCCAGTTGTGCGTCCTGCTCGACAGGATGGGGGCATGTCTCTCAGGGTGCGTCTGGTTGTTGGTCTTCTACTCTAGGGGGAGCACCCCCTGCCGCAGCGGTAGCTGCCACGGCCGCTGGATCGACGGTTTCTTGATCGGAGTCGACATCACCATCGATGTGGAGGCACTCGCGGGTAGGATCCCAATGATCAGAGTCAGATGCAGGGTCATCACAGCAGAAGACGGGGAATTGCCCCCGTGCCTCCTCCTGCAGCTGCCGTCAGAGTGTGCCGACGGTGTACCTCCGGGGGCCGATGCTCTTACGAAGGCCAAGCCCTCGGAGGCCGGTGTGCCAGTCTCCACGTCCATCATTGCACAGAGAAGGGCGCCTGGGCGGTCCTCCAATGTGCTCATGTTGGAGTGGGTCGCTGTCAAGATCGTTGTCGTGGGATTGTTGAAGTCGAACGAAGGCCACCGACGATGCTCGAACAGCTCGTGCGGGAGCGGGCTTGATCGAGCGGGGACTTCGTCGTGCTTCCTTGATGAGCGTACTGCGAAGGTGGAGTCAGGGTGGTGGTGGGGTCCTGCCGGTTCACCCTCTACCCCTAAACTTAGGTCAGACAATCCCTCGACAAGAGGTTCCTCATCTCCGGTCAGGGGCGAGGAGAAAGCAACGGGAACCATCCTTGACCCAGGTTGATGGCGATGATGGTGTCGACCGTGCCTCCTTCTGGATGTGGAAGCATGGTGGTGAGACTGGCGAGCGGCCCCCCATGAGCGTGGGGGCGTACCGTGACCTCCGTTCAGGTCACTGATCGAGAGCAGGGTCATGTCATAGCCCTGGCCGAGGGTCATGAACTCCAGGCTCCCAAACCAGATCACTGTAGCGCACGGAAGTGGCGAAACAAAGTCGCCCATCTAGAAAAATGGCGGGAAATCGTTAGTGAGAACGGGGCATGGGCAGTATGATCCACAGGATTCCGGGGCATGGGCAGTAAAAGCCAGATTTGACCGCCACACCTGCAACTATTACCATAACTGTGGCCATACGGTTAGGCGGGGGTAGGTAGATCGCATTGAATGCGCCCGGATCCGTACGGGAGAGTCGGTAAGCCGAGGGGTGCACTGTCCTCGAGGACCGCCCATTCGCCCGAATGAAGTTCCATCCTCGAGGCCAGGCTCGTTCGGCGAGCGAAGTTCCATCCTCGAGGGGTCGCCCGAATTATACCCTCGAGTGTACAGTCCCGGTCCGTTCGGTAGCCCCTCGAGGGAATCACATCTAGTGACCTTTCGTAGCGGACAACACCTAAGCCAAATTGACTTTATCCTTGTAGGGAGGAGAGATAGACGTGCTTGCATAGATTGTAAGGTGTTACTTGGGGAGTGTGTTGTCCCTCAACACAAGCTTGTGGTGGCAGATTTTTGCTTTTGGGTACATGTCCACTGGGACAATCGGCCCAAGATTGTGAGAACAAAATGGTGGAAGCTTAGGGAGGAAGGAGCACAAATATTTAAGGAGTGGATGCTAGATGAGGGGCCGTGGGAAGAAGGAGAAGACGCAGTGGACATGTGGATAAAGATGGACACATGTGTTCAGAAGGTGGCTTTGGATGTATTTGGCGTGAGTAGGGGAGGCAAACGGGAAGCGAAAGGCACCTGGTGGGGGAATGATGAGGTGTAAAGGGCCATTAGGGAGAAGAAGGAGTGGTTCAAACGCCTCCATCATGACAAGAGTGCAGCCAACATTGAGGGCTATAAAATAGCGAAGAGGGCTGTAAAACAAGTGGTGAGTGTAGCAATAGGTCAGGCGTATGATGACCTTTATCAGCAGCTAGGCACGAAGGAAGGGGAGAAGGACATTTATAGAATGGCTAGGATCCACAAGAGGAAGATGAGGGACATCAACCAAATCAAATGCATCAAGGATAGGATGGATCGACTTTTGGTGAGGGATGAGGAGATCAAGGACAGGTGGAGAGAGTACTTTGACAAGTTGTTTAATGGGGGGAATGAGGGTCCTACCTTAGAGTTGGATGACTCATTTGATGATACCAATAGACGCTTCATGAGGAGAATTCAAGAGGCAGAGATTAGGGAGGCTTTGAAGAGGATGAAGGGAGGTAAAGCGATGGGCTCTGATGGTATCCCCATTGAGGTGTGGAGATGCCTAGGTGCCAGAGCGATAGTATGGTTAACTAAATTTTTTAACCTCATGTTTCAATCAAACAAGATACCTAAAGAATGGAGGAGAAGTATATTAGTACCGATCTTCAAGAACAAGGAAGATGTTCAAAGTTGTACTAATTACCATGGGATTAAGTTGATGAGCCATACGATAAAGCTCTTGGAGAGGGTTATCGAGCATCATCTAAGAAGAGTGACAAGTATGACCCAAAACCAATTTGGGTTTATGCCTGGTAGGTCGACCATGGAGGGGATTTTTTTATTATGATAGTTGATGGAGAGATATAGGGAGTAGAAGAAGGACTTGCACATGGTCTTTATTGACCTAGAGAAGGCATATGACAAAGTACCAAGAAATGTCATGTGATGGGCCTTGGAAAAGCACAAAGTCCCAACTAAGTACATCACCCTCATCAAGGATATGTATAGGGATGTGGTGACGTGTGTCTGAACATGTGATGGCAACACTAGTGACTTTCTAATTAAAATAGGACTATATCAAGGGTCAGCATTGAGCCCTTATTTATTTACTTTGGTGATGGATGAGGTCACAAGGGACATAAAAGTGATATCCCTTGGTGTATGCTCTTTGCTGATGATGTGGTGCTAGTGGATGAGACTAGGGCAGGGTTAATAGGAAGTTAGAACTATGGAGGCACACATTAGAGTCGAAAGGATTTAGACTTAGTAGGACCAAGACTGAGTACATGAGGTGTGATTTTAGCGCGACTAGGAATAAGGAGGGAGACGTTTGCCTCGATGGGCAAGTGGTGGCCAAGAAGAATACTTTTTGGTATTTAGGATCGATGCTACAAAAGGATGGTGACATTGATGAAGATGTTAGGCATAGAATTTTAGCCGGTTGGTTGAAATGGCATCAGGCTTCAGGCATCCTCTGTGACAAAAAGGTGCCTTAGAAGTTAAAAGGTAAGTTTTATAGGACAGCGATTCGTCTGGTGATGTTATACAGTGCTGAATGTTGGCCTACAAAAAGGCGACATATCCAAAAATGAGTGTAGCAGAGATGTGTATGTTACGATGGTGTTGTGGGCACACAAGAAGGGATAGAGTCTGGAACAATGATATTCGGGATAAGGTTGGGGTGGCACCAATTGAGGAGAAAATGATTCAACACCGGTTGAGATGGTTTGGCCATGTCCAACGGAGGCCTCCTGAGGCGTCGGTGCATAGTGGGGTTCTAAAGCGGGTCGATAATGTAAAGTGTGGTAGAGGTCGACCTAAACTAACTTGGAATGAGTCGGTTAAGAGAGACCTTAAGGAGTGAATATCCCTAAGGATTTAGCTATGGATAGGGCGCTTAGAGACTAGCAATTAACGTGCCTAAACCGTAATCTCTTTTCTTGTACACTTTATGTGTTCTTTGTTTCCATGTCTCTTTTGGGTTTCATCTCTAGCCTACCCCAACTTGCTTGGGACAAAAGGCTATGTTGTTGTTGTTATGATGGTGCTTAGGTTAAACAAGCCTTCTTTAATCAAAATTGTGACGTGGTGTTAAATTATGATTAATGAACTTTGAGTTGTTGTCATAAATAGTGGAAGAAATTCATGTTGGAGATGAAGCAAGGCATGCCTTTCTTTGCATTTATTATCCTAGCCTTGTTTGAGTTTGAATAGTTTAGCTGAGCAAACTTCTGACTGGTTCCCTTGTTCAAAGATCCGTCTCTGTTGAATGAATCTTATTTGTCTTATGATGACTCAATTTCTATGCTGGTAAGTTTTGGTTGGGAAGTATTGGTTACACATCTTTTGAATTAAGCATGGTGCTTAGATTGAAGTTCGGATGTGGATCATACTTCTTTAGGCTTGTTAATTTAAGCATGATGCTTAGATTAAGTTGCCTGCCTAGACCAAATTGGACATGCTGTCTAGTTTGTTCTTGGAACCAAAGCTGCTAGTATAGATTTTGGTTGATCTTATGGACTAACCTCTTGCAGGAATTTATCAACTTCATGAGAGTAAGTCTTTGAGATGACAGCAGAGACAACCATTTCTTTGGTGAACCTTGAAAAGAAAAATATATTGATAAATAAAATCTTGATAAAAAAAGTAATATACTTTCAACCCCAAGCTTTGTTGTCTTGTTATCTTAATACCACCGTAAAAACAAGCTTGGTGGGGGAGCTTCCTAGCATGCCCAAGAGAGGCCACCAACTGCACATCAAGCCCCCCAGGTGAACCACATTGGTAAGTCAAGCGCAAGCTTGGGGGAGAGCTCCTACAAAGGTAACTTATATCTCACATTTCTTTTTTAAATTCTCCAACTTATAAAATGGTGAGATATGTTTAATAAATATATTATCCTCTCTCATATGTGTTAAGATGTGTTAGTTTCTACCCTTGTTGAAATGATGAACAGTTGCTCTGTCTTATGTTTCTCCTGTACCCATTTTATAATCAAGCTTTCTGTAAGATTTGGGTTTATCAGCTAAAAATGTCTCATCCTAAATACTTGAACTAGTGGGTTGCACATGCTTGATCTTGTCTAAGTTATTGCCGGATATGATATAGTGACATGTGCTATGCTATGGCTTTGTTCTGAGTAAAACTTGACATCCAGAGTTTTTTTTCAAAAATATTAAAAACAAAAGTTACTCTATGATTATGAAATACCTACCAAGGTCATATGACATGTTTCAATTTTGTAAACCTTTTAGTCATATGCTGCTTGTGGAACATTGAGTTAGGTCGAATTGTTGTGACCTAAGTGAGATTATGGTCATGCACCCATAATTGAGATTTACAGGAACCCACCAAATAAAGCCAACTCTCACCCCGAGAGTTGCGCACAATATGCACCCATCCATCCACCAAAAATATGCCAACTCTTACCCTGAGAGTTGCGCACTCTTCCACCAAATAAAAATTCCAACTCTTACCCTGAGAGCCATGCATTCATTTTCCACCATATAATTACTCCTCATATTCCATCATGACATCTCTCCATCCAAACTTCTTCATATATCGACAAGAGATATGGGCTCTGTTTAAAAAAATATGCCAAGGGGTAGCAATAAACAAACAAGAAAGAAAAAGTTCCAAGTACCCGTTAAAAAAGAAGAAAAAATATGGATATATGATCTTATAGCCCATATCCCTCCAAAAAGTTTCATTTCTTCCAATAAAGGAGAGAATCATGATGCATGAAGTACCAAAAATATTTAGAATTAGGATTTCACCATCCTCATACTCCACACACTTGCACATCTCAATCAAAGTGTATGACTTGTATCTCCTTGTGGTTCAGTTTTTGACTTAGCAATATATGTGATGCAAGTATGCCCACCTTTATACCTACCCAAAACTCCACTCATAAGCCTTAGTGGTAGGATATGAAAGGCAACATTATACGCATTGAGTGATCAAGTGAATCATTTGAGGAACTTAAATTTCTTTGCAAAAACTTTCAAAAACCTCTGAAAAGATGGTTGATCTTGGGATGAATGATAAGCAATGTCTATGAATCTGTTCTGTCTTGAAATCACCCATGACTTGAGATGGCTAAAAAGCCCCATGTGTTTCAAGATAATAGCAGGGTGGATAACATGCTGATTTATTCAAATTGTGGTAGAAAACTTTGTTATAAACTTGGTACATTTGAAATATGATCGGCATTGTAGCAACTCCTGATCAATAACCATACTTAGCTATTTTCTCGGGACGAGCAAAGGTTAAGCTTGTGGGTCTTGTTAGCGGTCCTTACGGATCATTTTTAACTACCAACTTATGATTAAAAGGATAGAAACAATCATGCTTTAACACATAGACATATGATATTAATGGAATCCTACTTGGACCCCTAGTGTTCATGATTTTGCATGTTTATTAAAGGAAACAAGTGGAAGTACACAACACAAATGAGAAAGCGCAAAAATAGACTTTGAATTCAGGAATGCATGAACAAAAAATAACGAAGAAACCCAATATGAGCCAAAGGAGCAAAGGCCCAAATAAAGTTCAAGTCCGTCTCAGGACTGCACGAGTATGCCTGAGTAAATCAGTCATTCTAGGCTCATCCGAACTCTGATTTGGGCAAATCACCAGGCGAAACAAAGCTATCAACAAGGCCCACGTGCTCATAAAAGGCAGTAGCCAGGGGGCCCACCAAGGGACATGCCGCCCCCAGGACCGGCCGCCCCCAGCTGGGCCTCCTGCACCCAGTCTTCTTTGGCAGTTCATAGGACGGTTCGACAAGGACGGTCCAACCTACTATCGATACAGATGGAAAGTGAAAACTGCCCTTTGGAGGTCAGTTTGGATCCTTCCATGTGGGGATGGTCCTTTTGCATAGAACCCCCACCTCTTAAGCTATAAAAGGAGGCCTCCTCTCTTAACAAAATATTCATTCATCAACACAAGAGGTCACAGTGTAGAGAGGAAGAGACGGATGTTCCTGATTGACGCTAGAGTAGTAGTCGCCTTCATAGACATGGTGTCTAGGTTGGAGTCTACCTCCATATGCTGTGTGCACCAATGGGTAGAGGGGTAGGTGGCAGATGGTGTAGCCCTGTCCACTCATATCTGCATTCCCCCACGTTCAGTCATGGAGTAGAGCTTATACTGATATCGCTTGACAGACCAAGTGCGTTAGTGCTTGAAGCAAGAAAGTAGTGGGAAAGTTATCTTTGCTTAGGGTTTGTTGCCTTAGACAAACCTCTTTACCCATGCTACTCTTCATCTTATCATTCTAGGAGAGCTAGTTTAGAGACTTCTTACACCTCCGTTCCTTGTGGAAATATGATACCCTGAATACTTCTGGGTGAAGGCTACAACGATACTTTTGTCTTCTTGTGGACTTTTCTTCTAACACTAAGAAGCGCCAACAGTCTCCGAGAGTACCTCACTGATGAAATAGACATGCCACTAGATGGGCAGGGTATGCCCTTCTTCTTCCCTCTCGACTACTATGGCCGCGCTGACCACCTGGGTGGTTGCAGCAACATAGAGCAAGAGAGACTCGGCTGGGTTTGGGGGTACGAGGATCGGAAGAGAGGTCAGCATGGCTTTAAGCTTGGCGAGGGCCTGCTCGGCCTTGAGGGTCCATGTAAAGTTTTTTGAGTTTTTCAAGAGGCGGTACATAGGTAGTGCTTTCACTTCGAGTCATGAGATGAAGCGACTGAGGGCTGCGAGGCAACCTATAACCTTCTGAATGCCCTTGAGATCTTAAATCAGACCCATCCTGGTGATCGTGGAGACCTTCTCAGGGCTGGCCTTGATACCGCACTAAGAAACTATGTACCCCAATATCATGCCTCATGGGACACTGAAGACACACTTCTCGGGGTTGAGTTTAATGTTCTTTGCCCAGAAGCACTTGAATGCGATCTCGAGGTTGTTGATGAGGTTGTCGGCCTTTTCGGTTTTGACTACAATGTCATCGGCGTAGGCCTCGACTATCGACATGATGTGTTCACTGAAGACATGGAGCATGCACCGCTGATACGTTTCCCTGGTGTTTCGAAGGCCGAAGGGCATGGTAACATAGCAGTACATGCCAAAAGGGGTGATAAAGGAAGTCACGAGCTAGTCAGACTCCTTCATTTTGATTTGGTGATAGCTAGAGTAAGCATCAAGAAAAAAGAGTTTCACATCCCGCAGTAGAATCGACAATTTGATCAATGCGTGGTAAAGGGAAAGGAACTTTTGGACATGCTTTATTCAAACTGGTGTAATCTACACACATCCTATATTTTCCACTCTTTTTCTTAACTAGTATAGGATTAGCTAACCACTCGAGATGATGAACCTCCTTAATGAATCCAGCCTCCAAAAGCTTACGAATCTCCTCCCCAATGATCTTGTGCTTCTCCTCATTGAAGTGGGGAAGCGTTGCTTCACCAGCTTGGATCTGGCCCGGAACCCAAGGTATGCTTTAGCAACTTCCCATGGTACGCCAGGCATATCCGAAGGACTCCATAAAAACATGTCGGCATTCGCGTGGAGAAAGTCGATGAGCACTGCTTCCTATTTGTCATTGAGGATGGTGCTGATCATCAGCATCTTCCTGTCAGAGCTACTGGGATCGAGGAGGATGGGCTTCGTGTCTTCCGTGGGCTCGAAGTTGCCAGTGTGGTGCTTGGGGTCGGGGACCTCAGCGGCGAGGCCATCCAAGGTCGCCGCCAGCATCACAGAGTCCTCAATAGCCTCTTCATTTTTGATGTACTCGACATCGCAGCAGTAGGTGTGCTCGTAGGAGGGGCCGACGGTGATGACGCCCTTAGGTCCTGGCATCTTGAGCTTGAGGTAGGTATAGTTGGGGACTGCCATGAACTTGGCATAGCCGGGTCGGCCGATGATGGCATGGTACGTGCCGTGGAACCCGACCACCTCGAAGGTGAGCGTCTCTTAACTAAAGTTCACAGAGCTGTCGAAGCAGACAGAGAGGTCAATGCAGCCGATGGGGAGAGCCTTCTTCCCAGGTATGACTCCATGGAAACCCCCAACACTAGGTTGGAGTTTCATCCTTGGGATCCCTAGGAGGTCAAGGGTCTCTGCATAAATGATATTTAGGATGCTGCCTCCATCCATGAGTACCTTAGAGAGACGGGTGTTGACGATGATGGGGTCCATGACGAGTGGGTACACCCCTGGCCTAGGGACATGTTTCGGGTGGTCATAACGGTCAAACATGATGGCCGTGTCAGACCAGTCAAGGTAATGGGGGTCACAACCCGCACAGAGAAGACCTCTTAGTGCTCCCTTTTGCGTTGTCGTGGTGAGAGCCAGGCCCAGGGCCCCCCGTAGATCACGTAGCAGTCGTAAACCTTGGGGAAGCCATCCTCCTTATCGCTGCCCTTGTCCTTGGGTTCCTCCTTCTTGTCATCCTTCTTGAGCCCTAAGCCCTCAAAGTACTTCTTCAGCATCCGATAGTCCTCGAGGTTGTGGTTGGCAGGCCCCTTATGATAGGGGCATGGCTTTTTTAGCATCTTGTCTAAGAGGCCCTTCTCAGAGGGACCTCGAGGCTTCTTGCGCTCGATGGCAGCAACAAGGTCCTCAGCCACGGCCTTGTGCTTGCCTTGCTGGTTCTTCTTCTTGTTGTTGTTATTCTTCTTAGCGGCCTGGTTCGAGCTTTTAGGATTGCCCTCCTTGGCCTTCCCCTTGCCATGGTCGCCGTCGAAGAATGTGCCAACAACCTCCTCGCCCATGGTGAAGCTGGCGACGATGTCTATTATCTTGTTGGTGGTCTTGGGGGTGTTGTGCCCAACTTGTGTACTAGCTCCCTGCATGTGGTCCCAGCAATGAATGCCTAGATGACTGTTGGTGCTCCTTATTGCATAATTTTTACTGCCAACTTTATAATAAAATGATCAAGCAACTTAGTAATAGGGCTTATGAACTAACATATTCCATAAGTTTTGGTGAGTTAATCATTTTTAGGACACAATTATAAAATAAACCAAGTACATGGAATATTTGTACCAAAAGGCGCCATCCAGGAAAGCGTAAAATACCAAGGAGGGACAAGCAGCCCAACCGAAGCATTTCTGGAGCAAATCCACAATGTGGCTATGATCTAGGTCCACTCCATGACCCACCTGCCAAAGGCGGTGGCGAACCGAGCTAGAACTGGGCTGGTCGGCGCACTCTTGAGGTGGTTCGAGCCCAGCTTTGTAGTGTCGGTACATTCAATGCCAAGGTAGGATGGTGCACTGTGGGTTTTCCAGGTGGCGAACCGAGCTAGAACTGGGCTGGCCGGCGCACTCTTGAGGCGGTTCGAGTGTAGCTTCACGGTGTCGGTACATTCAATGCCAAGGTAGGGCGATGCACTATGGGGTTTCCCATTCTACCCACGAACTGACCTCCACACACTATAAGAGGAGGGGACGAGGCACTCTACAATACAGACTCTACTACACTCTACATTCTACACTTGAGCTTCACTTCCATATCATTTTAGTAGTAGTAGTGGTAGTGTCCCTCAAGGTGCTAGTGCCTAGTTGTACAAGTTAGAAAAGAGGAAGAGAGAGGAGGGAAGAGCGGAGGCGGAGCCAGCTTGTCAGGTTCTCCTCCAGTTTGTACCTCTACAGATCTGACTCCTTCATGAGTAATATCCACATTCTTTCTTTGCAATTCCCTAGTGATCTGTTTAACTAAAGTTTAGTGCTTACTTTCTTACTTACGGGATCTCCGCTCGACCGAGTGCTTTAGTCTAATTAAGAATTCGGACTAGAGTTGTAGCTGTTAGTGTAGATGTGGTGTCTGGGCTAGCGAGTTACATGAGTTTGCGCCCAACCCCACGGATAGTTATGGTAGCCCCAGGGGTGACAGACCTGACAAGGCCTTTGTATTCCACCACGTTTGGATTGGTGTTTTCATAGAGCTTTTGGCTGCCTTCTCCCAGTTACCCCTTTCCAGTCTCTTCGAGAACCGGAAAGGAACAACTGCTCCAAAGTGAGTGGGTATAGTAAGCCAAGACCTTGGGCTGAGCTTAGGAATCCTTCTTGCCCTACAAAATTATCTATCTACCTTCTTCTTTTGGCGGTTCTTGCTTCTCTCTAGTACACTCCGTTCCTTGTGGAAAATATGATACCCTAAATACTTCCAGGTGAAAGCTACAACGGGGTACTCCATGCGCTTGTGGATTTATCTGCTTATGCTAAGAAATAACAACAATGACGTCCTCATCGAAGATGTGGGGGAGCTCGGTATGTTGCTTGGAGAAGCATCGAGTGAAGACATGAAGGGACTCCTTTGGCTTTTGCTTGTAGTTGCAGAGTTCCCACTTGTTGCGTGGCACAAGTAGGTCCCCTTGAAGTTGCTCACGAACACCCTCAAGAGGTCACTCTAGTCATGGATCCAGTTGGGAGGAGGTCCTCGAGCCACCCCCGAGCCACGCCCGACAGGAACAGGGGAAGCTGGCGGATGATGGCGTGGTTCTTGCGTGCCCTACCCAGCTAGCATGCGAACCTAAAGTTGGCTAGCCAAAGCTTGGGCTTGGTCTTTCCATTGTATTTAACGAGGCTCGTGGGGGTCGAAAGGGATTCGACACCAGCGTCCTCCACATCGTCATGCTGAAGACTCCAGGGCCCGGTGGCTCAGGGGACCGGTGTCGATCCTCGTCGCTGTCGTAGCGTCTGTCGTTACCGGGGAAATGGGTACCCCAAACCTCAGGTTTACCAAACTAAACCCCACAAAATCAACATACCAAACCCTCCAGTGACCTCCCACGCTAACGTATGAAGGCCTGCGGGCAAAGACTTATCGGGCTGACCCACGAACGGACGACGACGGCCCAAAGCCAAAGCCTCCTCGAGGGGTTACCGAACGGACCAGAAATTTGGGCGACCCCTCGAGGATGGAACCTCGCCCGGCGAATGAGCCTGCCCTCGAGGACGTCACTTCGCCTGCCGAACGAGCCTGCCCTCGAAGATGGAACTTCATTCGGGCGAATGGGCGGTCCTCGAGGACAGTGCACCCCTCAGCTACCGACTCTCCCGTACGGATCTAGGCGCATTTAATGCAATCTACCTACCCCCGCCTAATTGTATGGCCACAGTTACGGTAACAGTCACGGGAGTGGCGGTCAAATCTTGCTTTTACCGCCCATGCCCTGGAATCCTGCGGATCGTGCTTCGCTGTTGCACCATGCCGAGCACTGTGCCATGTCTAGCACCCGCTCGAGACATATGAGTCAGTACGTTTCCCGCATTTCTCGGGATTCGGCCTTATCCGGTGAGGCTCGACGCCTTCAACTCGACCACCTCGACCACCGCCCCTCGACGTCAACAAATGAACCCTCGAGTGGGACTCAACAACTCCTGACGCGACGGCAGTAGGACCTCCCATACCGACATACATCGCTACAGCGGCACCGATGTAATCGGCCTCAACGTCATACATCATCAACGTCATGCGAACTCGAAATACATGTACCCCTGTGCCCCTCCTTCATCTATAAAAGGAGGCGCCAGGGCGTTAGAAAAAGGGACCGGACTAAAAAAACGAGAGGATCTAGAGCATAGAAACGCTAAGGCTTTAGACCACAGAACTACACCGTGAGCTTGTGTAAGGTCGAGAGCTAGGCGGCCGACCGCCAAAGCCCCACCTCACGCTCCTCACACCCGCTTGTATTTTCCCCTGTACTAGTACTTCGGTGCAAGATAACATGAACTATCCTCCCCCCGCTGGACGTAGGGCCTTCTTTGCCCAAACCAGGATAAATCGCCGTGTCCTTCTTGCATCACCCGCCGGATTAAGGGAGCACGCAATTACAAATATTACTCATTGGTGTTAACCCCTCGAGGGTCAGAACACCGACAGTTGGCGCGCCAGGTAGGGGGGCCGTGTGTCACTAATGATTTCCCGCCATTTTCCAGATGGGCGACTTTGTTTCACCACTTTCGCGCGCTACGGTGATCTGGTTTGGGAGCCTGGAGTTCATGTCCCTCGGCCAGGGCTATGACATGACCCTGCTCTCGATCAGTGACCCGAACGAAGGTCGCGGTACACCCCCACGCTCATGGGGGGCCGCTCGCCAGTCTCACCACCATGCTTCCACATCCAGAAGGAGGAACGGTCGACACCGTCATCGCCATCAACCTGGGTCGAGGATGGTTCCCGTCGCTTTCTCCTCGCCCCTGACCGGAGATGAGAAACCTCTTATCGAGGGATTGTCTGACCCGAGTTTAGGGGTAGAGGGTGAACCGGCAGGAACCCACCACAACCCTGACTCCACCTTCGCCGTACGATCATTGAGGAAGCGCGATGAAGTCCCCGCTCGATCGAGCCCGCTCCCGCACGAGCTGTTTGAGCGTCATCAGCGGCCTTCGTTCAACTCCAACGATGCCACAACGACGATCTCGACAGTGACCCGCTCCAACATGAGCACGTTAGAGGGCCGCTCAGGCGCCTTTCTTCATGCAATGACGGACGTGGGGACTGTCACACTAGCCTCCGAGGGTTTGGCCTTCACGAGAGCGCCCGGCCCCCGGAGGTACACCATCGGCACACTCCGACGGCAGCTGCAGGAGGAGGCGGGGGCAATTCCCCGTCTTCTGCTGCGGCGACCCCGACTCTGACTCTGATCATTGAGATCATACCTGTGAGTGCCTGCACATCGATGGTGATGTCAACTCTGATCAGAAAACCATCGATCCAGCGGCCGTGGCAGCTACCGCTGCGGCGGGGGTGCTCCCCCAGAGCAGAGGACCAACAACCAGACGCACCCCGAGAGACATGCCCCCGTCCTGTCGAGCAGGACGCATAGTTGGCACAAATTCAGGAGTTGTAGGTGAAGCTCGCCAACGAGCAGGAACGAGCGCCTGCTCGAGCTAACCCCCGAGCAAGAATGACGACCGCCCGGCGGTAGAGCCCGAGCCAGGGCCCGAGAGGTCAACCGGCAGATCAACGAGGCAGGGGGACCCGAGCAACCCGCAAACCATTATCCCTGAGCAAGCCAGAACATTGTCGCGGCGGTTATGCTCCTGCGCAATATGCCTGCGCCATCCAACCCGCAAGCTCAGCGGATACAATGCGAGGTTGAGGACCTCCTCCAAGTAGCTGCTATTCAGCAAGCCAAGAGCTCAGCCTCGAGGCGTCGAGGGGCAGCCTCTGAACCGCAGGTCAAGCCATCTCGGCCCAAAAGGGAGAGCTCGGTCGATCAAGGGGCGGCCCCCGACAGAAGAAGAAGCCGGCCTGAGAACGTATCAACAACGACCGCGCTCCCCGCGATGCGCGCCTTGACATTGTCGAGAACCACAGACGCAAGTGAAACGACCTTGATTTCCGTGAAGGGAAATCCACAGTGTCGGAGTGTAATATGACCATTTAAATCACATTACCCGATAACAGTTGAATCCATAATCCATACATCGAACAAAAGAGTGCAAATAGAGGGAGTTACAATAACTTATTACATCACCACAGGGCGGAATCAGAGTTCATGCAGCATTACAACAAAAGCTTGAGGTGCGGAAGCTATCTTCTTCTCTCCAACTTGAGCGTAGGCACGAAACCCTCAATCGCTGTACTCCCCAGATGAGTACTCACTCCTTGAACCTGAAACCAAATTTTCAGTACGATTTGTACTGGCCACACTCCCACCCTATGCATTGCTTTGTGGAAGTGGGTGCAAAATAAGGGTATCTCAAAAGGAACCTATAAAGGCTGGGTTTTCCTATGCAAGTTCAAGTATATAAAACAAAAGTATAATAAACAAGTTTTAAACACAAACCCATTCCCTTCATCTATCTCCATCCATAACTGTAGCATCATCTTATCTCATCTCATCTCCAACACCCTCTCAGACTCTGGTCGACAAGCCAACTCCCTCTTGGCTTGCCTCAGCCGCCCGCAGCCCTCAAACTGGCTCACGGCCGGAAAACACACTCAGAGGAAGGTAGAACACTCCACTCACTAGTCCGGTGCATGCAAAACATAGGAAAGGTCCATAGCCGAAGATTCGGCATATGTATCGATCGATCAACCATACACTCTGCAGAGGTTTCACTAATCCACCAGATAACCATCATCGATGCACGCACGCACCTAGGCAGATTCCGGGCGCCTACTGCCATAGGCGATGCCACTCTACCATCCAGCACTGGATCACTGGAACTGTGAAGAGAGCATGTATCCGCTCCCGAAGAGGATGCCATGCCATGTACCCACTCCCGAAGGGGGTGCCATGATCGTCTCGGTAGGGTGTTAGCTCCATCCCATGCATATACCTTCCTATCACTTCTCGCCTAGCAGTAGTGGCATCGACCTATCCAGCGGTTCGGCCGTCTCCCCCCCATGGAGAGCGAGTGGAAAGCAAGAGATTCCTAGGTCCGGATACCAGCGCAACAGTTCCTAGATTTGACCAAACCGGGATATCTTCATCAGGGTTTATCTTTAACGTGCTACAACGGCACCTTCATCCCGGGCTCCACCTTTCCGAGGATCACACCCAAGGACCACCATCACATCTCAGTTAGCCCGCCACAGGCTCCTCTCATGGGAATGTCCAGAACCATTCCCTGGCAAGACTTGCTCCAAAAGCTCGTCGTAGATCCCGGCTCGATCGACTCAACCCTCACCCTACTCCCTGCCGTAAGTTCTACCCCAAACCCGGATATAACATCAACAGCTCACATGCTCAACTGAAACATCAACTCACGCATCCAGTCTGGCACCCTCCAGGCCTTTCCCGGGTTCATCACGTTGCATCAAAATGTAAGCGAGTGAAGTATAGAAATTATAAGTATAGCAGATAAGCAGGTGGCTATCATAACAGCGGGTAAGCAGGTGATAGTTTACAACATGGTAGGGCTCATCAAATAAATACTCTATCATGCAGTCCTAGCGCAGGCATAGCATTATAGCAACATGAATTTAAAGCACTAGCCATACTATAATTGTCATGCGTAATGGGATCTACGAGGTTGGATGGTGTGTGGCACCTTCACTGACGTAGCTGTCGGACTTCTCCTGGTAGTCACTGTCGTCAAGCTTGTCCTCGCTCGAGCCTGTAACGAGATTTAACGGTCGCAGAAGCGACCCCTATAGATTAGCACAAAGAACGAATGCAAAATAGAAGATCCAAATACACTCAAACATAGCCTAGATAGATAGGGCTCGATTTATAGAAAATTTGGATACGTGGATCATAATTTTCTGAGCTCGTATGAAAAAGATATGAATTTTCAAAGATTTAACTATTTTCTGAAAAGAGAAAGGGCTCGAGGGGTTACTGTCTCAAGGTTACGCTCTTGAGGGGTATACTCTCGAGGGGTATGCTCTCGAGGGTACTGTCTCGAGGGTTAGAATTCGAGGGGTACTGTCGCGAGGATACTGTCTCGAGAACACGATCGCGAGGATGCGGTCTCGAGGGTACTGTCTCGAGGGTTAGATCTCGAGGGGTACGCTCGAAGCAGAGAGACTGCTCTTCTCCCACAGCGGAGCTCGGGCGGTGATGGCGAGGTTAAACATCCGGCGAGGGCTGCTCCAAGACTTCGCTAACTCGTGCATCGTCCTCGGGTCGCCAAGGCGAACACGTAGGCGGTCATCAAGTCGGGGGCTTGGTCCCGGTGACGTGCTTTATGGCGGACAGCAGCTCGAGGGTGACGGTGCTCGAGGTGTAGAACTCGAGGGTTGACGCGTCGAGGTGTCAAACTCGAGGGTCTGTCCTCCGACGGTCGAACTCGAGGGTCGGTTCTTCGAAGGGGTCGAACTCAAGGGTCGGTTGTCGAAGGGGTCGAACTCGAGGGTCGGTTGTCAAAGGGTCAATCTCGAGGGTCAGCTCGAGCGCGTGATCCGTCTCGAACGAGATCGGCTCGGACGCTGAGTTCCTCCTCGGCGATCGACGGCGGAAGAACCCTCGATTCCTGGTGCCACAAAGGATCTCCGGTGCCATTAACCCGTCCATCGGTTTCGGGACTTCACGACGGTCACGTCGATGGGCTTCAGGGCGACAGCTTCACTTCTGTGTCGAGCTCGACGGCAGACGGTGGCTCGATGGCGATGGTGCTCGATGTACACTTCACACCGAGTCACTACAGCTCCAATTGGTGGCGTCGATGGACGGTTGGAGTCACGCAACGCCTGCTCGAGGTGCCGGCGGTGACCAAAACACACGGCGGAGTCCGCGCGGGCAGCAACTCCCACGGCGGAGCTTCGACAGGTCCTCGGTGCACGGCAACGGCACTCCGAGAGGGTCCACGGTCTCCATCTTGCCCACTCGATGCAGCTCGTCACGGCGAAGCTTCCCGGCTTCTTCCTGCTCCTCGAGGGTGGTCGATGGTGGCAGGAACGACGGTGAACGACGGCGTTCTGGAGCGGCAACGTACTGACACGTCGACGACAAGGTGGTTCGGGTCGATGCTCTGGTGAGGCAAACGCAGAGCTGGGGTGTGCACGGGGTCCGTCTCTTCAAGGCGAGCGCGGATCCGGAAACAACGGAGGTCGAGGCTCAACAGAAAGGCGACTGGGTGATCTTGCCACGGCGGAGCTTGGCGCGCGGCGATGAACTGGGCGGCTTCCATTCCGGCATCCTCCCGATGCCGTGGTCCGAGGGGCTCAGCTAGTCTCGTGTGTGTGTGCGGGTGTGTCCAGTGAGGTCGGTAGTGACCGGGGCCTACGCGCTCACGGCGGAGCGCCATGGCCAACAGCACGGCGGAGGGTTCGAGAGGGCGGCGATAGCGGTGCTCACCGACGGTCGAAGAGGATGGAGGTGCGGTACAAGTCCAAGCGGCTTCGGCTCGCGGTACTGCTCCTCCTTCCTGCCCTCGACGCAGCAGCAGCGGCTCCGAGTCGACGGTCTCCCTCCTCAGCTCCGGCGGCGGCGTCTTCTTCTTCCCCGACTCCTTCCTTCCCCTTCAGCTCTTCTCCAAACGAGGCTGGTAAGGTGGAATGGGGTTTCACCAGAGCGGTGGCGGCGATCTGGGAACCCTAGGATGCCGGGGTGCTTGCTTTATAGGGCGGACGCGGTGGTAGGTAGCAGACGGACGGCCGATCACAGCTTTGCTTGATCGAGCGGTCAAGGGATGTCCAAGTCAGCAGCTGGGGTTCGAATTGGGTCCAGAGAACAGCGAGAGGGGGCTAGGTAACACTGGGTGTCGAAGTTCTTTATGGCGGCAGCGTTCCACTGCGGCGACAGCGCAGGTGCGCACGCGCGCGGTGAATATTGCCTGCGGCCGTGGGAACTTTACGCGGGCTGGTCGGTCCAGGTGGCTTGCGGGCGCGCGTCGATGCGGGGCGACACTGGATCGAGCGGTCGAGGGAGGTTGCTTAGGAGCGACGCCGGGGAACAGTGCTGACGCGAGCACGCACGGCCGGTCGGGTGACCTCAGCGTGCGCGATGACACGTGGGTTCCACTTCGAGGCCCCATCGTCAGCGACTCCTCGGCAACGGAGGCTCGGTGCGGCGCGCGGACGAGCGGCTCTTGCTGGGCCGCCGGCCTGGTTGGGCCGCGCAACGCCGGGTCGAGCGGCGAGCAGGGGTTGAGCGGCGAGCAGGGGGTCGAGCGGCGAGCAGGGGGTCGAGCGGCGAGCGCAGGGTCGAGCGGCGAGCAGGGGGTCGAGCGGCGAGCGCAGGGTCGAGCGGTGAGCAGGGGGTCGAGCGGCGAGCAGGCCGACCGGTTGAGCTGCTCGGGCCGGTTCCTCCTTTTCTTTTTCCTTTTCTTTTCCTTTTTCATTTTCAAATATATTTATATATATACTTATATATATATACGGTGTGCTTATTTTGTGTTACAGAATAGTGAGCATACATGGCCCAAATACTTCTAGGGTATTATTCCCTTAATATTTATTTGTCAAAATAAATATTATGTTTTCATTTTTATTATCCAACTCATAAACCAAATAGAAATCCAACTCACTCTTTTAATGCAACATGATGATTAAACAAATGAAACATTAAAATGTAACAAGCGAACATAGAGCATTGTTATGAGATGTTATTTAACTTGCAACATATGAATGCCATGCATGACATGCTAGGGTTGATGCATATGTAAGGGGTAGATGATGACATGTCGCACCACATCACTCAGGGTTTTGTTGAAAAATTTTGTAGTTCGAATTTTTGGGTTGTTACAGCAAGCATGGGGATGCCGAGGATCGAGGGTACAGCGCCCATCGTGGAGGGCGTTACGACAGCGATGAAGACCGACAGGCCCCGGAGCCACCGGGTCCTCGAGTTTTCAGTAGGAAGATCTGCTGCGCCCAGCTGCCCGACAAGTTTCGACCCCCCATGAGTATCGTCGAATACAACGGCGAAACCAATCCCGAGCTCTGGCTAGCTAACTTTTGGCTGGCTTGTTAGGCGGGCGGGGCGCGTGACGATCATGCCATCTACATCACCTTCCCCTGTTCCTGTCCGACACCGTGCTTCCCCCTGACCAGATTCATGGCTGGATCGACCTTGTCTGGATCTTCGAGGGGAACTTCAAAGGTACCTACGTACGTCCTAGGAACTCCTGGGAACTATGCAACTGCAAGCAGAAACCACGGGAGTCTCTCAGTGACTTTGCTCGATTCTCCAAGCTCCGCACCGAACTGCCCCACATCTCCGATCTCGACATCATTCTAGCATTCGTTGCGGGTACAACCTGCAAGGACCTAGTCCGCGAGTTGGGGCGTAACCGCCCCGACACCGTCGACGAGCTCATGGATGTGGTCGCCAATTACGTGGCCGGCGAAGAGGCCATCGGCGCCTTCTTCAGTGACAGGAAGGACAAGGGAAAGGCGCCGGTAGCTGACGACGCCAGAGGCTCGAGCAAAGGTCCGAAGAGAAACAACAAGAAGAAGAAACATCAGCAAGGCAAGCGTGAGGCTGCAGAAGACGATCTTGTCGTAGCAACCGAACGCAAAAGACCTCGAGGCCCCCCGAGGGCGCCATCTTCGACAAAATGCTCGAGGAGCCCTACCCTTATCACAAGGACGGGGCAAGGCACAAGCTTAAGGACTGCCGCATGCCTCGAAATCACAACGAGGAGGCCTACATCAATGACATCATGGTCAAGTCCAGAAAAGTGGGCGACCTCATCCGTGACCTCGAAATCGTGTTCGGGTGCCTCCGAGCCAAAAACATAAAACTCAACCTCCGAGCCAAAAACATAAAACATCACCTCCTAGCGTGGGATTGAGGCCAACCCCGAGAAGGTGGCGGCCATCACGCGAATGGGGCCAATTCGGGATCTCAAGGGCGTGCAGAGGGTCACGGGCTGCCTCGCGGCCCTCAGCCGCTTCATCTCACGTTTAGGGGAGAAGGCCATGCCTCTGTACCGCCTCTTGAAAAAATCCGAGCAGTTCACATGGACCGTGGAGGCCGAGGAGGCCCTCGACAAACTCAAAGCCAAGCTAACATCCACCCTGATTCTCGTCCCTCCTCGACCAGCAACGTCAACTAAACTACCCGAGCCCCTCCTCCTCTATGTCGCCGCAACCACTCAGGTGGTCAGCGCGGCCATAGTGGTGGAGAGGCAAGAGGAAGGGCGCGCTTTGCCCCTCCAACGGCCGGTTTACTTCATCAGTGAAGTGCTTTCGGAAACAAAAATCCGCTACCCGCAGGTGCAGAAGCTGCTGTACGCCATCGTCCTTATGCGTCGCAAGCTCCAGCACTACTTCCTCAGCCACCCGATTACCGTGGTATCTTCGTTCCCCTTGGGGGAGATCATCCATAACCGGGAGGCCGCTGGAAGGATTGCTAAGTGGTCGGTCGAGCTCATGGGCGAGACCATCGCCTACGCACCGCGGAAGGCCATCAAGTCTCAAGTGCTGGTGGATTTCATCACTGAGTGGACCGACACGCAGTTGCCGCCAGTCCAAATCCAAGCCGAGCTGTGGACAATGTACTTCGACGGGTCGCTCATGAAGACAGGAGCAGGCGTAGGCTTGCTCTTCATCTCACCCCTCAGAGTCCACATGCGTTACGTCATTCGCATCCACTTCGCCGCTTCTAACAACGTCGTGGAGTACGAAGCACTTATCACTGGATTACGAATCGCCCTCGAACTCGGGGTCCGATGCCTTGACGTTCGAGGCGACTCGCAACTGATTGTCGACCAAGTGATGAAAGCCTCGAGCTGCCACGACGCCAAGATGGAAGCCTACTACAATGAAGTGCGCAAGTTGGAAGACAAGTTCCATGGCCTCGAGCTTATTCATGTTGCTCGACGGTACAATGAAGCCGCGGATGAGCTTGCAAAAATCGCATCGACTCAAGGTACAGTCCCTCTGGACGTATTCTCGAGGGACCTCATCGAGCCCTCCATCGATTTGGGCTCGGGGGCTTGCACTACACCCTCGAAGCTCCACCCCACGACCTCGACCGGGGCCCCCTCGACCGGGGCACAGGTTATGGAGATCCAGGGGACTCCTCCTCCGTCGAGCCCGCCATCGGATTGGGGAGCCCCTTTCCTCGACTGCCTCATTCGGGGAGAGCTCCCGGAGGACCGGACCGAAGCTCGCCGGATCGCGCGATGGGCCAAGTCCTACGTCATCTACGGTGACGGCAAGGAACTCCACAGGCGAAGCCCCTCAGGCGTTCTTCAGCGCTGCATTACCATCAAGGAAGGCAGGAGGCTCCTCAAGGACATACACTCAGGGGCTTGCGGCCATCACGCAGCGCCAAGGACCCTCATAGGCAATGCCTTCCAACAGGGTTTCTATTGGCTGACCGCTGTCTCCGACGCCATGAGCATTGTTCGCTCGTGCAAAAGGTGTCAATTCTATGCTAAGCAGACGCAGCTCCTAGCTCACGCCCTACAAATGATCCCCATCACCTGGCTGTTCGTGGTCTGGGGGCTCGATCTTGTGGGGCCTCTCAAGAGGATGACCAAAGGGTACACGCACCTGCTCGTTGCCATTGACAAGTTTACCAAGTGGATCGAGGCCTGGCCCATCGGCAATATCCGCTCCGAACGGGCTGTCGAGTTCTTCACCAACATCATCCACCGCTTCGGGGTCTCGAATGTCATCATCACTGACAATGGCACACAGTTCACCGGCAAGAAGTTCTTGGATTTCTGCGATCGCCATCACATCTGTGTGAATTGATCCGCGGTTGCACATCCTCAAACTAACAGCTAGGTGGAGCGTGCCAACGGCATGATTTTGCAGGGCCTCAAGCCAAGGATCCTCAATCTCCTCAGCAAGCATGGAAAAAATGGGCCACGGAGCTGCCTTCGGTCCTATGGAGCTTAAGGACAACACCTAGTCGAGCCACGGGCTTCACCCCATTCTTCTTGGTCTATGGGTCCGAGGCCATCCTCCCCACTGACCTCGGGTATGGTTCCCCTCGACTAAAGGCGTACAATGAGCAAAGCAACGAAGAAGCCCTCGCAAACACCGTCGACCAGCTCGAGGAGGCTCGAGACATGGCACAAATTCACTCCACGAGGTATCAGCAAAAACTTCGACGCTACCACGACAAGCACGTACGAGCGAGGGACTTCCAAGTTGGAGACCTCATCCTAAGTCGACGACAGAACAACAAAGGACGTCACAAGCTGACCCTGCCATGGGAAGGCCCATACACCGTAGCTGAGGTGCTAAAGCCCGGGACATACAAGCTCGCTAACGACAAAGGCGAAATCTTCACCAACGCATGGAACATCGAGCAGCTACATCATTTCTACCCTTAGGGCACTGATGCCCTCGTACATTCTCATATATTTTGTACATTTCCGCATGACAAATATAAGGAGTACTTTCGATTATAAGTTCAAACTTGTTATTGTACATGCAAGAGGTAGCCTCGACCCTGTCTCGCCAGAGTCGAGCCTCCCTTGGGGGCTAACGGGGGGAACCCCCTAAGTTCCTAAAAATACGAATGACTTTTTTTCACGCGCCTCCCTTTCGCTTCGCAACTAAGTTGAAAACACCTCGAACTCCCTAGGGTTCGAGGGCTGTCAAGCTGGAGCTCTCCTACGCCTCCGGGCTATGGTACCTCCACTCGCTCCCCCCTCGAGGGATACGAGCTTGCGTCGAACACTTAGTCGGAAAGCCAAAGTCAGGCGATCAGAACTTGAGCGCCTCTTCTTTCTCACGCCTCGATACGCTTCGTGATTAAGTAGAAAACGCCTCAAACTCCCTAGAGGGTCGAGGGCTGTCGAGCCGGGAGCTCTCCTACGCCTCCGGGCTATGGTACCTCCACTCGCTCCCCCCTCGAAGGATACGAGCATGCGTCAAAAACTTAGTCAAAAAAGCAAAGTCTAGGTGAAAGAAAGCAGAGAAGGCTCAAAAGTAAAACAACAAATTGCATTACGATAGATGAATTTATGTTCAAAAAGGCTTTCAAAGCCACGTTGAATACAAGTTACAAAAAACTAACTTATTACATGGGCAACTTCGCCCAGCCTTGCCCTACAGGCCCGCTCCATAGCCGCCCTCCTCGACGCTGTACCCTTCATCCGCGGGGGGGAGGACTTCGTCCTCGAATAACTTCGCCAGCGCTCCCCCCGACCTCTCGGCGTCATTGATGAGCCCTCGGCATCGCTCCTCGTTCTCGGCGTCAGTCTTTGAGATATCAGGAACGAAGCCTTGGGCGACCACGTTCATGTCAAAAACGAAGCCGGAGGAGACCATTGCTAGCGCCCGCTTCATGCTGGTGTGAAGCGCCTCCCGCACGCGATCGCGAAGGGTGGCATCGAGGTAGTAGATCCGGTCGACGAGCGCGGCACCCGGGATGTCTTCTTCAGTACCCTCAACGGGCCCGACCTCCCAGGAGGCGCAGAGCCCGTCGGGGACAACCCAAAGCCGGCCGAGAAGCGCCCCCTCCGCCGCGAGGCTCTCCTGCAGCGCCTTGGCGGCGGTTTGGGTAGGAAGCAGCTAGGACTCGAGGCCTGAAACACAAAGCAAGAATTAGACAAACCATACGGGAAGAAAAAAGATCAAAAGCCCTTTAAGGAACTCACCAGCACAACGAGTCTCGAGGGCACGGCGATCCCCCAGCATGGCATCACGCTCCCCCCGGGCCTCGTCCCTCTCCCGCTGGGCCTCCTTGAAGGCCCGGGTCACCTCCGTCTTCTTGCAGCGGAGGGTCTCGAGGGCGCCACCAGCCAGGATGATGGCCTGCTCCTTCTCTTGAAGGGTAGCCTTCATCACCCTGAGCTGGGTTTCCAGGCTAGCGGCCCGGTTCTTCTCCGCCTGGGCCAAGGCGAAGAGGGTGTTGCGCGCCGCGAAGACTTCAGCAAAATTGGCCTAAAGCGAGCGGATGCGCTCCACGGAGCTTTGAGCCTCCCCCACGAGTAGCTCGACGCACTCCTGGGCTCGGATGCTCTCGCCCCTGGCCCTCTCCGCTTCGGCCTTGGCCGCGTCAGCCTCCTCCGTAGCATGCTTGAGCTCCTCCTCGAGGTGGGCGGCTTCCCCTCGAGCAGCCTCGGAGTCTTCCTTCACCCAGGCAGCCTCCTCTTTGGCTTTGGTGGCCTCCTTAATGGTCCGCTTCAGCTCCTCCTCGATTTTAGCCACCCTGCCCTGCGCAGAGCCGCCGGCTTCGAGTTGGCGAAGCACTTCCTCCCGGCTGGTGTGTGTTTCATGGAGAAAGTACGACTTGGAGTAGGAATGCCTCCGCACCTCCTGGGGACAAGAAGTCAAGGGTTGACGCATTTCATACGAAAGAACTCAAAAAACCGCATACGTTCTACACAGGGACTCACTGCGAGGTTCCGGTCGAGGCCTTCGGCGAGCTCGACGCCCAGCTTCAGCAAGTGCTGCAGCCACGCCCGGGACCGCTCGGCATCCTCCCAGCACTTGACTTCTGCCGGGTCATCCATCGTGATCCCCGGAGCACTGGAGTCGCCGAGTTCCTGGAGTACGATGCGCTCCTTGCCCCAATGTGGAAGGACCGTCTTGAACTTGGTTCGCGCCAAGGACTCGATCTCATCCACCACATCGCACGGGACGCCGTAACTCATGGCCAACTCCGCCGAGGTGTGGAACTCTGACATGGCATGGGCATCCCTCAGCCCGGGGTCGGAATTCGACCTCCTAAGCACACCGGAAGCCGCCATCTCCTCAGGCTGCTCCGTCGACGGTTGCGGTGGCTGACCTGACGCTGCTTCTGGCACCTTCGGAGGCAGCGGAGGAGTCGAGGCCGTTGCTTCCCCCAACACCATGACTTGTGGCACCGGCAGGACCACCATTGACGCGTCTTCCGCCGGGTTTGGTACCGAGGCCTCCTCCAGTTGCGCCCCCGGCAGCCGCGGGACCACTGACACCTTCGATGCCATTTCTTCTTCGGCCAACAGCTCATCTAGGGTAATCACGGACACCCATTGCTTGGGCAGTCCGGAAGTCGCCTCTGTCTCCGGTGCTTTGGGCGGTTGCTGCATCGACGGGTCCAGAGACGCCGTGTCCCCCGATGGCGTCTGCTGTGCCTGTTGGTGCTGGGGCTGGCCCCCAGTTTCCTCCTCCTCTTCCCGCCGCTCCAGCGGCTCCTTCTCCCCCTCCTGCTGCGGCCGTGGCAGCTCCGCTTCTTGCAGGGCCCCCTGCTCCTGCTCTCTCTGGGCCTCGAGCTCGCGTAGCCCCGCAGACCAAGGCCTCCGCTCTCCCGTCGAGGGGGGAAGGGCCGTGGTCTCCTCACCCTCGAGGTCCACGATGACTACCTCCTCTCCTGGCTCGTGGCCCTCGGGGGCTCCCGCCTTGGGTGCGGGGATCGAGGCCTCCGGCCCGCCAGGAGCGGAAGCTCCCGACGTCGGGGCACCGCACCCTGGTGCCAGGCCGAGCTCGAGGGCCACAGGCGATGATGACAAGGAGGCGCTCCCTCCTTCATGTGTCCTCCTCGGCTCGGAGTCACCGCCCGCCGTGGCCCCCAAGACGCTCGACCCTGCAGCAAGAGTGGAACCCGTCAGCCTACCATGCGCCATAGCACTGAGGGCTAAAGACAACCACTTGGCTTCCCATGGATCCAAGGGCCTCGACGTCGCACCTATGACCGGGGCCTGCATCCTCGTAGCTGCATCCATCTTGAGCCGCTTAGCCAGCGTAAGAGACGCCTCCTCGATTTGGCGTTTGGGCCTGGATGGGAAGCAGGACGGCAAAAAGTTTATTAAACTGTGCAAGAAAGATGCAACGAAAAGAAATTGAATTAGCGACGCTTACTCGAAGGGGATAGAGGCCTTTCGGGTCCCCATCGAACCGCCAGTAGATTTTGAGACCCCTCCCGAAGCCGAGCTCTTCCCAGGGCTAAGGCTTCTCGGGGCCATCGGTGGGGTCGCCGCCCCTCCCTGCTTCGACGGGGCCTCCTGGGCACGGCTCTGCTCCACCCGCGCCGATGACCGGGAATGAGTCTCCCGTATCGAAGTGAGTGGGGTCCCGCCTTGAGTACGATGGGAGAGGGTGAGCCCCCTCGAGGCGAAGCCTCGGCCCCCATTTTTCCACGCTGGCGCTCCGAGGCCGACGTCACCGGCTGGGGGGCGCGCTGCTCCGCCTCCTCCTCTTGCACGAAGGGGCGGTCAGCATGGGAGGAACCCAACAAGATGCGGTCAAGGCGCCCCTCCACCCCCTCGACGTCATCGCTGTCATCATCATCATCTTCATCTCCCTCGGATGAGGGAGACTCCTCCTCCGGGAGCCCATCGTGCCTCTGCTCAGCACGGTGCTTCACAAGCCTTTCGCGCTCCCGGAGCTTCTTGGCTTTCTTCTTCTCCTCCTCGTCCTTACTCCGCTTCTCTTGCTGGGCGGTGAAGCGTCTTACCTGACGATCGGGAGCGTCCTCCCTCAGCGGGGGGCTCGATCTCCGGCAGTCGATTCTTCCCTACACAAAGACGTTTAGTCACAGGGACAAGGAAAAGGGGGGAGGGGGGACGAAAACGCGAAAGGCACGGGTCGGGGCACTCACCAGGTTGAGGCAACCCTCCTCCAGCCGCATGGGGAGGCGGTTGACGTCTTCCACCCTGAACGAGCCCACCACCATCCCCTTTACCCGTGCGATGACTTCCGCGGCGGATGGCCTCTCGCCGGACATCCGGCACCTCTTGAGAACCTCGGGCGCCGCCGAGGGGAGCATCTCGTCCAACCGCAGCGGGCGCTCCATCAGAGGGAGCACCCGTCGACTGTGGAAGGACAAGACCACCACACCCGCCATTAGGCCCACCTCTCGAAGGGTCTTCATCATGATGACAAGGGGACGAAGTCGACGCTGAAGATCTCCTGCGACACCGTGCGGCCAGTTGTATGGACGCTCGGTGATAAGCCGCCCGGTGTACGGCGGGAGATAGCCGCCGTCGTTGCAAAGGTAGAACCACTGCTCATCCCACTGGGAGTGGTTGGATGTCAACCCAGTGGGGATGTACTCGCGTGGCTCCTCTGACCTCCTGGTCTTCAACGCGAAGTTGAGGCACCCCACTCTGACGATTCGCCTTACTCCTGGTGCCACCGGGGAGGCGAACCACTCCCCCTTGTAGAGGTGGAGCCACAGCTCCCAATGTGGCGCCATCCCGAGGTAGCCCTCGCAGACGGCCGCGAAGATGGCGGCATTGGAGATGGCGTTGGGGGAGAAATGGTGGAGCTCGATGCCGTAGAAGTTCATCAGCCCCCGCATGAACTCACTCGGGGGCACACCGAACCCATGCCGATGATACTTGAGGAAGCTCACCACGTAGCCCTCCGGCGGGTTTGGCTCTTGGTCGCCCCTCGGCGGCGCAATCCACTCCGGCCAATTCGGATCGGTGACGGGGCGGAGAAGTCCTTCCCTCACCAGCTCGATCAGCCTTTGCCGCGTCACGGTCGATGGGCGCCAGGGCTCGGCGGGCTAGAGGACGAGGGCCATGGCGACAGCGGCAGCACAGATCTGCTCGGTGGGCGCGGCGGCGGCAACAACAGCACAAATCTACTCGGCAGATGGAGGACCAGGAAGGTTCCCAATCATGACTTCTTGCTCTAAGTTTTTACCCTCATGTGCACAGGAAAGCAGGAGTTCGGCAGGATGGCAAAAGTAGGGGCGAACAGCGCCTGCCCCGCTCCATTTTTATACCCGAGAAGAGCAACGGGCGAAGTCCGACGGCAGGGAAAAGGTAACTTCCCGCAATTAATGCGTTTACCTGACCGTTCTCCCCTCGGTCCTCGACTGGACACACGCGTCACACCTCTGGCAAAGAGCCGTTGCTCAGGCCCACCATGATCTCCACTACCGCATCGTTTTAGCTTCCTCCTCAAAAGGCGCGTCCAACGTTAAGAAAAACAAGCGTCGCCTACCGACGGAATCTTCCAGGAGAAGGTAAACGGGCTCTGGCCCCGCCTCGAAGTCTCGAGGGAGCGAAGGCCGGTCCTCGAGTGAGGGTACAATGGCCGCCCTTGAACACCAAAAAAGAATGGACTCTGACCCCACCTCAAAGTCTCGAGGGAGCGAAGGCCGGTCCTCGAGTGGGGGCGCAACGGCCGCCTTTGAGCACCAGAAACATCAGGCTCTGGCCCTAAGCCTCGAGGAAGCGAAGGCTGGCCCCATGATCAAGGTTCGATAGTCGCCCTTGAGCACCCGAGTCAGGGGTGACCAAGGGGAGCCCACATGAGGCCCTGCACAAGAACGAACTCTCGAGACCCCTTTGGACGCATCCGAGGCAAAACACTACGGACTTATGAAATCCCCCCGAAGGGAGGCATCGAGCCGCTGAGACCTATCGAATGGAATTGGTATCCGTAGGTCCATTGCGTTTTGCTTTAATGAGACCGCCTCTGGGCCTCCTGCCGACCTCTATCAAATGAGGAATGGGCTCTCACTTGGATTTTCCCATTACCAGCTCACTGAGAACTTCAAGGCTCGCCCTATCGAGGGTAGTCCGACGCTTCTCGCCTCACGTCCGATCAAAAGGACTCGTGAGATGAATGCCGAGGCCAGCAATGCCCCAGCCGCACAAGGCTCAGGAGCTCGATTGTGCCCGGCACCCCTCGACGAAAGAGGGTCAAAAATCCCCCGAGGGCTCCCCTCGGTAAAGCGTTGCGACTCCAGTTCAGGCCTGTACCCGACCGGACAAGCACCCTTCAACCAAAGATAAATAAAGCCCTCACAGGAGTCTTTTGACTCCTATGAGGCCTCGGAGGCTACCCCCGCGGGGGTCGCTCACGCGCCCCCACGAAAAAATCTGAATCACATCCCATTTCCAAATTCCTGACCCCCTACCCGAGTGTCATCACTCGAGCAGGAAATGGGTACCCCAAACCCTAGTTTTACCGAACTAAACCCCGCAAAATCAGCAAACCAAACCCTCCAGTGACCTCCTGTGCTAACGTACGAAGGCCCGCGGGCAAAGACGTATCGGGCTGACCCACGAATGGACGACGACAGCCCAAAGCCAAAGCCTCCTCGAGGGGTTACCGAACAGACTAGAAATTCGGGCGACCCCTCGAGGACGGAACCTCGCCCGATGAACGAGCCTGCCCTCGAGGACGTAACTTCGCCCGTCGAACGAGCCTGCCCTCGAAGATGGAACTTCGTTTGGGCGAATGGGCGGTCCTCGAGGACAGTGCACCCCTCGGCTACCGACTCTCCCGTACGGATCTGGGCGCATTTAATGCAATCTACCTACCCCCGCCTAACCGTATGGCCAGAGTTATGGTAACAGTCACGGGAGTGGCGGTCAAATCTTGCTTTTACCGCCCATGCCCCGGAATTCTGCGGATCGTGCTTCACTGTTGCACCATGCCGAGCACTGTGCCATGTCCAGCACCCCCTCGAGATGTATGAGTCAGTACATTTCCCGCATTTCCCGGGATTCGGCCTTATCCGGTGAGGCTCGACGCCTTCAACTCGACCACCTCGACCGCCGCCCCTCGACCTCAACAAACGAACCCTCGAGCAGGACTCAACAACTCCCGACGCAACGGCAGCAGGACCTCCCATACCGACGTACATCACTACAGCGGCACCGATGTAATCGGCCTCAACATCATATGTCATCAACGTCATGCGAACTCGAAATACATGTACCCCTGTGCCCCTCCTTCATCTATAAAAGGAGGCACCAGGGCGTTAGAAAAAGGGATCGGACTAAAAAAACGAGAGGATCTAGAGCATAGAAATGCTAAGGCTTTAGACCATAGAACTACACCATGAGCTTGTGTAAGGTCGAGAGCTAGGCGGCCGACCGCCAAAGCCCCACGTCACGCTCCTCACACCCGCTTGTATTTTCCCCTGTACTAGCACTTCGGTGCAAGATAACACGAACTATCCTCCTCCCGCTGGATGTAGGGCCTTCTTTGCCCGAACCAGGATAAATCGCCGTGTCCTTCTTGCATCACCCACCGGATTAAGGGAGCACACAATTACAAATATTACTCATTGGTGTTCACCCCTCGAGGGTTAGAACACCGACAGTGTCTGCCCCGGTGCACGCTGTAGCCTCAAGCCTCACTGTCATCGTACTTGCGCTTGCGGTTGTCATTGATGTCGTGACGTGCGTCCCGAGGCTCATAGTTGTCAACAAGGCAGTCTCGCGCCAGGATAGCCCTCCTCGCCTGAGGTGTAGGCTCTTGGTGGACCGAGCCCTCCCTCTCATGCTAGGAGGGTTTAGCGGGTTGTTCTGGGGCCCTCCCTCGATGTCTCAAGGCTGAGCTCTCAGCCTGTTGTGTGGCTGTGGTCTCGAGGAGGCCCCAGATCTCTTCTCGGATTCGACGGGCTTCGAGGTTCGATGGGGCCGGCATGTTGCGGAGGAGCATGGTGGCGGTGATGACCTTCTGGCTGGCATGGTTGAAGATGGCTCGTTCGTTTGCCCCTTCCTTGATGATTCTCCTGTTGATGTCTTGAGCCCTAGCTCAAGCCTCTCTGCCACGTGTGCACCCACGCTCTTGCTCGAGGATTCATTCAAGCTGGCACAGGCATTCATGTTCTTCGTCGAGCTTGGCCCGTATCTCCCAAACTTGAGCGAGCTGGACGTCCTGGTCATACTGGGGTAGCTGCACATCGTCGGGTATTGCTGAGGGTGCCTCTCGTTCTGGCGTGGCGTCACCTCCCACCGCTGCCGCCACCGCTACGGTGTCATTAGTGTCATCGCTCAACGTAATGGCCCCATCGATATGGAAGCACTCCCACGTAGGGTCATAGCAGTCATCGCCAGAGTCAGAGTCGGGGTAGCTGAAGTAATTGCTGGGGAAGTATCCCTTGCTACGTCACTCCTCCTCCAGCTAGCATCGGAGCGTACCAAGATTGTAGGACTTCGGACCCGGGGTCTCAGAAGACTCCAGGTACTCTGATGGTGGTGGAGTCATCATCAGGTCCAAGGTTGCACGCAGGAGCTATCCCAGAAGGTCCTCGTACGCACTCAAGTTGGTGCTCACCGAAGAGGAGTATGTCTTGGTGGCATTGTGTAGCCCGAAGGGGAACATATGGGGAAGCTTCGGAGTCACGCCTGCCGGGGAGTCACACCTGGCCCCTCCGACGGGCGCATCATGAAATTGAATGATGGGTCATCGCGGTGTCCCTCTGGCCCACCCTCTGCTTCCAAACATAGGTCAGACAGGCCCTCAGAGAGGAGTCCCACATTGCTGGTCAGAAGTGAAGTAGCTATACTAGGCGCCGCCCCGCCTGCAAGGAGTCATCGATGCTGGTGCTGATCACGCAGTCTTTTGGCCACAGTCATGCAGCGAGAACAGCGAGACTGATGTGTGGTCCCCCTTGCCCGGAAGAGCTAATGGTCACTATTGCCCGGGTCTCTGGGCGGGAGTAGGATCATGTCAAGGCTGTGGCCGAGCGACATGAACTCCAGGCTCCCGAATCAGATCACCGTGGTGAATGAAAGTGGTGGAATGGAGTCTGCCATCTGGAAAGCGATGGGAAGTCGGTCACGACACACAACATCCCCTACCTGGCGCACCAACTGTTGGTGTTCTATCCTGTGGACAAGAATCCAACAAGTGAAATGCTGCGTGCTCCCTAATACAGATGGTGATTTAAGATGAACACACGATTTTTATCCTAGTTCGGGCAAGAGAAGGCCCTACGTCCAGCGGGGGAATAGAGATTGTATTATCCTGCACCAAAGTGCTTGTACAGGGGGGATACAAGCGAGCGAGTATGAACAGGAGTCCAGAGCAATGCCTAAGCCTAGGAGTGCTATGCCTATGCCTCGCTCGTGGTGAGCTTGGATTTCTCTAAGTGTTGTCCGATGCTTGTTCGAATGTTGTTCAGATGGATCAAACTAACTCCTGGCATCCCCCTTTTATAGGCCAATGGGAGGCTCAGGTGTACAGGAACCCTAGGGCTATCGTAGGTGATGACATCAAGGGGGTGATGCCGTTCATGTCATAGTTGTTGTAGAGGCGTGCATCGGGCATGGCCTGCCCTATAGCGACATGCTTGGAGATGATGGCTATCCTCCGGGTGCGTCATGATGATGCTGGTGTGTTGGGAATATGCATTATAGATATTCTAATGATGATTATGATATTCTGATTGTATGCATGATTAACAAAGTGTTCATTGAATATCCATTATAGACAACTTGTATTGATTGGCAATTATGTGAATTGTTTGTGGAACTGAATTACTTGAATGGTTATTCTAAAGTTGTCCCTGGTTGGCATTCTTGTGAGAACACACTTGAATATTAGACTAGCACATGTATTAGTTGATGGCTATGTTTCACAAGTCATGGACATGGAGATGTCAAACAAATAATGTGGGCACATGTGAGACATGTAGGCTGGACTGACCCGACATGAGAAAGTCTCTATTCACATCATATACGTTATGTCCTTAGACCTAAGATTGTGGTATGTACTCAAGATGTGAAACAGTCTACTTAGGGACTGTCAAACGCTACTCCGTAACTGGGTAGTTATGAAGTTGGTCTTCGGGTGGTCGGAAAGCATGCTATGAGACATAGACAATCAAGATGGAATTTGCCCCTCTCTACTCAAGAGAGATATCACTGGATCACTCAAGTGATTGGATCAACAAATGCATGGCCGTGCTTGGGTTAAGTGTTAACCCACGAGTTGAACCATATATCGAGTGGCAAAGGGAATAACTTGTATATGGCCGTAGTGGTTCGTCTGATATGATCTTTGCGTGCACGTAGGAGTTGTCACGCCTTGCTAGAGGCCGCTGTCAACTATTGGGCGAGTAGGAGTACTCGGCCCATGTCAATGTGTGTGTGAACCCATAGGGTCGCAAGCTTAAGGGGCTGGAAGCCTAAATCGGGTTGGACCCAAATTAGACAAGGCTTAGCGTTACTAATGGGCCTCCAACTCGTGAGCTCATTGGGGATGCCTATATAACCAAGGGGTAGGGCGCGCGGTGAGGGTTACACGCCTTGGACAGCCACCGTCGCCCTCCCCACACTCGCGCCTTCTGCTCCTTGTGGACCTAGCAGTTCGAAGGCGCATCACTTCTTCCCTGTACGTGTGGGATACCTCGAAGGTGCTGCATCTGGAGCACTGGGATGAATCACGCTAGGGGATTGACGTGACCGACGACCATGCAACTGCACTGCCTGCTGCGATGTGTACAACTACATCAAGTCATCTTCCACTACATCCACGTGTCTAGTGGTAATCCCGTGACCTCTAACTAGCAGTAGATCCTAGTTTATGAGGCAAAAAAGTTTTGTTTTCTGGCTAGCGTAGCACCCTCATATCCCATCAGTGGTATCAAAGCCGTAGCTGCTCATTATAGGTTCGATTGATGACATATAGATGATATGCAAAGATAGTAGATATGATCTGCTAGTCTTGGTTGCATAGTTTGATTAGATCAATTGTGAAACGGGGTGGTAGATGGAAACTCAATCTGTTTTCATGCTCTTGATGCGTGGCCGTGTAACCATCTACTCATACCGGTCGGTTTAATCTGCCATCTGAGTTAAGTGATATACGTAAGACCATACATGTTGGGCATAGATCAATGAGATTGATCTAGTGAAAATAGAGGGACTCTGAATGGTTCGAATTTAGGTTGATGAGATCAATCTGATGAGATTTTCATAGAGATTTCATAGATGTGATCTATGCGGGGCTGCCATTGCTATCTGTCGTAGCGCATAGAATTGTTCTATGCCTAACTTGTTTTTGTAGGGTATGTTGTGAATTGGTATGGCCCATGTGTATGTGTGTAATTCTTTCATGGCCTGTGTGTCATGTAAGCAACACGGCTAGAGCCATATGTGTTGCCATTTGATGTATTGGCCTGCGTGCCTAACTTGTGATTATGCGACTACGTAATTAGTATAGCCTGCGATAAGATAGTTCTTGGAGGACTTATCACAAGAAGGATTGCACAGATGGATTGTGGAGATGGAGATCACCATGATGGGCAAGATGATGGAGATGGAGATCACCATTCATTAAAGGGCCACACCATGTCACTATGTGTGAATGTGATTCTCATTATTTGTTCTACATTCACATGCTATTATGTTTTATCTACATGAGTGCGGTAGTGAAGTAGAACGATCCCTCAGCAATGTTTAAGTTAAATGCTTCCCCAAACCTTGCACTATCATAAGTCTTGTACAATCAGTGGTGGGTCTATGAAATTAGGGTGCCACTGGTTTTCCTCGACTAGGCAGGTTCGTATCGGATACTTACTGCAAGAAGGTTTGGTTACTTGAACAAGGTCATCCTAACGGTTAGGAATCTTGAAGCATGGAAAGGTTGAGTGCTTGGCATAGGGATGCTAGCCTAACAACAAGAGTCATATGAGATATGATTAGCAAGGTGTTGCTTACCGATCTACCATACCGACCAGTGGTGATGCTAAAGCTCACTGGTCAGGATGTTAGTTGTGGGTCTTGAATCACTATGTATCAATTGAGGGATATTGATTTTAGTGGGAGTATATTCTATTTGATATAATTTACTCCTTCATGGATACATTGTCTTAGTATTTTGTATTACTTTTGTTGTAGATGGCCATTCGCAATCAACCATTTTCTTTGCATACAATTCTTGAGAAAGATAAGTTGAATGGAACAAATTACGCCGATTGGATCCACAACCTGAGAATTGTTCTCAGGGTTGAGAAAAAGGAAGATATTCTAGACACCCCATTACCAGATGAGCCTGGTGAAAATGCACCTGCTGCTGAAAGAGCCGCTTACAAGAAATCATGCGATGCTGATCTTGAAGTGAGTTGCCTTATGCTTGCTTGTATGGAACCTGACCTGCAGATGCATTTCGATAACAATCACTCAGTGAACGATATGATCGTGGCACTTGAGGAGATGTTCCGCACGCAGGCCAGGACTGAAAGGTTCAATGTCTCTAAGGCACTTGTGGAAACCAAGCTTGCAGAGGGCGCAGCAGTAGGACCACACGTAATCAAGATGGTTGGTTACACTCAAAGGTTGGAGAAGCTAGGCTTCCCAATCGGCCAAGAGTTGGCCACTGATTTTATTCTCTCGTCTCTTCCGCCTAGCTATGGAAACTTCATCTCGAACTACCATATGCATGGGACAGAGAGAGGCTTGAGTGAACTATGTGGTATGCTAAAAACTACAGAAGCCAACATCAAGAAAGGTGCCGACAGTAGCCAAGTGTTAGCGGTCCAGAATAGACCTCGGTTCAAGAGGAAGGGCAAGAAGAAGGGCAAGGTTAAAGATGAGATCTCTAAGCTGAACCCATCTGCTACTAAGGCTGGACCATCTGCAAATTCTGATTTCTTTTATTGTAAGGGGAAAGGTCACTGGAAAAGGAATTGCAAGGAGTACTTGGCGTCCTTAGAGAAGGATGGCGGCGGTAAAGGTATTACTGCTACTTGTACCCTTGTCATTCATGTTAAGGACATTTTTCTCGCTAATTCATATATCAATTCCTGGGTATTTGATACCGGATCGGTTGCTCATATTTGCAATACGATGCAGGGAATGATAAGAAGTAGAAGCGTGGAAAAGGGAGAGGTTGACTTCCGTGTGGGAAACAATGCAAGAGTTGCTGCGTTGACCGTCAGGATGATGCAACTTCACCTGCCATCAGGATTTATCATGGAATTGAATAACTGTTATTTTGTTCCTAGCTTAAGTCGAAACATTATATCACCTTCATGCTTGATGAAGGATAGTTATTCTTTTGTGAGTAAAGACAATGGTTGTGTGATCTCCAAGAATGACATGTTTGTGGCTTTTGTATCCATTGTGAATGGATTATTTATTTTAAATCTTGATGATGCACCTGTCTGTAATGTTACTGCTAAACAGCCTCGGCTTAATGAGTTAAGTCCTACCTATATGTGGCATTGTCGCTTAGGTCATATAAGTGAGAATTGCATGAAGAGGCTCCATGATGATGGTCTTCTAACTTCGTTTGATTTTGAATCATACGAGACATGTGAGGCTTGCCTGCTAGGAAAGATGACCAAGGCGCCATTCAAAGGATTTCCTGAGAGGGCGTCTGACTTGTTGGAACTTGTACATACTGATGTATGTGGACCAATGAGCACGATAGCTAGAGGAGGATTTTAATACTTCATAACTTTTACTGATGACTTTAGTAGATATGGATATGTCTACCTAATGAAGCATAAGTCTGAAATGAGAAGTTCAAAGAATTTTAGAATGAAGTAGAGAATCAACATGGCAAGAAGATCAAGGCCTTGCGATCTGATCGTGGAGGCGAATATCTAAGTCATGAGTTTAGCACTCATCTTAAGAGTTGTGGAATTGTTCCATGGCTTACGCCACCCAGAACACCTCAGAGAAACGGCGTGTCTGAGCGACAAAATCGGACCTTGTTGGACATGGTTCAGTCTATGATGAGCCAGTCAGACCTACCTTTATTGTTTTGGGGATACGCTCTAGAAACTGCCGCTTTCACATTGAATAGGGTACCATCTAAGTCCGTAGTTAAGACACCATATGAGATGTGGACTGGTAAGAGTCCCAGTTTGTCTTTTCTAAAAATTTAGGGTTGTGAAGTTTATGTCAAATGACTTATATCAGATAAACTAACACCCAAATTGGACAAGTGCTTTTTCGTGAGATATCCAAAGGAAACTTTAGGGTATTATGTCTATAGCCGGACAGAGGGCAAAGTGTTTGCGAAACGGTGTTTTCTTAGAGAAAGAGTTTCTCAAAATAGAAAAGAATGGACAAAAGGTGTATCTTGAAGAAGTTCAAGATGAGCCAGTAGGGACTAACTCTACAAGTGATGCTATTGTAGCAGAGCAAGTTGAGACACCCATGGCAGTGGAGACACCGCCAACCACGAAGATCAGCAAGACTTCACGCATTGCGTGGGGATTTGTTATTGTTAGACGATGACGAACCCGCGGATTATGCGAAAGCTATGATGGATCTAGATTCTGAGAAATGGCAAAGTGCCATGAGATCCGAGATAGATTCCATGGGAGATAATCAAGTTTGAAACTTGGTTGACCCACCTGATGGGGTTAGACCCATTGAGTGCAAATGGATCTTCAAGAAAAAGAAGGATATGGACGGAAATGTTCACGTCTATAAAGCTTGGCTTGTCGCAAAGGGTTTTCGGCAAGTTCAAGAGGTTCAACATGGAACAGTCCAAGAAAGGGTTCTTGCCTGTGTCACATGGTGTGCGCTATAGTGATAAGCAGTGTCCTTCGATTGATGCTGTGCGCAAACGCATGAGTAAGGTACCATACGCTTCGGCAGGTGGTTCCATCATGTACGCCATAATATGTACTCGTCCAGATGTAGCCTATGCTCTAAGTGTTGGGAGCAGGTATCAAGCTAATCCTAGTGAGAGTCACTGGACGTTGGTTAAAAACATTCTTAAGTACTTATAAAGGACCAAGGATGTGTTCCTAATCTATGGAGGTAAGGAGGAGCTCGTTGTAAACGGTTACACCGATGCTAGCTTCCAAACCGATGGGGATGATTCACTATCTCAGTCAGGTTTTGTGTTCACAATAAATGGTGGTGTAGTTAGCTAGAAAAGTTTCAAGCAGGAGACGGTGTCTGATTCTACAATAGAAGCCAAGTACATTGCAGCTTCTGGCGCTGCAAAGGAAGTTGTCTGGTTGAGGAGGTTCCTCATTGGTCTTGGTGTGTTTCTGAATGCATTGGGCCCATTGAATTTACATTGTGATAACAATGGGGCAATTACATAGGCTAAGCAGCCTAGAGATCACTAAAAGAACAAACATGTACTCCAGAAGTTTCATCTCATTTGAGAGTTTGTGAAATAAGAAGAGATCAAACTGTGCAAAATACATACGGATTTGAATATAGCAGATCCTTTGACAAAGGCTCTTCCACAGCCTAAGCATGAGGCGCACATGAGGTCTATGGGGATTAGACATCTAAGAGATTAACTCTAGTGCAAGTGGGAGACTGTTGGGAATATGCTCTAGAGCTAATCATGAGATAATGATATTCCGATTGTATCCATGATTAATAAAGTTTTCATTGAATATCCATTATAGACAACTTATATTGATTGGCAATTATGTGAATTGTTTGTGGAACTCAATTACTTGAATGGTTATTCTAAAGTTGTCCCTGGTCGGCGTTCTTGTGAGAACACACTAGAATATTAGACCACCACATGTATTAGTTGATGGCTATGTTTCACAAGTCATGGACATTGTTGACACCATTTTTTGGCACGTGTCAATAAGGATCAGGAGACCAAACTAAATCGGCAAAAGGTTGGTTGTTCTTCAGCATTGCTTCTGACCTGCCAATAGATGGTTGCCGATGAAGAGCATGTTGATCTGGATTATTGCCAATTGGGCTAAAAAGCTGTTAAGGATCATTGCCGATGAGACGGAAGAGCTATTGCCGATGAGATAGGCAGGAAGGCTAGAAGGTTGTTGCCGATGCCAGGGATATGCCGATGAAGAGATAACTTCATCATAACGGAAGCGGACAGAGGATCGGCGACACAAAGCTTACAACTTTCGTGTTATAGTATGAGTCCAACTCCTATACAAGTTTTATTTCTTTTTCAAGAAATAGAGTTTGTATAAGGAATTAGTTTATTTCTTCTATATTTGAGCTTTACATATTAAATTAGGACTCTTTGATTAGCAGAGTATAAATATATGCCGAAGGGCATTGTAATGGATATCCAAGCATCAATAAACAAATCTACCTTTTATTTACTTTTACTAGTACTTTACTTTTCGGTGACTTCGCCAAGTACCTTTTCTTTTTCAACGAGTTCTTTGAAGAAGCGACAGGCTGCATCAACTTGATCTCCGGCGACCTTGCAGGTTCTGCGTCTACCGAGCACGATTCAGGCTTTGACTTTCGGGTGTATCGCTGTCGTCTCGTCTAATATGTTCAACAGTTATCGAATACCTTCTGAGCTTTGACGTCCGGGCGTATCGCTGTTGTCTCGTTCGGATTTTATTCAATTTTATCATCCTTGTCGATTAACAGGTCAAATCGACTGGCACGCTTCGGATATCGATTTTGGGTATTAGCCCGGTTTGTTTGCAGATAGAATTTTGCATCAACACATCTTTTGGCACACTCGGTGGGACCAATTCAACAGATCTATCATGAAGAATCCTGCTGATATCAATCCAGAGAACATCATCAAGATATTGGAATCAGATCTCAAGGAGGATCAAAAGCTAGCCATGGAAAAAGCTATGGAAGATTACAGACAGCTCTGCTTGAAGTCTTTCAGCAAAAATAGGGGTGGAGAAATCATCCAGAAGCAAGATCTGCCGTTGCCTCGGCAGGTAACCTTTGACTCCAACCCTGGTAAATTACAGGAGATGGTTAATTCTGCATTGAATCAAGCTTTGATCAACCACTCCACCGTGCTGTCCAATACTATCTACAATGCTATTGTGCAAACATGAAGAGAAGGACAAGCACCAGGTTATGTCGGGCCGGCATATCATCAGTCGGGATCAGCATCTGTCAATACTCCATCGGCAACTCCAGCCATTTAGAGTATGGAAGCGCCTACTCCTCCAGTTATATCAGGACTACCTATCATTGAAGCCACGTCGATAGGATCAGATCCAATGTCTCAGGAGAGGCCTAGTACTCAGTTGAGCACAGATCTATTAGCATCGGCAATATCAGGTCCTTCAGTCCAACATAATCAAGTTGTTGCCAATTGGTGGGGATACGGGATGCCTCCAGGTCCATCTACTGCCAACTCTGGACTGGCTCAAGTGCATGGTGTAGCAGGGAAAGGTCCAATGACATCGGCTACTCCAATTCGGCCGATGGCTCAAGTGTCACATTATTCTACTGCACCTCCTGCTATACAGCCATTGTCAATGGGATTCTACGCGCCTCCACAACAGATATCTTATGCGAATCCATTGACTAATCCTCCACCAGTTCAACAGAAAGCTTCCACTGTAGAACAACCCATAGTGCCATTCGTATCTCGATCTGGGTTATCTGCAATTTAGGGCAAGTATGCTGGTTATCATCCATCTATACAAGAGCATCAATTGTCTGCAAACTGTCAGCCATCGGCAAGTCAGGTGCCGATGAGTTATAATCTCAATTGGTCAGGGCAAGTGCCAGTTCAGCAATCTACTATTCAGCCAAGTTACCAGGCAATGGGGACTCAACAGTGTAGTCCACAGGCAGCATTCTAGGATCAAACATCGGCAAAACAGCTGATGAACTTTACTCCACAAATTGGTGCCATGAATATGCTGATTCTTCCAAGCCATGTGCCACAGGGGTATGTAGAAGCATATCAGCCAATGCCTCCAGTGGAGATTCAGCTAGTGCATCGGCAAGATCAGGATGCACTCTTGACCAATAAGATTGCGAAGGTGATGAAAGAGCAATTTAGGATTCAGCCCAAGATTAATACTTACTCTTATTGGACTCCGTACCCTTCAGCTTATGACTCATTTCCTTTCCTGAATCGGTACAAGGTGCCAGATTTTACTAAGTTTTCTGGGCAAGATGATACGTCAACAATGGAGCACATCAACCGATTCATCATCCAGTGCGGGGAAGCAGCGAACAGGGATGAGCTGAGGATCCGTTTATTCTCATCCTCTTTGTCTAGATTGGCATTCACATGGTTTATATCATTGCCACCGAACTCTATTCTTACTTGGGCCAATCTAGAAAGACAATTCCATAAATACTTCTTTGCTGGTGTCCATGAGAAGAAGCTTACCGATTTGATGAAATTGAGATAGCGAAGCGACGAATCGGTAGAGAGTTTTGTGCAAAGGGTACGAGACATGAAGAATAGGTGCTATAGCTTAGTGCTTGATGATCGCTAGTTAGCTGGTTTGGCTTTCCAGGGTCTATTGCCGCATCTCAGGGACAAATACGATTCTCAAGAGTTTGAAAGCTTAAGCCATATTGTGTAGAGGATCTCTGATCAAAGTGCTCAAGCTCCAGAACATAGGAAGAGCTGGAACAAGAAGGTGTCCTTTGTAGAAGAAGCAGAGAAATCAGACTCAGATGAAGAACCAACTATCAGCCTGGCTGAGTGGGTAAAGGGTAAGAAGTCTATATCTTGTCCTTTTGGTCAGAAAGAGCCAGAGAAATTCATGTTCAACATCACAAAGACCGATAAAATATTTGATCTATTACTTCAAGAAGGCCAAATCAAGTTGTCACCTAATCATGTGATTCCATCGGCAGATGAGCTGAAGAAGATGAGGTACTGCAAGTTTCATAATGCAACTTCACACAGTACCAATGACTATAAAGTTTTCAGGCAGTAGTTGCAATCAGCAATTGAATCTGGGAGAATTAAGTTTGACAACTCTAAAGCTCAGAGGCCGATGAAGATTGATCAACATCCTTTCCCAGCAAACATAGTGGATGCCGTAAGCAAGACCAAAGTATTGACATCGGCAAGTGCTAAAAGCAGAGCATCGGTGGATCATAGAAATCAAGCAACTGCCGATGACTTGAAGGGGAAAGAGATAGTTGAAGAAAATAGTAGTTCCAGAAGACCTCCTAGACCTGCTTCGTACAAAATTTTAGGTGACCGGTATCAACATCGGCAAGAGGAGTTGCGTCGAGAAGAATGGCGTCGGCATAAAGATCATTGGAGATGCCCATTCTTCATCTACTGTTAGGAAGAAGGCATTAAATTGCCTACCGTTGATAGTTGCCCCGAGTGCAATGGTTATGATCGAGCCGATCAGACAAAAAGAAGATCGCGCTATGATGATTGGAGCAGATACATCGGTAAGCCGATCAGAGAGAGAGCATCGGTACATGATCGGCTGGGGGGCAGAACCAATGTACATGAAAGGCTAGGAAAGCATGATGATTGTTTGCCGATGAACCGAAAGGAGCTCGAGGAGATGGCTAATGCAAGAGTCCCTGATGAGCCAATACTCTGTAGAGATCCCAATATAAACTGCCCAGATTCAAGCGCGAAATGTTATCAGCCTATCTGGAAAATGAACCTTCCTCAGTGGTGCCCTGTAGGTCTAACAAAGACTCAGAAGAGGAAATTGCAGCGCGAGCATAAAGAGGAAAATTCCCATGGAGCAAAAACTCAAGTATGACAGCCGAAGCGCAAAAATGAAGGCCCATCGGTAGATATCAACATGGTTTTCGTATTGCCAATGAAATTTCGAACATTTTCTTATGAAGAAAACAAATAAAGTACTTGTTTAAAAAGAGTGTATCGGCGCTATGTTAATGTGAAAGTTTTACAAAATTTGCCGATGCATTACTTTGCCGATGAGGAAGAAGGTTTACAAGTTCAACAACGAACAGATGGTTGATATCGTATGCAGGCGAATTTGGTCGGCTTCCTCCAGTGTCTTTGCATCTTCATCGGCATTGCCTTCAACTAACTTGATCTTCTTTTTAAGCGCCAGCGTCTTGAGGGCTTGATTGTCCCTTTTTTGCTAGAGAGTTTTGATAGCTTCGGGCATTTGGGCCTTCTTCTGATTTGCTGCGTCCAAGGCTCCTTAAATCTGTCTCAGCTCCGCTAGCAGGGCCTCTCTTTTTGCCGATAGTTGAGCAATCGTTTCTTCCAGATCTGCACGGGAGGCTTCTAGTTTACCGATGTCTTTGTGTTTCTCATCGGCAAATTGCTTGTGCTTGATCATGTCCTCCTGAAGTTTTGCCTGAGTGGCTCTATCGGCAATTCGCTAGGCAGCCCTCTGGTACTGCAGCTACCGACTCTCCAGATGTGTAGCTTGGAAGAGTGCTTCCTCAACATCAGCAGGAATATGGCCTCGAATTTCTTTGAAAGTTGCTCTTGCGGAATCAGAGTCCTGGATCAACAAAGAAGTCTCCTGTTGTAGCAATGATAATAACGTCTCCAGCCGGGATTTGGTTTCAGATGATAGAGTTCCAAGGGCTGGAGTGGAGCTTTCTTCAGGCTCTTCATCATCAGGAATAACCCCACTGATAGAGAAGGACAATAGGCTATCGAGGGAATCTTGCTCCTAAAAGAAAAAAATGTTAGCAGAAGAACCTATGTGTTAAAAGGTTAGCTAAGGGAGTCAACTTACTTGTTTCAAGGCAATCTCTCGCCTTTGGCTTGAAGAAGCAACCTCAGGTACAATTGCCGATGGCGTTTCCTGTGTTGGTACCTCGATCGGCTGTTGCTACAATGCCGGTGCCGATGAAGATCCTCGTACAGGTACAATTGCCGATGGAAGAGCAGTTGCCGATGGAGAAGTCTGCGCAGGTACATCAGGCGATGTCGGGGGAGGTGAGGATGTTGATGGTGAAATTGGAGCTTGTGTAAGTCTCGCCTGCTTTGATTGTGATTCTTCGCCCGATGAAGCCTTACGCTTGTGCTATAAAATATCGGCATCGGATGGCTGGGGGCATCGGCAATAGATGGTTGAGGAATCGGTACACTTGGGACAGTTGCCGATGAAATTACTTGGTGCTGCGAGAGAAACAGATGAGTAAAAGTGCCAATCCAATAATCAAGGTTTAAATAAAGAATACCTCTGGAGAATCATCAAGGACGACGAGGCGTGGTGACGAAGGTGCTGCAGGTGGAGACGAAGGGCGAGTTACTGATGAAGATTCCATTGGTGTAGAACTCGCGCCCTAAAATGTGAAATCAGTAAATCACAGCAATCGACATCTGCAAAAGAAAGTGAGGTAATTACCTGAGATGTCTGTGCCGAGGATGCGATCGATTTGTTGCTCTTCTTGGAACGACCACGGCCTGTCAGAGCGTCTAGCGAAAGAGCTTTATGGCCGATGATGGATACTGGGGAGATTGGCTGCAGCTGTATGACCTTGCCGCTCTTACTTAGTGTTGGAACTAGATCATCGACCTGTTTAAAAAAAAGAGTTAGTTGCCGATGGATGAAAGGGAAGTTGAAAGAAGTGCAGATGGTCAGACTTACAGCATCGGCAGGGATGGCGTGATCGGGATCAATGAGATTCCAGTAAAGGTGAGGAGATGCAAAGAATAGCTGCTCTTTCCATTCTTACCACCATAATTTGAAGGACTCGGTGACAAAGGAAGCCGGTGCCCAATCGGTCAGATCAACATTAGAAGTATCGGCATTAGGAAGGAGAGTAACAACCTTGTGCCAATCCATGCGATTCATGATGGTCTCTCTCAGTTTAATCACATTGGCAAAGCAAAGGTTGATGGGCAGTTGTCCAAAGGCTAATTGTCTTGCTACTGCCGATGGATAATAGAACTCATATGTGGGGTTGATGTTCTTCCCACTACCAAATATGTTGACCGGGATGGCGCGAGGGGTGATTATTGCACTAAGAATGTCGGCATCTTTGTTCAGAGCCTCATCAATAAGGTTAAAGGAAAGAGGGAATCTTGCTTCTTCATCAACATACGGGACCCAGGCCCGAAGCTCAGAAGGGATGCCTATGTAGAGTTTATGGAAGAGATTGCTGATCTGTACTCTGTTTGCCTCTGCCCCTGGTAATACTGCTAGTGCTTCTCCAAAGTTGATAGGGGCATGTTGCCGATTCCTCTTCCCCGAGTTGATGGTCTTTAGGAAGATTTCGAGGGAATCACTGGGCGAACAGATCAATATGGAAATACTTGTGCATATGGGTGTTCAACCACATATTGATGAACCACCAAGGGCCTCCCAGATTGCCGATGGATTTTCCTTGCAGCAGCCTTTGTGATACTTGATGAAGAAGATGGTAAACTGAGCCAAGGAGATATCGACCAAGTGGGAGTCTGATACCGTTAGCCAACATCTCTGCTGCAGGAAGGTGCATATTGGTTGGTCCAACTATTCTGCCGTAGAAGATGAATTTCTCAAGCCACATGTTCAAAAAAGCTGAGTGCTCTCTGTGATTGACTGATCTGGATCTCTTATACTCGCTGATATAACCAGTCTAGCCGCCAATGTTCCTGGTAGTCAGCCGATGCTCAGGTTTTCTCTGGAACAGTGCGTTGTCATCGACAGATGAGATGTCCAAGCCAGTGAGCATATACACATCGGCAAGGGTTGGAGAAGCTGGTCCATGTTTGAAGATGAAAGCATTCAGAGTATCAGACCAGAAATAGGAGGCGGCGATGAACAGTGACTCATTCCTCTCTATATCGGCAATAGATAGTCTGATGCACTGTTCTAATCTACGTTCCGCCCAATACAGCTCCATTGGCCTGGTGACCCTCAAATACCAGTCTTTCCATCCCTTACTGGTTTTCGGCCAGGATCGAAAGGTATCAGTCCAGAATCCCCAATCAAAATTCTGAGCTTTAAATGGGATTCAATTGGTTTTTGCGTTTATAATGTCAATTGGGTCTAGATTTCCCATTGGGCCTAGGCAGATAAATTGATTTTGATGTGTTGGGATAAGAAGATTATTGCAAAGTTCCTGAGATTAAAGATTAAAATGGGGAGGAGTCATGAACTACGCGAAAAAGGAGAAAAGAAATGTCAAAGGATGGGTAAAAGAAGAAGATTAACCTTGGGGACGTCGAAGCGAATAGCCATGGCCGCGACAAAGATGGAGAAGACAAAGAATGCTAATGGAGGCTGAGAATCGCTGTTAAGAGTGGCGCCGATCGAGTTCGTTGGAGGATCGCTTGTTGATGTCGCCACTGGAGAGAGAAGAGCTAGGGTTTGAATTGCAGATGAAAAAAATAGGCCACAGCAGAGGAGGCATTATATGGGCCTGTTGGTACAGGATTTCCACTACCGCGCGGGCAACTCTCGAGGAGAAGTTCAAGCGGTTTGGGTAGTCATTGACCTGGAGGAAATTTCGGTGCATAAAGTATTTTATACTCCGAAATTGGGGGCATGTGTTGACACCATTTTTTGGCACATGTCAATAAGGATCGAGAGACCAAACTAAATCGGCAAAAGGTTGGTTGTTCTTTAGCATTGCTTTTGACCTGCCGATAGATGGTTGCCGATGAAGAGCATGTTAATCTGGATTATTGCCGATTGGGCTAAAAATCTGTTAAGGATCATTGCCGATGAGACGGAAGAGCTGTTGCCAATGAGATAGGCAGGAAGGCTAGAAGGTTGTTGCCGATGCCAGGGATATGCCGATGAAGAGATAACTTCATCATAACGGAAGCGGACAGAGGATCGGCGACACAAAGCTTACAACTTTTGTGTTATAGTATGAGTCCAACTCCTATACAAGTTTTATTTCTTTTTCCAGAAATAGAGTTTGTATAAGGAATTAGTTTATTTCTTCTATATTTGAGCTTTACATATTAAATTAGGACTCTTTGATTAGCAGAGTATAAATATATGCTGAAGGGCATTGTAATGGATATCCAAGCATCAATAAACAAATCTACCTTTTATTTACTTTTACTAGTACTTTACTTTTCGGAGACTTCGCCAAGTACCTTTTCTTTTTCAACGAGTTTTTTGAAGAAGCGACAGGCTGCATCAACTTGATCTCCGGCGACCTTGCAGGTTCTGCGTCTACCGAGCACGATTCAGGCTTTGACTTTCGGGCGTATCGCTGTCGTCTCGTCTAATATGTTCAACAGTTATCGAATACCTTCTGAGCTTTGACGTCCGGGCGTATCGCTGTTGTCTCGTTTGGATTTTATTCAATTTTATCATCCTTGTCGATTAACAGGTCAAATCGACTGGCATGCTTCGGATATCGATTTTGGGTATTAGCCCGGTGTGTTTGCAGATAGAATTTTGCATCAACAGACATGGAGATGTCAAACTAATAATGTGGGCACATGTGAGACATGTAGGCTGGACTGATCTGACATGAGAAAGTCTCTATTCATGTCATATACGTTATACCCTTAGTCCTGAGATTGTGGTATGTACTCAAGATGTGAAACGACCTACTTAGGGACTGTCAAACGCTACTCCGTAACTGGGTAGTTATAAAGTTGATCTTCGGGTGGTCGAGAAGCATGCTATGAGACATAGACAATCAAGATGGAATTTGCCCCTCTCTACTTGAGAGAGATATCACTGGATCACTCAAGTGATTGGATCAACAAATGCATGGCCGTGCTTGGGTTAAGTGTTAACCCATGAATTGAACCATATATCGAGTGGCAAAGGGAATAACTTGTATATGGTCGTAGTGGTTCGTCTGATATGATCTTTGCGTGCACGTAGGAGTTGTCACGCCTTGCTAGAGGCCGCTGTCAACTATTGGGCGAGTAGGAGTACTCAGCACATGTCAATGTGTGCGTGAACCCATAGGGTCCCACGCTTAAGGGGCTGGAAGCCTAATTCGGGTTGGACCCGAATTAGATAAGGCTTAGGGTTACTAATGGGCCTCCAACTTGTGAGCTCATTGGGGATGCCTATAAAAGCAAGGGGTAGGGTGCGCGATGAGGGTTACACACCTTAGATAGCCGCCGTCGCCCTCCCCACGCTCGCGCCTTCTGCTCCTCGCGGACCTAGCAGTCCGGAGGGGCATTGCTTCTTCCCTGTACGTGTGGGATACCTCGGAGGTGCTGCATCTGGAGCACTGGGACAAACCGCATGAGGGGATTGACGTGACGGACGGCCACACAACTGCACTGCCTACTGCGACACGTACGACTATATCGAGTCGTCTTCCACTGCATCCACGCGTCTAGTGGTAATCCCATGACCTGTAACTAGCAGTAGATCCTAGTTTATGAGGCAGAAAAGTTTTGTTTTCTGGCTAGCATAGCACCCTCATATCCCATCATGGTGATGGTCAGTGAAAGGCCTGTGCCCATGCGTGGCATGCTAGTCATTGTAAATGTCGCATCGGGAGTTGTTGGAGCGCTGACCAGAGGTGTCGAGGTCCAAGTCGAGGGGTAGTCGAGGGGGGCCGAGGCCGGGAGGATAAGACCAAGCCCTAGGAAATGGATTACAAATGTTGGTGAATGCGTTTTGAGGAGGTGCCTGATGAGGCACAATGTCCGGCATGGTGTAACAATGCAATACGAACCACTGATTCTCTGGGTATGGGCGATAAAAGGTGGATTTGACTGTCATACCTGGTCACTATAACACTGCTATGGCCATGAGGTTAGGCATGAGTTGGTGGAGGCATTAAATGCCCTGGATCCCGTACGGGAGGTAGGTGAGCTGAAGGGGGGAGTGGCCATCAACAGGGGGTCATCCGCCCACACGGATGTCTGTCATTCAATGGGTGATCGACCGCCGGCACCGAGTTTCACCACTCGCGGGACCCCATCAAGGTGGGGCTCACATGGGTTGGTGCGTCCCGTTCGTGGGCCGGCCCAGTATGGCTTTCTTCCAAGTGTTGGGCCTTGTCTTTTTTAGAGAGCCGCTGGCTTGGTTCATGGTGAGCTTTCTCGAGGATTTACGCTAATTGCTCGGGGATTATTTCACCTAGGCCAGGGTTTAAAGTACCCCCTTATCCAAGTACCTGACATTTAGCTTTTGCATAGTAGTTGTAGTAGTAGGAAAAAGTTTGGTTGTCTCATTTGTGCAGCTAGATGAAGAAAGCATTCCTCTGCCGGTTCAAGAAGTCTAAGGGGGTGGAGAGCTCTTCCCAAGGCTCTCACCACTTTGATGAAGGAACCCATGGGAGAAGAGATGAGGAAGAGCATTACCATCCAATGGTAATCTTTGAGCATCGACCAAGAGCAATAGCGCCCAAGAGCAACCTCGAGCTAAACCACGAAGAACTGCAAAAGGTACAACATCCTCCAAGGAAGCAACTTCAACCACACAGGCATCATCGACTCGGTCCTTCTGGACTGCACAGGTATGAGTAAAGAATTCAATGATATCAATGATATCAATTGGTTGGGGAGGTTTTTGGCAAGTTCCTGAACTTGGTATAAAAATGCTTACCCAAGAATCCCTGTGCACCTTAAACTTAAAAAATGATGGGGTAACCTTTCGCATGTGTGGGAAAGAGTTTAATTTGTCTTGGAGCCTCTTAAACACCACTTTGGGATGTGATCCTAATTGCAATCTTGATTTAGACATCGCCACTCATGGGTTTAACAAGGCTGAGTTTTGGAAAGTAATTTCTGGCTCTGATGATTCCTTTCTCCCTGCTGTTTCTAAAATGCATAATCCAACCTTGCGCTTTCTTCGTTACTAGATAAATGTCACTCTTTTTCTTGGCTCTATAGCTAGCACTTTAAAAGATAATGAACTTAAACTACTCTATGCCATGGTACACAAAATTAAAGTCTCTCCTGTTAAACTTCTAGTAAACTTTTGGCTTCGTTCTTTTGACCGTGAAAGACCCATATACTTCACATCTTTCATAACTCGTATAGCCGATACTTGGGATGTGACAGAATCGCATGCTTTTGAGTACATTGCTTATCCTAGAGATGTTTTAAATGAAAATGCTTTCATTAATGCCAATGTGCTCTAAAGAGGTCCAAGAGGTGGGCTCAGAATGATTTATCCTGGCCATACAGTCGAAGTTCCTCTCCCTTGTGAGAAACGACGACTGTATAGGCTTCATACACTAAACATTAAATTGTATCGAGAGGCAAGAAGCCAAAATGTTGCAGGGACGAATAGAGTGACAAGAGGAATGTCATGAGCTGCTTAGATGGATCAGGCTGGTCCCTCATGCCCTGTAAAAGAAGAAGTTGAAGAAGGTGAGGAGGTGTGCTCCATGGACATTTTAGAATCCAAGGGGAGACCTCCACGTCCACAGCGCACTCCTCGCCCTCGAGGCAGGGGAGGCACCACCAAAGGACAGAAATGGACAACGTCATCAACAACATGGGTGAAATGAACATCGAACAAGAGGCACCATTGCAATTGGGACAACAAAATGCCCAATATCTACAAGCAATGCAAGAGGAGGAAACACGACATTGGAATGAATGGTTCCAATACTATCCACCACCACAGTGAGCAAAAGCCAAGCTTGGGGAAGATCCTCTGCCCCACTAAGGTAAGTATTCTATCTTTGCATTTGCATTTTAGTTATTTATCTTATTGCATAAATACCAAAAATTTTTGTTTATTTATTTCCTTTAGCACCTATGCTTCATGTATGCTCTTTCTCCTTATGGAAATGATGACTAGTTGCTTTATCAATGTTTCTCTAGTGCCTAGTTTACATCTTAGTGCTTCTCTAAGTATGGATCATTTAGCTCTCTTGAACCATCGTGAACCTAAAACTTTGTGGGTTGCGAGTGATAGAACTAAGTCTAAGTTGTTGTGAGATATGAGATAGTGAGACAAGAGCTGCTATAATATTGTTCTAAGCATGATTGATTATCAAAGAATTTATTCTTAAAATGATCAAAACCTTAATTGTTTCTCAATGGTGATGAAATTCCTACCACAACCATAAATGCTCTACATGTTTACAAACCTTCCACATAAGCTATTTGCTTTGTGTTGAGTGTTGTCAAATCTTATTGATCTTTGTCAAGAGACTTTTCATGCTCCTAAGATCAAGATCACATGCATGCCACATATTTTATGCTACTTCTACACTCGAAGTATGCACAAACATGCATTCCATTTCCACCAAATAGGTTTCTCCATGCTCTAAGTGTTAGAATATCTCTCAAAATATTGTTTAGTAGATGAGACACAAGAAAAAGTGCTAGGCAAAATAAGTATTAATATATAGATGGACACATGAAAGTCCATAAAAAATGCTAGCCCTGTCTCAATAGAAAAGTAGAAAGAGAGATCTTATCAAATAAAGGAGCAACCTAGTCCATCATATACCACACACCTGCACATCTTGATCTGGGGTATGACACTTCTCTTCAAGGATCCGAGCTTTGACTCTACAACAGATGCAAAGTATGCTTTCTCCTTCTTATCCCTACCTTGAGCTCCACATAAGCCTATTTTGAAGTAGGATAGATTAGGAAGGCAATTCTTATCATATGCCTTGGTGAGGAATCATACAACATTTGAGCGACATAAGAGAACCATATAAGGAACGTTAAGTTTTCTTTTGAAAAATATTGCAAAACCTCCTGTGTGAAACTTGCTATGAATAAGAAAGTTAGTGCTCAAGTCAAACTATTCTGTCTTTCAACCGCCCAAGACAAAGGGAAAGTCAAAAGCTCCATAGAGGACTAAGGTAATATGGGTGAGTTTTCATAGCTAATTTTTCCATTCAAAGAGAAGAACTTTGTTATGCACATGGTACTATTGAAATGTGGGCATAGTAGCAATATCTGATCCACCGAGGCTAAGTTTGATTGTTTGCTTGGGATGAGCAAAGGTTAAACTTTGGGGATCTTGCTGACGGTAGATATACCATAAAATTCATACTCAAAACACTGTCAACATGCCTCAGTTCTAAGAAAGAATAGCATAACATGAGCATATTTTATCAATAACTAGTTCCACTTGTAATCTTAGCTTGTGATTTCAGGAAACATCAAAATCCAGCTTTGTGGGTCCCAATGAAGGGGTCGGCCGACCCCCCTATGAGCTCCCCTTGGGCTTAGCTTCGAGCATGATCCATGCCAAGCTCCCTGGAGTGCAATTCAGCCCTTAGATCAACTTGTGTTTGCATCCAACGGCACATGATTGTTGCACATGGATTCATGGGCCCACAAGGAAGCAAGCAATGTGACAAATAATTGGAAAGCGATCAAGCCACTTCACATGACAGGTGGGGACACCTTCTAGAAGCTCTAGCTAGGCCCACCTACCATTGAGGGGGTCAGCCGACCCCCTTTGGGCCCTAATAGGTCGGTTTGCTCCCACCAACCTCCTGCATGCCGCCATGCACCAAGTTTGATCATAGGCGTCCATTTGAAGTGGTTCCTAAGTCGGTTCATCCAAGGGTCATGAAGCAAGGAGCATGTGGATCACTGACGTGGCACCCCCTCTCCTTCCCCTATATAAGGAGGCTGCCACCACCCTTGGAAAGCATCACAAAATCACTACAAGCTTCCAAGCTCAAGCTAGAGTAGTAGTAGTTAGTCTAGAGTGGGAGTTAGAGTCAAGTTGAGCGAAGCTCAGGTTCTCCGAAGTCGTCTTTTGGAGAGTTTGGTATAGCTCTTGTATCTTTCTATTTTTGTAAGACTTTACTTTTTGTAATATATTTATTCTTGCTTTACTTTACTTAGTGTTTACTAAGTGCAAGTCTACAGTCTTTATAGTCTTGTTGTGTGCTTGTCTTAGTAGTATAGTTGCCTTAGTTGGATTGGTTTCCTATAACCAACTCCTTGTGTGTTTCATTGTCCTATTTTGCATAGGAACTCTAGCTATCTGATCATTAGTTAGAGGTGTAAGAGTAAGTGTGAGTGAGGTGCTCATACTTAGTCTTACCTTTGATTGCTGCTAGTCCGCACGTACAGTTCGTGAGCGCACTCCCGAGAGGTGATAGGTCTCAGGCGGCACTAGGGTTCTCTCACTAGGTTCGGGCTAGTTCTTAAAACACAGGGCGCCCATAAGAGTATTGCCGCTTTAGTAGGAGTTCTCTCTCCTACTTTCTCGCCTATCCCCAGCACCCAAGTTGTAAGGCACCAATCTAGTTGAGTCTTCTATCTGTTAGGATTAAGTACACAGAAGTAAAGTAAGATACATAGGGGTCCTTTACTCGTTATCCTCCCACCTAGCTAGCTCTCTACCAGTTATCTTTAGATTAGGATCTTTGTGATTGTTTACCTATCCTTCCCTTTATTTTCACTTACCCCCTTCTACACTAGTGATAGTAGACACAAGGATCTCTTTCCCCTTTTATTAAATATTCCTAGTTACTTATTTCCCCTAGGAAAATATAAATTACGATACCTTAGAATACTCCCGGGTGAAGTGCTACAGCAGTATATTCTATGCGCTTGCGAAATCATCCAATAGACATTTAGAATTACCCTATAGGCATTTCTGGTGTCATTGCCAATCTTTGGTAGTGATGCTAAGAAATACCAATAGTAACGTGCTGCTTTTTTCTTCTATAAGTCTTCTTCTGATCTCACGAATTTTCTCATTTAGTCAAATAGGTCCTTGACTGTTTTCGACGCAACTGCCCACCTTGAGTCCTTTGATTGCGGACGCGATGAAAATGTCATCTAATACTCCTGGCAACTGTGCTTTGTGTTGGATGATGCATTCAGGATATCTTGCTAATGGCTCATCATCCGGTTGGAATAGCAAAAGTAGGTCCAGCATTGTCCTTTTGTCAGTTTGGAACCCTTGGAAAGTTGCAAGTGATTCGGGTTTCACTTGTTGCCTAGATAAAATGGACAATGGCTTTAGGGACATGTACCAATTGTGAGCTACATCATTAACTGCTAGGATTAAGGACTTGGACATAATGAAATCATGTCCACTGGCTGCATGGATTACTGCTTTGTAGCTTGATAGGAACTTGAACGGGTTGGATCTACCGTTGTATGCTGGTATTTTCGGTTTGTAATCGGATGGCCAGGGGTAGCATTGCAATGCAGCCGATAGTGGCGAGGTGATGTCTATTGCCTGTGCATTGGTACTGATTGTATTTCCTTGCAGTTGTATTGGTTGAGTTCTGTTGTTGGATTGCAAAGAGTTCATTTCATTCTACAACCTGGCTTCCTCTTCCTATGCCTGTCGAACGGCCGCCTCTGCGGCTGAATCTCTGTTCTTTGCCCTTAGCGCCACTGCCAACTCATCTCATAGTTGCTGCAATGCCTGTATCCTTGCCAAGTGCTCATCCAACGCCTTGAGCAACTTATCGTGCATGGTATCGTGTTCGTTCACCTGATTCTGGTGTTTGTTCTCGTTAGTGTCCTGTGGCTGCGGTGGTTCACTTACACTGGCTTCATTGGTATTTGGTGGAACTATAGTGTTCCCTGTGACCGCGTTGGGGCCATCGGCTGGCATCCCTGACCCCAGAGCGTTCTACATGGCTGTTATCATTCTGAGATCATTGGTTCCCGTCATTGTGCCTGCTGTTGTAGCTGCTTTGACTGGATGTGTGTTAGCCTAGACACCGGCTGTTTCCGAGGCTGCCACTACTTCTTTGGACATAACCGCCTTTGTCTTACCCTTCGGTAGCATATCGTGATCGAGCTACAACCATGGTGGGCGCCACTGTTGGTAAAAGGCAAAACTGAGGTATCCCCCTTTACCAAAATCACATAACAAGGGTACGCAGGAAACAAACTTTGTATTCACTGTAGATTGATGTGACAATACATCGCACTCTGCCCTTGTTCCCTTCTGGGGAGGGCTATTTATAGCGGTTGTAGGCCTTTACATTCCCAAACTACCCTCCTACCTACTCCTGATGCTGAGCATCTCCTTGGGATGCCTCCGGCCGCCAAACCACCAACAGTGCTTGGTATAACAGAACCGCCCAATTAATATAAACCCAAGGTACTAAATAAACCACCAAGATAATTTAGTTAGCACATTGTGCTCATATTAACCCGGTAGTTCATGAAATCTCAAAGGATTTCAAATTTTTCCAATAACACACCCAAATCGCACAGTTCAGCAGTTACCATTCACCTGTTCTTACTTTTCACATAGCATAATTACATGATAGGATTTTTATATAAATCTTTTTTAAATTAGAGTTGCAAATAGATAGTAGAAGTAGATATATTTTGGACATATACCCACACCTATGATTTGAAATACATTGCAGGTCTGGGTCGACATCCAACAACAACAATTAGATGAGATCTAAGAGATGACCTTGCCCAAGGTCTAATCCTCCTGTAGTGGGATACAAGTCCATCTTGTCACCACAGGAAAAGTCTTATGATCTGCAACAAGTGGGAATAAAACCCTGAGTACGAGAATGTACTCAGCTAGACTTACTCATCATAAACAAAAAATAAAGTCACTCCAAGGAGTATGCAAGGCTTTATAAGGAGGCTAGATGATCCATTTCTTTGCATAAAGCTTGCGCTTATTAAGAACAATTATTATATCCTTCTAGCTTTGCATTTTAAAGTCATTAACCTGATCATGCCAGATTAAGCATGGTGTAATTATCAAGCAAGAATAGTAACCATTTCAGGTTGAGCATCTTTCAGCGTCAACACCATAACCTTCGCATCTCTTTGTTCAAGTTTTTAGTACAATGCTGGTGCTCAAGTCAGTGTTCACTATCCAGGAACGATGGCGATTATAATTGATTTGCAAACCAGCTGGCGAGGTATTCCCCACACAAACCACACTTCCCCCATCAGGTTTGATTAGGTCACCTTGGCTTTGTTTGGGTAGAATCACAGGATCAACAGGAACCATCATACCCTACATACTAGTCAAATGTCGACCTCAAGCTTACTCTCCATGCCCCTATAATCACCCATGCCATCTCCAATAGGAAGCATTCAGCATGTCGAAACCCGGCCCAAACAGAACTCCGGTCGAATGATCACACTCTTCCAGCTATCTGTGGGGCATGCGTTCAACATGACAAGAGGGCCGAGACATCGGACGGGGTACTAGTTCGACACAGATGGGATAAACAACATAGAATCTCTAGTTCTATCCATAGCACCAATCCCGTCCAGTCTCAATTTATTACTCCACATGGTTATTCCAAGATAGAAGCATAAATCACCATTATGAGTCACCATCTATATCTCACGGACGATTGGAAATCACCGGACTTCTACCGATCTAATTTAAGCAGGGCTAAGCATATAAGTGATCCTAAACTTAACAGGATGTATGGGTAACTCAGGTGGACAAGGGTAATCATAATGCATCAATGGTATCAATCAATGTCTATAAACTTAATGCATCATAAACAATAAAGGACGCAAATTAAGTTATTTGTAAAACTGTAGGGAGGAAATGCTCCGGGGCTTGCCTTCCTCTGATGAGCGAGGTTGAAGCTCTAGGTACTCGATCACTCCATGTCTAGCTTTTGGTTCTTGGTCACCCCCTATGCAGAAGCATTCTTCTAGGATTCCTTTTCTGGATTCCCGTTTCACGTCACGTTTTGTTCTCCTAGCGATCCTATATGATGCATATGCATGAATGAATACGAAGAATACAAATGGTATGATAATAGAGTAGGATGATGATGAATGCTTGCATATTCTTTCTACAAGATAGTCAACATCATCCAAGAACATGTACCATAGGCACATGTCATCTACTGCATTCTCAACTACAAATAATACAAGTCTATTGGTGAAACCTTCTTTCCACCTAACGCCAGTAAACAAGCCAGTAAAGCAACTAACCATCTTAGTATCACTACCAAACAAGCCAGTAAAGCCAAAGATCTATACTAAGCATAGTTACATCAAACTAAGTTACATGATTACAGGGTGGAAGTCGCCAACAAACCCGGCTCCTTCTCTAGCTACGAAGTTGCTGGCAGCTCTAGCTCCTTCTCTAGCTTTCCCTTTTCAACTCGAGAGAAGCACTACTTTACACTGGAATGTGGATACTCTTTGATTCTAATCTTCATACTCTACCTACTTCCTATAACCGAGCCCCAATGGTCCTATTTATAGTGTACAAGGACTAAGGAAGCATTTGTAGGCAGCCTAGAGGTTGGTTGCTATGGACCCTGGGGTGGGCGCCCTGGCCAGGGCGAGCGCCCTAGGGTTAGGGCGGCCGCCGTCCACCTGGCACCGTGTCATCATCCAACGGTGATTTCTAGCTTCATTTGGTCGGTTACTCCACAGGTAAGTCAGTTTCAAGTCGATTTAAGGTTGGTCGCACCGACTTTGAGACCTCAAGTGTATGACAGTGGACCCATGGAGCCAAGTCACATCCATTGAGTGCCATTAGATCAAACCACCTTAGATCAATGGTTCTGAAGTTGTAAGGGGGTCGATCATGCGGATCCTTGACGTGGCAAGTCAGTTCTGGGTCGGTTTACCACCAGAATGGGGGCGGGCGCCCTGGCACTTGGCCTGGTTGCTGCCTTATCACGTCTCACACTTCATATTTGTATCACTTTTGACCTGTTTTTGTGTTTTTCCTGCAATCAAATAGAAATTCCATGTACAAGTGGAACCAACTAAAATTCCAATAATAAATGCCACTTTTTAGTAGTTTTTATCACTTTTGTCTTGCTATGTTGATGGCAAAATAGGGTGTTAGTGGCCATCAACAAGCTCGCCCACACTAACCTCTTGCTCATCCCTGAGCAAGTCATGGGTGTAGAAATTCAAACTTGATCAAGTATAAAAGTTACTCTAGTTCTATACTCAAACAAATGATCTTTTCGATGGCTAAGGTCATACCTTCGGCGGTTGAGCAGTGGAACAGTCAAGAACAAGAGGGTCTCACAATTTCAGTCAACAACTCTTGGAGTGTTTTGAAGTTTTTGCAAAGATAACTTGATTCCTATATCTCCTCATATGGATCTCTCAATCACTCAAAGTGTATGACATTGTTTCTCACTAAGCACTAGAGAGTGCCTTAACTATCCTAATGCTTATGTGGAGCTCATAGGTAGGTATGGTGGAAATTCAAACCTTTGACTCACTTATATTGCCACATCAATCAAGGGATCCTAGGAGGGTCATGTCATGCTCTCTTACTCAAGATTCCATGGTGGAATTGCTCATCCTTCTCAAGAGGGAAAAAGGCTCTTTGCTTTCACATTCTCTTTCTCTCTCTCTTTTTTTGACAGCAGGTATTGAGTCATCTGCTGTATCATCTTTTATTTGGGGATTTTATCCCTCTGTTCACTCTTCTTTCTCTTTTTTTGTATGTAGTCATTCCCCTCATATGGAATTAGAATATATGAGAAGGATGAGTCTTGAGGTGGGAGTATACTTCCAGAGTAGAAGTTATCTCAGGGGTGCATGTTATGATCCCTGTTATCAAGGCATGACACAACTCTCTACTTAGATCTCCCTACCTAATAAATCTCAAAGTCAAGTCGAAAGATCATGCAAACGCTTATTCTTTCTGTTCTCCTATCTTTTGGCTCTGGTAGGTACTTTTGTCATATGAGGAGTAATAGAACCAATATTTTTATTTTCAAAAGGAGACCCTCCAAGAGTGTGACCAATCAAGGAAACACCAACTTGATACTCCTATCTCACACAACTCAACAACTTAGGTGGACCATACTAAATTAAATATATCACTGTTTAAGTTGAAACCAAAATAAACTTTATACAAGGCAAGTTAAGATCTCATTTATCATTTTCAATCATGGAGGTAACAAATTTACTCATTAAATTGCAGGGATAAATGAAAGTAAGAAAAAGACTTGTATTTAAATGAAGTGTAAGAGATCATATCTATGTGATGTGTTGAGGAAGGACTTGAGACCGAGATGGCCACGGCGGGCACCGTGATGGGGCGGGCGCCCTGGGACTGGGGCGGCCGCCCTGGTCATGACATCAACTCGACCTCCACTTCGTTGTGTGACTTGTTGCTTGGTTGTACTATGGAAATATTGTGATTTTTCTACGGTATTTATTGAGATTGGGGTTCCCCGACACTGCTTCAGGGTAGTCCTATTCTTTTTATTCAACATGTAGAGAAATCGGTAAAATAACAAGAGGTCCTACTAGTGGGAAACACTAGTGGACCAAATAATTTTATTCAACTCAAATTGATAACTAAAATTACATTGATTCTTTTGGAATTTAAAGGATGTAAAAACAATCAAACTAAGCACTTATTGAAATAAAAAAATTGAACTACGCTAGGCAACTATGATTGGCTACCTAACATTCTAAACTGCCTCAGGCAGAGGGGCCTCGTAAAGATCTTCATGCCCAGTAGCTTCGTACAGGTGCTTGATCTTGGAGGTACACACCTTGCATAGGATGGCAAACTTCTCCTCTATATCATAATGCCACAGGACATATTTCACCACCAGATCTTCTAGCGTTTCCTTCTCCTTCTTCAACCTCTTCACTTGATCCATGAGGCTCTCCACCGTGGGTTCACCTCCCTCTGCACTGTGCTCTCCTCTTTTATGGTGCACTGACGAGGCAGAGAGAGATCCATCGGTGGTCTTGGTCTCACCAGAGTTAAGACAGAGCACCTTCTCGTAGTGGCCACATGGCATCCTTTTTCCAGAGATGGCAAATTTCACCCTCTTCGGGTTGGGAGACGTACTGCGAGTGGTGTTGTCCGTGTAGTCGTCGGAGTTGGTGATGGTGACGATTTGCTTCTCATCAGCAAGGATCGACGTGATGTCACGGGCCTTCCTTGGGGTGAGTGTCCCGGTGGTAGGACGATAGTTCACATCAGTTCGGGGACTCTTCTCAGGACTGTTTGTGAACAAGGTGTTGGGAATATGCCCTAGAGGTAATCATAGAGATGATGATATTCTAGTTATATCTATGACATGCATTAAGTATTCATTGAATATCTATTATAGACAACTTGTGTTGATTAGCAATTATGTGAATTGTTTGTGGAACTCAATTACTTGAATGGTTATTCTAAAGTTGTCCCTAGTCGGCGTTCTTGTGAGAACACACTTGAATATTAGACCAACACATGTATTAGTTGATGGCTATGTTTCACAAGTCATAGACATGGAGATGTCAAACTAATAATGTGGGCACATGTGAGACATGTAGGCTAGACTGACCCGACATGAGAAAGTCTCTATTCACGTCATATACGTTATGTCCTTAGACCTGAGATTGTGGTATGTACTCAAGATGTGAAATGGCCTACTTAGGGACTATCAAACGCTACTCCATAACTGGGTAGTTATAAAGGTGGTCTTCAGGTGTTCGGGAAGCATGCTATGAGACATAGACAATCAAGATGGAATTTGCCCCTCTCTACGTGAGAGAGATATCACTAGATCACTCAAGTGATTGGATCAACAAATGCATGGGCATGCTTGGGTTAAGTGTTAACCCACGAGTTGAACCATATATCGAGTGGCAAAGTGAATAACTTGTATGTGGTCATAGTGGTTTATCTGATATGATCTTTGCGTGCACATAGGAGTTGTCATGCCTTGCTAGAGGCCACTGTTAACTATTGGGTGAGTAGGAGTACTCGGCCCATGTCAATGTGCGCGTAAACCCATAGGGTCGCACGCTTAAGGGGCTGGAAGCCTAATTCGGGTTGGACCCGAATTAGACAAGGCTTAGGGTTACTAATGGGCCTCCAACACGTCAGCTAATTGGGGACACCTATATAAGCAAGGGGAAGGGGTGCGGCTAGGAAGTTACATGCCTTTAACAGCCGCCATCACCCTCCCCCCGCTCGCGCCTTCTTCTCCTCGTGGACCTAGCAGTCTGAAGGTGCATCGCTTCTTCCCTGCGCATGTGGGATTCCTCGGAGGTGCTGCATCTGGAGCACTGGGACGAACCGCTCGAGGGGGTTGACATGACGGATGACCATGCAACTACACTACCTGCTACAACGCGTACGACTACATTGAGTTATCTTCCACTGCATCTACGTGTCTAGTGGCAATCCTATAACCTGTAACTAGCAGTAGATCCTGGTTTATGAGGTAGAAAAGTTTTGTTTTCTGGCTAGCATAGCACCCTCATAACCTGTCGGTGTTTTGACCCTCGGGGGGTTAACACCAATGAGTAATATTCGTAATTGCGTGCTCCCTTAATCCGGTGGGTGATGCAAGAAGGACACGGCGATTTATCCTGGTTCAGGCAAAGAAGGCCCTACGTCCAGCGGGGGGAGGATGATTCGTGTTATCTTGCACCGAAGTGCTAGTACAGGGGAAAATACAAGCAGGTGTGAGGAGCGCGTGGTGGAGCTTGGGCGTTCGGACGCCTAGTTCTCAACCTTACACTGTCTCACGGTGTCGTTCTGTGATCTAAAGACTTAATGTTTCTATGCTCTCGATCCATCCTTCCTTCGGTAGGTCCTGGCGCCTCCTTTTATAGATGAAGGAGGGGCACAGGGGTATATGTATTTCGAGTCGGTGTAGCTAATGATGTACGACGTTGAGGCCGATCATGTCGGTGCCGCTGTAGTGATGTACGTCGGTATGGGAGGCCCTGCAGCCATCGCGTCAGGAGTTGTTGAAGTTCCGCTCGAGGGTTCGTTTGATGAAGTCGAGGGGCGACGGTCGAGGGTCTTGGCTGGAGTCGAGGGGGTCGTGCCGAGGAGGTCGAGCCTCGCCGGATAAGGCCGAATCCCGGAAAATGCGGGAAATGTGCTGGTTTATACGTCTCGAGGTGGTGCTGGACGTGGCACAGTGCTCGGTATGGTGCAACAGCGTAGTACTACTTGCGGGATTCCGGGGCATGGGCGGTAAAAGCCAGATTTGACCACCACGCCTGCAACTATTACCATAACTATGGCCATGCGGTTAGGCGGGGGTAGGTAGATCGCATTAAATGCGCTCGGGCCCGTACGGGAGAGTCGGTAGCCGAGGGGTGCACTGCCCTCGAGGACCGCCCATTCACCCAAACGAAGTTACGTCCTCGAGGGCAGGCTCGTTCGCAGGGTGAAGTTCTGTCTTCGAGGGGTCGCTCGAATTGTACCCTCGCGTGTACAGTACCAATCCGTTCGGTAGCCTCTCGAGTGTACGGTACCAGTCCGTTCGGTAGCCTCTCGAGTGTACAGTACCAGTCCGTTCGGTAGCCTCTCGAGCAGGCTTTGGCTTTGGGCCGTCGTTGTCCGTTCGTGGGTCAGCCCGATATGTCTCAGCCTGCGGGCCTTCGTACGTTAGCGCGGGAGGTTACCGGAGGGGTCGAGTTGCTGATTTTGTGGGGTTTAGTTCGGTAAACCAAGGGTTTGGGGTACCCATTTCCTGGGTATCGACAGTAGCCCCCGAGCCCCTGTGCGAGTGATGTCACTCGGGCAGAGGGTCAGGAATTAGAAATGGGACGTGATTCAGATTTTTTTCGTGGGGGGCGTGCGAGCGACCCCCGCGGGGGTAGCCCCCGAGGCCTCGTAGGAGTCGAAAGACTCCTGTGAGGGCTTTATTTATATTTAGTTAAAGGGCGCTTGTCCAGTCGGGTACAGGCCTGAACTGGAGTCGTAGCGCTTTACCGAGGGGAGCCCCTGGGGGATTTTCGACCCTCTTTCATCGAGGGGCGCTGGGCACAGGCGAGCCCTCGAGCCTCGTGCGACTGGGGCGTTGCTGGCCTTGGCATTCTTCTCACGAGTCCTTTCGATCGGATGTGAGGCGAGAAGCATCGGACTACCCCCGATAGGGTGAGCCACGAAGTTCTCAGTGAGCTGGTAACAGGAAAATCCAAGCGAGAGCCCGTTCCTCATTCGATAGAGGTCGGCAGGAGGCCCGGAGGCGGTCTCATTAAAGCAAAACGCAATAGACCTACGGATACCGATTCCATTCGATAGGTCTCGGCGGCTCGATGCCTCCCTTCGGGGGGATTCCATAAAGTCCGTAGCATTTCGCCTTGGATGCTTCCAAAGGGGTCTCGAGAGTTCGTTCTCGAGCATGACCTCGTATTGGCTCCCCCTTGGTCACCCCTAACTCGAGTGCTCGAGGGCGGCTGTCGAACCCTGTTCGTGGGGTCAGCCTTCGCTCCTTCGAGGCTTAGGGCTGGAGCCCAATTTTTTGGTGCTCAAGGGCGGCCGTTGAGCCCTCACTCGAGGACCGGCCTTCACTCCCTTGAGACTTTGTGGTAGGGTCAGAGCCTGTTTTCACCTTTCGTGGAAATCTCCATCGGCGAGTAACCGTTCTTTTTTGGCGCTCAAGGGCGGCCGTTGAGCCCTCACTCGAGGACCAGCCTTCGCTCCCTCGAGGCTTTGAGGTGGGGCCAAAGCCCGTTCCTTTTTTGATGCTCAAGGGCGGCCGTTGAGCCCTCACTCAAGGACCGGCCTTCGCTCCCTCGAGGCTTTGAGGTGGGGCCAGAGCCCGTTCCTTTTTTGGCGCTCAAGGGTGGCCATTGAGCCCTCACTCGAGGACCGGCCTTCGCTCCCTCGAGGCTTTGAGGTGGGGCCAGAGCCCATTTTACCTTTCATAGAAAACTCCATTAGCAAGCAACGGTTCTCTTTTCTTGTCGTTGGACGCGCCTTTTGAGGAGAAGGACTTCAGTGGTGCGATCGTGACGGGCCCAAGCAACGGCTCTCTGTCAAAGGTGTGACGCATGCGTCCGGTCGAGGATCGAGGGGGGAACGGTCAGGTAAACGCATTAATTGCGGGGAGTTACCTTTTTCTGCCACCGGACTCCGCCCGTTGCTCTTCCCGAGTATAAAAATGGAGGGGGACAAGTGTTCGCTCCCACCTTTGCCATCCTTTCGAACTCCTGCTATCCTGCGCGCGTGAGGGTAAAAACTTAGAGCAAGAAGTCACGATTGGGAACCTTCCTGGTCGTCCGTCTGCTGAGGAGATTCGTGCTGTTGTTGCCGCCGCCACGCCCACCGAGCAGATCTGTGCTGCTGCTGCCGCCATGGCCCCGTCCTCCAGCCCGCCGAGCCCTGGCACCCGTCGACCGTGACGCGGCAAAGGCTGATCGAGCTGGTGAGGGAAGGACTTCTCCGCCCCGTCACCGATTCAAATTCGCCGGAGTGGATTGCGCCGCCCAGGGACCACCAAGAGCCAAATCCGCCAGAGGGCTACGTGGTGAGCTTCCTCAAGTACCATCGGCATGGGTTCGGTGTGCCCCCGAGCGAGTTCATGCGGGGGTTGACGAACTTCTACAGCATCGAGCTCCACCATTTCTCCCCCAACGCCATCTCCAACGCCGCCATCTTCACGGCCGTCTGTGAGGGCTACCTCGGGATGGCGCCACATTAGGAGCTATGGCTCCACCTTTACAAAGGGGAGTGGTTCGCCTCCCCGGTGGCGCAAGGAGTAAGGCGAATCGTCAGAGCGGGGTGCCTCAACTTCGCATTGAAGACCAAAAGGTCGGAGGAGCCACGCGAGTACATCCCCACCGGGTTGACGTCCAACCACTCCCGGTGGGACGAGCAGTGGTTCTACCTTTGCAACGACGGCGGCTACCTCCCACCGTACACCGGGCGGCTTATCGCCAAGCGTCCATACAACTGGCCACACGGTGTCGTGGGAGATCTTCAGCGTTGACTTCATCCCCTCATCGTCGCGATGAGGACCCTTCGAGAGGCGGGCCTAACGGCGGGTGTGGTGGTCTCGGCCTTCCACAGTTGATGGGTGCTCCCTCTGATGGAGCGCTCGTTGCGGTTGGACGAGATGCTCCCCTCGGCGGCGTTCGAGGTTCTCAAGAGGTGCCGGATGTCCGACGAGAGGCCGTCCGCTATGAAAATTGTCGCACGGGTAAAGGGGATGGTGGCTGGCTTGTTCAGGGTGGAAGACGTCAACCACCACCCTATGCGGCCCGAGGAGGGTTGCCTCGACTTGGTGAGTGCCTCGAGCCATGCCTTTCATGTTTCCCCATCCCTTTCTCTTGTCCTTGTGACTGAAAGTCTTTGTGTAGGGGAGAATCAACTACCGGAGATCGAGGCCCCCGCTGAGGGAGGATGCTCCCGATCGTCAGGTAAGACGCTTCACCTCCCAGCAAGAGAAGCGGAGTAAGGATGAGGAGGAGAAGAAGAAAGCCAAGAAGCTCCGGGAGCACGAAAGACTCGCGAAGCGCCGCGCTGAGCAGAGGCGCGACGGGCTCCCAGAGGAGGAGTCTCCCTCATTCGAGGGAGATGGAGATGATGATGATGACAGTGATGACGTTGAGGGGGTGGAGGGGCACCTCGACCGCATCTTGTCGGGTTCCTCCCATGCTGACCGCCCCTTCGTGCAGGAGGAGGTGGCGGAGCAGCGCGCCCCCCAGCCGGTGGCGTCGGCCTCAGAGCGCCGGCGTGGAAAAAGGGGGGCCGAGGCCTCGCCTCGAGGAGGTTCACCCCCCTCGCGTTGTACTCGAGGCGGGACCCCACCCACTTCGATCCGGGAAACCGGTCCCGGTCGTTGGCGCGGGCGGAGCAGAGCCGTGCCCAGGAGGCCCCGTCGAAGCAGGGAGGCGCGGCGACCCCACCGATGGCCCCGAGCAGCCTCAGCCCCGGGAAGAGCTCGGCTTCGGGAGGGGTCTCGAAATCTGCTGGCGGTTCAAGGGGGACCCGAAAGGCCTCTATCCCCTTCGGGTAGGTGTCGTTGGTTCGTTTTCTTTTCGTTGCGTTTTCCTTGCGCAATTTAATAAACTTTTTGCCGTTCTGCTTCCCCTCTAGGCCCAAGCGCCAGATCGAGAGGCGTCTCTCGCGCCGGCTAAGCGGCTCAATATGGATGCAGCCGCGAAGATGGTGTCCCCGATCACAGGTGTGACGTCGAGGCCCTTGGCTCCGTGGGAAGCCAAGTGGTTATCCTCAGCCCTCGGTGCTCTGGCGCGCGGTAGGCTGACGGGCTCCACTCTTGCTGCAGGGTCGAGCATCTCGGGGTCCGCGGTAGGCGATGACTTCAAGCCAGGGAGGACGCATGAGGGAGGGAGCGCCTCCTTGACGTTGTCGCCTGTGGCCCTCGAGCTCGGCCCGGCACCAGGAGGCGATGCCCCAACGTCGGGGGCTTCCATTCCTAGCGGGCCAGAGGCTTCGATCCTCGCACCCAAGGCGGGAGCCCCCGAAGGCCATGAGCCGGGAGAGGAGGTAGCCATCGTGGACCTCAAGGGTGAGGAGACCACGGCCCTTCCCCCCTCGACGGGAGAGCGGCGGCCCTGGACGATGGGGCTACGCGAGCTCGAGGCCCGGAGGGAGCAGGAGCAGGGGGCCCTGCAAGAAGCGAAGCTGCCACGGCCGTAGCAGGAGGAGGAGAAGGAGCCGTCAGAGCATTGGGAGGAGGAGGAAACTGGGGGCCAGTCCCAGCATCAGCAGGCATAGCAGACGCCACCGAGGGACACGGCGCCGCTGGACCCGCCGGCGCAGCATCCGCCCGAGACGTCAGAGGCGGAGGCGACTTCCGGACTGCCCAGGCAATGGGTGTCCGTGATTACCCTAGATGAGCTACTGGCCAAAGGAGAAATGGTGTCGAAGGCGTCGATGGTCCCCCGGCTGCTGGGGGCGCAACCAGAGGAGGCCTCGGCACCGAACCCGGCGGCGAACGCGTCGATGGTGGTCCTGCCGCTGCCACAAGTCGTGGTGTTGGGGGAGGCGACGGCCTCGACACCTCCGCTACCACCGGAGGCGCCAGAAGCAGCGTCGAGCCAGCCGCTACAACCATTGACGGAGCGGCCGGGGAAGACGGCGGCTTCTGGACTGCTGAGGAGGTCGTCTTCTGACCCCGGGCTGAGGAGTGCTGGCGCTGTGTCGGAGTTCAGCACCCCGACGGAGTTGGCTGTGCGTTACGGCGCCCCAGACGACGTGGTGGACGAGATCGAGTCCTTGGCGCGAACCAAGGTCAAGACGGTCCTTCCATATTGGGGCAAGGAGCGCATCATACTCTGGGAACCTGGCGACTCCAGCGCTTCGGGGATCGAGATGAACGACCCGGCGGAGGTCAAGTGTTGGGAGGAGGCCGAGCGGTCCCGGGCGTGGCTGCGGCACTTGTTGAAGCTGGGCGTCGAGCTCGCCAAAGGCCTCGACCGAAACCTCACGGTGAGTCACTGTGTAGGCCATATGCAGTTTTTTAAGTTCTTCCGTATGGGATGCCTTAACCCTCGATTTCCTATCCCCAGGAGGCGCGGAGGCGTTCTTACTCTAAGTTAGACTTCCTCCATGAAACGCACAACAGCCAGGAGGAAGTGCTTCGCCAACTCGAAGCCGGCCGCTCTACGCAGGGCAGGGTGGCCGAGATCGAGGAGGAGCTGATGCGGGCCAGGGAGGAGGCCGCCAAAGCCAAAGAGGAGGCCGCCCGGGCGAAGGAGGACTCCGACGCCGCTCGAGGGGAAGCCGCCCACCTCAAGGAGGAGCTCAAGCGTGTGAGGGAGGAGGCTGACGCGGCCAAGGCCGAAGCAGAGAAGGCCAGGGGTGAGAGCATCCGAGCCCAGGAGCGCGTCGAGCTACTCGTGGCGGAGGCTCAAAGCTCCGCGGAGCGCATCCGCTCGCTCGAGGCCAATTTTGCTGAAGTCTCTGCGGCGCGCAACGCCCTCTCCGCCTTGGTCCAGGAGGAGAAGAACCGAGCCGCTAGCCTGGAAACCCAGCTCAGGGCGACGAAGGCTACCCTCCAAGAGAAGGAGAAGGCCATCATCCTGGCTAGTGGCGCCCTCGAGACCCTCCGCTGTGAGAAAACGGAGGTGAGTTCCTTAATGAGCTTTTGATCATTTTTCTTCCCGTATGGTTTTGTCTGATTCTTGCTTTGTGTTTCAGGCCTCGAGTCTGAGCTGCTCGCTACCCAGACCGTTGCCAAGGCACTGCAGGAGAGCCTCATGGCGGAGGGGGCGCTTCTCGGCCGGCTCCGGGTTGCCCTCGACAGGCTCTGCGCCTCCTGGGAGGTCAGGCCCGTCGAGGGTGCCGAAGAAGACATCCCAGGTGCCGCGCTCGTGGACCGGATCTATTACCTCGACGCCACCCTTCGTGATCGCGTGTGGGAGGCACTTCATACTGGCGTGAAGCGGGTGCTAGCAGTGGTCTCCTCCGGCTTCGTCTTTGACATGAACGTTGTGGCCCAAGGCTTTGTTCCTGATATCTCGAAGACTGACGCAGAGAATGAGGAGCGATGCTGAGGGCTCATGCATGACGCCGAGAGGCCAGGGGGAGCACTGGCGAAGCTGTTTGAGGACGAAGTCCTCTCCCCTGCGGTTGAAATTTGCCTCGTCGAGGAGGGCGGTGACGGAGCGGGCCTGTAGGGCAAGGCTGGGCAAAGGCGCCCATGTAATGAATTAGTTTTTTGTAACTTATATTCAATGTGGCTTCGAAAGCCCTTTTTGAACATTAATGCATCTATCGTAATGCAATTTGTCGTTTTACTTTTGAGCCTTTTCTGCTTTCTTTTCACCTAGAGTTTGCTTTTTTGACTAAGCTTTCAACGCATGCTCGTATCCCTCGAGGGGGGAGCGAGTGGAGGTACCATAGCCCGGAGGCGTAGGAGAGCTCCCGGCTTGACAGCCCTCGACCCTCTAGGGAGTTTGAGGCATTTTCTACTTAGTCACGAAGCGTATCGAGGCATGAGAAAGAAGAAGCGCTCGAGTTCTGATCGCCTGACTCTTGCTTTCCGACTGAGCGTTCGACGCAATCTCATATCCCTCGAGGGGGGAGCGAGTGGAGGTACCGTAGCCCAGAGGCATAGGAGAGCTCTGACTCGACAGCCCTCGACCCCTAGGGAGTTCGAGGCATTTTTCAACTTAGTTGGGAAGCGAAAGGGAGGCGTGCGAAAAAAAAGTCGTTCGTATTTTTAGGAACTTAGGGGGTCCCCCCCCATTAGCCCCCGAGGGAGGCTCGACTCTGGCGAGACAGGGTCGAGGCTACCTCTTGCATGTACAATAACAAGTTTGAACTTATAATCAAAAGTACTCCTTATATTTGTCATGCGGAAATGTACAAAACATGCGAGAATGTACAAGGGCACTGGTGCCCTAAGGGTAGAAACGACGTAGCTGTTCGATGTTCCATGCATTGGTGAGGATTTTGCCTTTGTCGTTAGTGATCTTGTACGTCCCGGTTATGGATGATCTCCCCCAAGGGGAACAAAGATACCACAGTAACCGGGTGGCTGAGGAAGTAGTGCTGGAGCTTGCGACGCGTAAGGACGATGGCGTAGAGTAGCTTCTGCACCTGTGGGTAGCGGATTTTTGTTTTTGAAAGCACTTCACTGACGAAGTAAACCGGCCGTTGGACTGGCAAAGCGCGCCCTTCCTCTTGCCTCTCCACCACTATGGCCGCGCTGACCACCTGAGTGGTTGCGGTGACATAGAGGAGGAGGGGCTCGGGTGGTTCAGTCGACGTAGCTGGTCGAGGAGGGACGAGAATCGGAGTGGATGTCAGCTTGGCTTTGAGTTCGTCGAGGGCCTCCTCGGCCTCCGCGGTCCATGTAAATCGCTCAGATTTTTTCAAGAGGCGATACAAAGGCATGGCCTTCTCCCCTAAGCGTGAGATAAAGCGGCTGAGGGCCGCGAGGCAGCCCGTGACCCTCTGCACGCCCTTGAGATCCCGAATTGGCCCCATTCGCGTGATGGCCGCCACCTTCTCGGGGTTGGCCTCGATCCCGTGCTGGGAGACGATGTACCCGAGGAGCATGCCCCGAGGCACCCCGAAGACACATTTCTCGGGGTTGAGTCTTATGTTTTTGGCTCGAAGGCATCCGAACGCGATTTCGAGGTCTCGGATGAGGTTGTCCGCTCTTTTGGACTTGACCACAATGTCATCGATGTAGGCCTCAACCGTGTCGCCTATTTGTTCATCGAAGACGTGTAGCATGCACCGCTGATACGTTGCCCCGACGTTTCGAAGGCCGAAGGGCATGGTCACGTAGCAGTACATGCCAAAAGGTGTGATGAAGGAAGTCGCGAGCTGGTCGGACTCTTTCATCTTGATTTGGTGGTAGCCGGAATAAGCATCGAGGAACGAGAGGGTTTCACATCCCGCGGTAGAGTCAACAATTTGATCAATGCGTGGTAAAGGAAATGGAACTTTGGGACATGCTTTGTTTAAACTAGTATAGTCAATACACATCCGCATTTTCCATTCTTTTTCTTAACTAACACGGGATTAGCTAACCATTCGGGGTGATGGACCTCCTTGATGAATCTAGCCGCCAAAAGCTTGTGTACCTCCTCGCCGATGATCCTACGCTTCTCCTCGTTGAAGCAGCGCAGGCGTTGCTTCACCGGTCTGGACCCGGCCTAGATTTCCAAGGCGTGCTCGACGACTTCCCTCGGTATGCCCGGCATATCCGAAGGACTCCACGCAAACATATCAGCGTTTGTGCGGAGAAAGTCGATGAGCATGGCTTCCTATTTGTCCTCGAGGTCAGCGATCGTTAGCACCTTCTCGCATGGGCAGCTCGGGTCGAGGGGGACTTTCTTGGTGTCTTGTGCTGGCTCAAAGTTGCTGGCGTGTCGCTTGGGGTCTGGCATCTCGTCGGCGAGCTGCTCGAGGGTCGTGGCTATCATGGCATTTTGCTCGACGGCCTCCCCATATTTGACGCATTCGACATCATAGTCGTACGCGTGCTCGTAGGAGGAGGCGACAGTGATGACGCCTTTGGGTCCTGGCATCTTGAGCTTGAGGTAGGTGTAGTTCGGGATCGCCATGAACTGCGCGTAGCCCGGTCGGCCGATGATGGCGTGATACGTTCCGTGAAACCCGACCACCTCGAAGGTGAGGGTCTCTTTCTTGAAGTTGGCAGGGGTGCCAAAACAGACAGGAAGGTCGATACGGCCGACGGGGAAAGCCTTCTTCCCTGGCACGACGCCATGGAACCCCCCGGCGCTGGGTCGGAGTTGGTACCTCCTGACTCCCAGAAGGTCGAGGGTCTCGAGGTAGATGACATTCAGGCTGCTGCCGCCGTCCATGAGGACCTTCAAGAGGTGGGTGTTGATGATGATTGGGTCGACGATGAGTGGATAGGCCTCGGGGTTGGGGACTCGATCCGGATGGTCATCGCGATCGAACGTGATGGGCGCATCAGACCAGTCGAGGTAGTGAGGCGTCGTGACATGAACGGAGAAGACCTCTCGACGCTCCCACTTACGCTGTTGGGGCGTGAGCGGGGTCGAGGGGCCCCCGTAGATCATGTAGCAGTCATAGACTTTGGGGAATTTTCTGTCTTCCCCGTTGTCTCCCTCGCCACCGCCTTGGTCTTTCTTGTTGTCACCTTTCTTCACGCCCACTTGCTCGAAGTGCCTTCGAAGCATGCGGTAGTCCTTAAGCTTGGGCCTTGCCCCATCCTTATGATAAGGACAGGGCTCCTCGAGCATTTTGTCGAAGATGGCACCCTCGGGGGGACCTCGAGGTCTTTTGCGTTCGGTTGCTGTGATGAGATCATCTTCTGCAGCCTCACACTTGCCATGCTGATTTTTCTTCTTCTTGTTATTTCTCTTCGGCCCTTTGCTCGAGCCTCCGGCGTTGTCGGCTACCGGCATTTTTCCCTTGTCCTTCCCGTCGCTGAAGAAGGCGCCGACGGCCTCTTCGCCAGCCGCGTAGTTGGCGACCACATCCATGAGCTCGTCGACTGTGTCGGGGCGGTTACGCCCTAACTCGCGAACTAGGTCCTTGCAGGTCGTACCCACAACAAACGCTAGAACGACGTCGAGATCGAAGATGTGGGGTAGTTCAGTGTGAAGCTTGGAGAATCATCGAGCAAAGTCACGGAGAGACTCCCCTGGTTTCTGCTTGCAGTTGCGTAGTTCCTAGGAGTTCCCGAGACGCACGTAGGTACCTTTGAAGTTCCCCTCGAAGATCCAGACAAGGTCGATCTAGCCGCGAATCTGGTCAGGGGGAAGCTCCTCGAGCCACCTACGCGCGGTGTCGGATAGGAACAGGGGAAGGTGACGTATGATGGTGTGATCATCACGCGCCTTGCCCGCCTGACAAGCCAACCGAAAGTCGGCTAGCCAGAGCTCGGGATTGGTTTCGCCGTTGTATTTGACGTTACTCGTGGGGGGTCAAAACTTGTCGGGCAGCTGGGCGCAGCGGATCCTCCTGCTGAAGACTCGGGGACCTGGTGGCTCCGGGGCCTGTCGGTCTTCGTTGCTGTCGTAACGCCCTCCACGATGGGCGCTGTACCCTCAATCCTCGGCATCCCCGTGCTTGCGTCTGTGGTTCTCGACAATGTCGAGGCGCGCGTCGCGGGGAGCGCGGTCATCGTTGATACGTTCTCAGGCCGGCTTCTTCTTCTGTTGGGGGGTTGCCCCCTGATCGACCGAGCCCTCCCGTTCGGGCTGGGAGGGCTCGACCTGAGGTTCGGAGGCAGCCCCTCGATGCCTCGAGGCTGAGCTCTCGGCTTGCTGGACAGCAGCAACTTGGAGGAGATCCTCGACCTCACGTTGTATCCGCCGAGCTTGCGAGTTGGATGATGCGGGCATATTGCGAAGGAGCATAGCCGCCGCAACAATTTTCTAGCTTGCTCGGGGATAACGGTTGGCGGGTTGCTTGGGTGCTCCTGCCTCGATGATCTGCCGATTGACTTCTTGGGCCCTGGCTCGGGCTCTACCTCTGGGCGGTCGCTGCTCTTGCTCGAGGGTCAGCTCGAGTAGGCACAAGCATTCCTGCTCATCGGCGAGCTTCGCCTGTAACTCCCGAATCTATGCCAGCTGTGCGTCCTGCTCGCCAGGACGGGGGCACGCTTCTCGGGGTGCGTCTGGTTGTTGGTCCTCTACTCTGGGGGAGCGTCTCTCGCCACAGCGGTAGTCATCGCGGCCGCTAGATCGACGGTGTCCTGATTTGAGTCGACATCACCATCGATGTGGAGGCACTTGCGAGTAGGATCCCAATGATCAGAGTCAGAATCAGGGTCACCGTAGTAGAAGATGGGGAATTGCCCCCGCGCCTCCTCCTGCAGCTGCCGTCAGAGTGTGCCGACGGTGTACCTCCGGGGGCCGGGCGCTCTTACGAAGGCCAAACCCTCGGAGGTCGGTGTGACAGTCTCCACGTCCATCATTGCTCGGAGAAGGGTGCTTGAGCGGTCCTCCAACGTGCTCATGCTGGAGTGGGTCCCTGTCGAGATCGTCATTGTGGGATTGTTGAAGTCGAACGAAGGCCGCCGATGGCACTCGAACAGCTCATGCGGGAGCGGGCTCGATCGAGCGGGGGCTTCGTCACGCTTCCTCGACGTGCATACTGCGAAGGTGGAGTCAGGGTTGTGGTGAGCTTCTGCCAGTTTGCCCTCTACCTCTGAACTCGGGTCAGATGCTCCCTCAACAAGGGGTTTGTCATCTCCGGTCAGGGGCGAGGAGAAAGCGGCGGGAACCCTCCCCGACTTAGGTTGATGGCGATGACGGTGCCGACCGTGCCTCCTTCTGGATATGGAAGCAAGGTCGTGAGACTGGTGAGCGGCCCCCCAAGAGCGTGGGGGCGTACCGTGACCTCCGTTTGGGTCACTGATTGAGAGCAGGGTCATGTCGTAGCCCTGGTCGAGGGTCATGAACTCTAGGCTCCCAAACCAGATCACCGTAGCGTGCGAAAGTGGTGAAACAAAGTCGCCCATCCAGAAAAATGGTGGGAAATCATTAGTGACACGCGGCTCCCTACCTGGCGCGCCAACTGTCGGTGTTTTAACCCTCGGGGGGTTAACACCAACGAGTAATATTCGTAATTGCGTGCTCCCTTAATCCGGTGGGTGATGCAAGAAGGACACGGCGATTTATCCTGGTTCGGGCAAAGAAGGCCCTATGTCCAGCGGGGGGAGGATGATTCATGTTATCTTGCACTGAAGTGCTAGTACAGGGGAAAATACAAGCAGGTGTGAGGAGCGCGTGGTGGAGCATGGGCGTTCGGACGCCTAGTTCTCAACCTTACGCTATCTCACGGTGTCGTTCTGTGATCTAAAGACTTAATGTTTCTATGCTCTCGACCCATCCTTCCTTTGGTAGGTCCTGGCGCCTCCTTTTATAGATGAAGGAGGGGCACAGGGGTACATGTATTTTGAGTCCGTGTAGCTAATGATGTACGATGTTGAGGCTGATCACGTCGGTGCTGCTGTAGTGATGTACGTCGGTATGGGAGGCCCTGCAGCCGTCGCGTCGGGAGTTGTTGAAGTTCCGCTCGAGGGTTCGTTTGATGAAGTCAAGGGGCAACGGTCGAGGGTCTTGGCTGGAGTCGAGGGGGTCGTGCCGAGGAGGTCGAGCCTCGCCGAATAAGGCCGAATCCCAGAAAATATGGGAAACATGCTGGTTTATACGTCTCGAGGTGGTGCTGGACGTGGCACAGTGCTCGGTATGGTGCAACAGCGTAGTACTACTTGCGGGATTCCGGGGCATGGGTGGTAAAAGCCAGATTTGACCACCATGCCTGCAACTGTTACCGTAACTGTGGCCATGCGGTTAGGCGGGGGTAGGTAGATCACATTAAATGCGCTCGGGCCCGTACGGGAGAGTCGGTAGCCGAGGGGTGCACTGCCCTCGAGGACCACCCATTCGCCCAAACGAAGTTACATCCTCAAGGGCAGGCTCATTCGCAGGGCGAAGTTCCATCTTCGAGGGGTTGCTCAAATTGTACCCTCGCGTGTATAGTACCAGTCCATTCGGTAGCCTCTCCAGTGTACAGTACCAGTCCGTTCGGTAGCCTCTCGAGTGTACAGTACCTGTCCATTCAGTAGCCTCTCGAGCAGGCTTTGGCTTTGGGCCGTCGTTGTCCATTCGTGGGTCAGCCCGATAGTCTCAGCCTGCGGGCCTTCGTACGTTAGCACGAGAGGATACCGGAGGGGTCGAGTTGCTAATTTTACGGGGTTTAGTTCGGTAAACCAAGGGTTTGGGGTACCCATTTCTTGGGTATCGACATAACCCTACAGTGGTATCAGAGCCGTAGCTGTTCGTTATAGGTTCGGTTTATGGCATATAGATGATATGCAGAGATAGTAGATGTGATCTGCTAGTCTTGGTTGCATGGTTTGATTAGATCATTTTGTGAAACAGGGTGGTAGATGGAAACTCAATCTGTTTTCATGCTCTTGATGCATGGCCGTGTAACGATCTACTCATACCGGTCGGTTTAATCCGCCATCTGAGTTAAATGATACACGTAAGACCATACATGTTGGGCATAGATCAATGGGATTGATCTAGTGAAAATAGAGGGACTCTGAATGGTTTGGATTCAGGTTGATGAGATCAATCTGATGAGATTTTCATAATGATTTCATAGATGCGATCTGTGTAATCCGGTTTGGTTTTCAGGGCGCTGCCCTAAAACCCACGGGGACCGTCGTTGCTACCCGTCGTAGCGCATAGAATCGTTCTACGCCTAACTTGTTTTTGCAGGGTATGATGTGATTGGTATGGCCCATGTGTATGTATGTAATTCATTCATGGCCTATGTTTCATGTAAGCAACACGGCTGGAGCCATATGTGTTGCCATTTGATGTATTGGCCTATGCGCCGTCTTGTGATCTTGTGACTATGTAATTAGTATAGCTTGTGGCAAGATAGTTCTTGGAGGACTTATCACAAGAAGTATGGCACACATGGTGGAGACGGAGATCACCATGATGGGCAAGATGATGGAGATGGAGATCACCATTCATTAAAGGGCCATACCATGTCACTATGTGTGAATGTGATTCTCATTACTATGTTCTACTTTCACATGCTATTATGTTTTTGTCTACATGAGTGTGGTAGTGAAGTAGAATGATCCCTCAGCAATGTTTAAGTTGAATGCTTCCCCAAACCTTGCACTGTCATAAGTCTTGTACAATCGGTGGTGGGTCTATCAAATTAGGGTGCCACTGGTTTTCCTCGACTAGGCAGGTTCGTATCGGATACTTACTGCAAGAAGGTTTGGTTACTTGAACAAGGTCATCCTAATGGTTAGGGATCTTGAAGCATGGTAAGGTTGAGTGCTTGGCATAGGGATGCTAGCCCAACAACAAGAGTCATATGAGATATGATTAGCAAGGTGTTGCTTACCGATCTACCATACCGACCAGCAGTGATGCTAAAGCTCACTGGTCGGGATGTTAGTTGTGGGTCTTGAATCACTAAATATCAATTGAGGGATATTGATTTTAGTGGGAGTATATTCTATTTGATATAATTTACTCCTTCATGGATATATTGTCTTAGTATGTTGCATTACTTTTGTTGTAGATGGCCGCTTGCAATCAACCATTTTCTTTGCGTACAATTCTTGAGAAAGATAAGTTGAATGGAACAAAATACGCGGATTGGATCCGCAACCTGAGAATTGTTCTCAGGGCTGAGAAAAAGGAAGATATTCTAGACACCCCATTACCAGATGAGCCTGAAGAAAATGCACCTGCTGCTGAAAGAACCACTTACAAGAAAGCATGCGATGCTGATCTCGAAGTGAGTTGCCTTATGCTTGCTTCTATGGAATCTGATCTGCAAATTCATTTCGATAACAATCACTCAGCGAACGATATGATCATGGTGCTTGACGAGATGTTCTGCACACAGGCTAGAACTAAAAGGTTTAGTGTCTCTAAAGCGCTTGTGGAAACCAAGCTTGTAGAGGGCGCAGCAGTAGGATCACACATAATCAAGATGGTTGGTTACACTCAATGGTTGGAGAAGCTGGGCTTCCCAATCAGCCAAGAGTTGGCTACTGATTTTATCCTCTCGTCTCTTCTGCCCAGCTATGGAAACTTCATCTCAAACTACCATATGAATGGGGCACAGAGAGGCTTGAGTGAACTGTGTGGTATGCTGAAAACTACAGAAGCCAACATCAAGAAAGGTGTTAGCAGTAGCCAAGTGTTGGTGGTCCAGAACAGACCTCGGTTCAAGAGGAAGGGCAAGAAGAAGGGCAAGGTTAAAGATGAGATCTCTAAGCCGAACCCATCTGCTACTAAGGCTGGACCATCTGCAAATTCTGATTGCTTTTATTGTAAGGGGAAAGGTCACTAGAAAAGGAATTGCAAGGAGTACTTGGCGTCCTTAGAGAAGGATGGCGGTGGTAAAGGTATTACTGCTACTTGTACCCTTGTTGTCATGTTACGGATATTTTTCTCTCTAACTCCTATATCAATTTCTGGGTATTTGATACCGGATCGGTTGCTCATTTTTGCAATACGATGCAGGGAATGATAAGAAGTAGAAGCGTGGAAAAGGGAGAGGTTGACTTCCGCATGGGAAATAATGCAAGAATTGCTGCATTGAACATAGGACAATGCAACTTCACCTGCCATCAGGATTTGTCATGGAATTGAATAATTGTTATTTTGTTCCTAGCTTAAGTCGAAACATTATATCACCTTCATGTTTGATGAAGGATGGTTATTCTTTTGCGAGTAAAGACAATGGTTGTGTGATCTCCAAGAATGATATGTTTGTGGCTTTTGCATCCATTGTGAATGGGTTATTTATTTTAAATCTTGATGATGCACCTGTCTGTAATGTTGGTGCTAAACGGCCTCGGCTTAATGAGTTAAGTCCTACCTATATGTGGCATTGTCATTTGGGTCATATAAGTGAGAATCGCATGAAGAGGCTCCATGATGATGGTCTTCTAACTTCGTTTGATTTTGAATCATATGAGACATGTGAGGCTTGCATGCTAGGCAAGATGACCAAGGCGCCATTCAAAGGATTTCCTGAGAGGGCGTCTGACTTTTTGGAACTTGTACATACTGATGTATGTGGACCAATGAGCATGATAGCTAGAGGTGGATTTCAATACTTCATAACTTTTACTGATGACTTTAGTAGATATGGATATGTCTACCTAATGAAGCATAAGTCTGAAACATTTGAAAAGTTCAAAGAATTTTAGAATGAAGTAGAGAATCTACATGGCAAGAAGATCAAAGCCTTGCGATTTGATCGTGGAGGCGAATATCTAAGTCATGAGTTTAGCAATCATCTTAAGAGTTGTGGAATTGTTCCACAGCTTACGCCACCCAGAATGCCTTAGAGAAATGGCATGTCTGAGCGATGTAATTGGACCTTGTTGGACATGGTTCGGTCTATGATGAGCCAGTCGGACCTAACTTTAGGGTATTATGTCTATAATCGGTCAGAGGGCAAAGTGTTTGTTACTCAAAATGGTGTTTTCTTAGAGAAAGAGTTTCTCAAAAGAGAAAAGAATGGACAAAAGGTGTATCTTGAAGAAGTTCAAGATGAGCCAGTACGGACTGACTCTATGAGTGATGCTAATGTAGCAGAGCAAGTTGAGACACCCGTGGCAGTGGAGACACCGCCACAACCATGAAGATCAGAAACTTCATGCATTGCGTGGGGATTTGTTATTGTTAGACGATGATAAAACTACAGATTATGCGGAAGCTGTGATGGATCCAGATTCTGAGAAATGGCAAAGTGTCATGAGATCCGAGATAGATTCCATGGGAGACAATCAAGTTTGGAACTTGGTTGACCCGCCTGATGGGGTTAGACCCATAGAGAGAAAATGGATCTTTAAGAAGAAGAAAGATATGGATGGAAGTGTTCATGTCTATAAAGCTCGACTTGTCGCAAAATGCTTTTGCCAAGATCAAGGAGTTGATTATGACGAGACATTCTCGCCGGTAGCGATGCTTAAGTCTATTCAGATCATTCTAGCAATTGCTGCATATTTTGATTATGAGATATGGTAGATGGATGTTAAAACAGCCTTTCTAAATGGGTATTTAGAAGAGGACGTGTATATGATACAGCCTGAAGGTTTTATTGATCCTAATAATGCTAGAAAGATATGCAAGCTTAAGAAATCCATTTATGGGTTAAAGCAAGCATCTCAGAGTTGGAATCTTTGTTTTGATGAGGTCATCAAACGGTTTGGCTTCTGTCAGAATGAAGAAGAACCTTGTGTTTACAAGAAGGAAAGTGGGAGCGCTGTTGTGTTTCTGATCTTGTATGTGGATGAAATACTATTGATTGGGAATGATATTCCTATGTTGCAATCTGTAAAGACTTCATTGAATAATAATTTTTCTATGAAGGATTTAGGAGAAGCAGCATACATCTTAGGAATTAAGATCTATAGAGATAGGTCAAGAAGGCTAATATGATTAAGCCAAGACACGTACATTGACAAGGTGTTGAAACGGTATGCGCTTTAGTGACAAGCAGTGTCCTTCATCAGATGAAGAACGCAACCGCATGAGTAAGGTTCCATATGCTTCGGCCATTGGTTCCATCATGTATGCCATGATATGTACTCGCCCAGATGTCTCATATGCTCTAAGTGTTACGAGTAGGTATCAAGCCAATCCTGGTGAGTGTCACTGGACGTTGGTTAAAAACATTCTTAAGTACTTACGAAGGACTAAGGATGTGTTCCTAATCTATGGAGGTGAGGAGGAGCTCATTGTAAACGTTGACACCAATGCTAGCTTCCAAACCGACGGGGATGATTCACTATCTCAATCAGGTTTTGTGTTCACAATAAATGGTGGTGCAGTTAGCTAGAAAAGTTCCAAGCAGGAGATGGTGTCTGATTCTAAAGTAGAAGCTGAGTACATTGCGGCTTCTGGCACTGCAAAGGAAGGTGTTCGGTTGAGGAGGTTCCTCATTGAACTTGGTGTGCTTCTGAATGTGTCGGGCCCATTGAATTTACATTGTGATAACAATGGGGCGATTGCATAGGCTAAGCAGCCTAGGGATCACTAGAAGAACAAACATGTACTCTGGAAGTTCCATCTCATTTGAGAGTTTGTGAAATGAGAAGAGATCAAATTGTTCAAAATACATACGGATTTGAATGTAGCAGATCCTTTGACAACGGCTCTTCCACAGCCTAAGCATGAGGTGCACATGAGGTCTATGGGGATTAGACATCTTAGAGATTAACTCTAGTGCAAGTGGGAGACTGTTGGGAATATGCCCTAGAGGTAATCATAGAGATGATGATATTCAGTTGTATCTATGACATGCATTAAGTGTTCATTGAATATCCATTGTAGACAACTTGTGTTGATTGGCAATTATGTGAATTGTTTGTTGAACTCAATTACTTGAATGGTTATTCTAAAGTTGTCCCTGGTCGGCGTTCTTATGAGAACACACTTGAATATTAGACCAGCACATATATTAGTTGATGGCTATGTTTCACAAGTCATGGACATGGAGATGTCAAACTAATAATGTGGGCACATGTGAGACATGTAGGCTGGACTGACCCGACATGAGAAAGTCTCTATTCACATCATATACGTTATGTCCTTAGACCTGAGATTGTGGTATGTACTCAAGATGTGAATGGCCTACTTAGGGATTATCAAACGCTGCTCCATAACTGAGTAGTTATAAAGGTGGTCTTCGGGTGTTCAGGAAGCATGCTATGAGACATAGACAATCAAGATGGAATTTTCCCCTCTCTACGCGAGAGAGATATCACTGGATCACTCAAGTGATTGGCTCAACAAATGCATGGCCGTGCTTAGGTTAAGTGTTAACCCACGAGTTGAACCATATATCGAGTGGCAAAGGGAATAACTTGTATGTGGTTATAGTGGTTCGTCTGATATGATCTTTGCGTGCACATAGGAGTTGTCACACCTTGCTAGAGGCCGCTGTCAACTATTGGGTGAGTAAGAGTACTCGGCCCATGTCAATGTGTGCATGAACCCATAGGGTCGCACGCTTGAGGGGCTGGAAGCCTAATTCGGGTTGGACCCGAATTAGACAAGGCTTAGGGTTACTAATGGGCCTCCAACTCATGAACTCATTGGGGACGCCTATATAAGCAAGGGGAAGGGTCGCTGCTAGGAGGTTACATGCCTTTAACAGCCGTCGTTGCCGTCCCCACACTCGCGCCTTCTTCTCCTCGTGGACCTAGCAGTCCGGAGGCGCATCGCTTCTTCCCTGCACGTGTGGGATTCCTCGGAGGTGCTGCATCTGGAGCACTGGAACAAACTGCGTGAGGGGGTTGACGTGACGGACGACCACACAACTGTACTTCCTACTGCGACGCGTACGACTATGTCGAGTCATCTTTCGCTGCACCTGCGCGTCTACTGGTAATCCCGTAACCTGTAACTAGTAGTAGATCCTGGTTTATGAGGTAGAAAAGTTTTGTTTTCTGGCTCATAACCCTACACAAGGTACGTGATGTCGGCCTGGGGGAGTTAGGATGGCGCGATGCCGATGGCAGGTGCCTTGGGGTCAGGGTGGCCACCCAAGTGATGGGGGGCGGGCGTTGTCACACCACTGGCCTTCAGGCTCCCATTGGCCAGAGCTCTCTTGGGATTGCGTGGAGAAGGTGTGATTTTGGCACAGATGGGAGTAATGGCATCAGTAGGCTCGAGATCTTCTTCGAGTTCTAGGTGGGACTTGCGAACAGTGAAAGTCATGGTTTTCTCAACGAAAGAGGCCATGATCTCGAGTTTGGAAAGGTAGGGACAAGGAAGAGGGGCTGGAATTCGTGAGGAAAGGGAGAGAAGTACTTAAAAGTTTAAATAGAGGGGTTGGTGATCATCCTTTCCTAAGTTTTAGGAGTTAACCAGCAGAAATTCGAAAAATTTTAAACTTTTGAACCTAAGAAAAACATGGATGAAAGGCCACCTGGACCGGAGAAGCGGGGGTGCCACACCCCGGGGGCGAGCGCCCCAGCTAGGGTGGGCACCCTCGAGGTTGAGGGCGAGCGCCCTGGACCTCAAGTCCCTTTTGAAATTTTAAATTTGGAGGCTTGAATCATGGTAAATGGACTTCGGGATCTCAAGTTTTTAAGGCTTATTTCCACTTCTTTGGCACACTAAGGTGAAAAGAGGGCTTGATAGGCCTAAAACTCAACTCAAATGATCTTTTGTCAAAATTCTATGAACTCTATTACATCAAACTCCTTGAGTTCTTGTAATTTGGGTTCATAGAAGAGTTTTAGACGTTTACCATTTGCTTTAAATAATTGCCCATCATTGTTTTCTAAAGTTACCGCCCCATGCAGTGATGAAGCAACTACTTTATAAGGTCTGTCCCATTTACTATGGAGTTTATCATGACCAAAGAGTCAAACTCTTGAATTAAAGAGTAGCACTTTATCGCCTGGGTTAGATTCCTTCTTTTTAATCCTCTTGTCATGCCATCTTTTAGTTCTTTCTTTATAGAGTTTAGCACTGTGGTATGCCTTTTCTCTCCATTCTTCTAGTTTAGAAATTTGCATTTTCTGATTTTGTCTTGCTGAATGAAGGTCCATGTTCCTTCTCTTAATAGCCCCAATGAGCCTTGAACTCAACCTCGACTAGGAGATGGCAAGTTTTTCCATAAACTAGTTGATATGGAGACATGCCTATTGGAGGTTTATAGGCTGTCCGATAGGCCCACAGAGCGTCAGGCAATTTATTCTTCCATACTGTTCCCATTTCATTTAGCGTCTTTTGTAGAATGTTCTTTATTTGTTTGTTGTATGTTTCAACTTGGCCACTCGTTTGAGGGTGGTAGGCCATGGCTATATTGTGTTGTATTCCTTGTTCAGCTAAATAGCGCCTAAATCCTTTATCAATGAAATGAGGGCCTCCATCACTGATAACTAGCCTAGGAACTCCAAAGCGTGGAAAGATGACTTCATGAAACATCTTTCTAGCGTGTTTAGAGTCTGCAGATCAAATGGTAAGGCTTTTACCCATTTTGAGACGTAGTCTACAGCTACTAAGATGTATTTCAAATCTTGAGATTTAGGGAAAGGTCCCATAAATTCTATACCCCACACATCAAACAGCTCCACTTGGAGATTGTTAGTTAGAGGCATGGCATCTCGGGTACTAATATTCCCATGCTTTTGGCAACGCTGACATCGTCTTAGAAACTACTTAGTGTCTTCATACATGGATGGCCAGAAGAAACCACTCTGCCAGATCTTGGCATGTGTTCGAAAGGCTCTATAGTGTCCTCCATACTCTGTTGCATGGCAGCATTCTATGATCTTAGTTGCTTCATCTAGTGGGACACACTTTCTCAAGAGCCCGTTAGCACATACCCTATAGAGATAAGGATCATCCCACAGGTGGGTTCTACTTTGGTAAAGCAACTTTTTCTTATTCTCCCCTGGCGGTACGTACCCTGAAACAATAAAATTTACTATGTTGGCGTACCAGGGGTTTGTGTGCATGATTTTTAGAAGGGTATAGTCATGGAGAAAATTGTCTATAGGAAGACTATCCTGTTCTTAGAACTACAAACGGGATAGATGGTCTATGACTGGGTTATCTACTCCCTTCTTGTCTCTGATTTCTAGATCAAACTCTTGAAGGAGTAAGATCCAGCAGATTAGATGGGGTTTAGCATCCTTCTTTGCCAAAAGGTATTTTAGGGCTGAGTGATCACTGTAAACAATCACCTTAGCACCTACTAGATAGGATCTAAACTTGTCTATTGCAAAGACAACTGCTAATAACTCTTTCTCTGTGGTTACATGGTTAAGCTGGGGTCCCGTTAGGGTCTTATTAGCATAGAAAATAGCATAGTGCTTCTTTTCCTTAGTTTGACCAAGGACAGCTCCCACAGCAAAATCACTAGCATCACACATGATTTCAAATGGGAGGTTCCAGTTAGGGGGTTATATGATTGGGGTAGTTGTTAAAGCCTTTTTCAGGATATGAAAAGACTGCAAACATTCACTATCAAATTTGAATGGAATGTCTTTAGCTAAAAGTCTCATCAAGGGTCTAGCGATTTGAGAGAAGTCCTTAATGAATCTTCTATAGAAACTAGCATGTCCCAAGAAACTTCTTACTCCTTTTACATTCATGGTTGGAGGTAATTGTTCAATTACCTCAATCTTAGCTCTATCTACCTCTATTCCTCATTCTGATACTCGATGGCCTAAGACAATGCCTTCGCGAACCATGAAGTGACACTTCTCCCAATTAAGGACTAAGTCTTTTTCTTCACATCACTGAAGGACTTTGTCTAAGTTATTAAGGCAATCATTGAATGTTTTCCCATAAACTAAGAAGTTGTCCATAAATACTTCCATGATTTGTTCAATCATGTCAGAGAAAATGGACATCATGAAACGTTGGAAAGATGCAGGCGCATTACAAAGTCCAAAGGACATGTGCCTATAAGCACAAGTTCCATACGGGCATGTAAAGGTGGTTTTATCCTGGTCATCGTGATGGATTGGAATCTGGTGATAACCCGAATATCCATCAAGGAAGAAGAAGAAAGAATGGTTAGCCAATCTTTCTAGCATCTCATTGATGAAGGGTAAGGGGAAATGATCCTTTTTAGTGGTTATATTTAATTTCCTATAGTCTATGCACATTCTCCATCCTGTGACAGTGCACTAAGGGATGAGCTCATTTTTATCATTCTTAACGACTGTCATTGCCCCTTCTTAGGAACTACTTGTACTAGGCTTACCCATTCGCTATAAGGAACTGGGTAGATGATAGCCGCATGGAGAAGTTTCAAGACTTCCTTCTTGAAAACTTCCTTCTTGTACTGGGCTTACCCATTCGCTATAAGGAATTGGGCTTACCCATTTGTTAAGTCGTCGTTGAGGTTCTCTAGATGGTATTGCATGAGAGTCTATAAGGATTCGATGGGTGCACAAGGCTGGGCTTATTCCCTTAAGATCTTGAAGTGAATAGCCAAAAATAGAATGATGTTTTTCTAGAACTGTTATAAGTCTGGAAGTTTCCTCCTCTGATAACTTATCACTGATTATGACAGGGGTCTTGGGATTGTTGTTTAGAAAGATGTATTTTAGACCAGCAGGTAAAGGTTTAAGCTCTATGGAAGGTTGGTCGGGTCGTTGTGTCTCATCTAAATGATAAGGTTCATATATTTTAGCTTCGATGAAGTATTCAGCATCTTCTTCAAAATCAGGCTGGGCTGCTTCTTGAAAACTAGCCGTCATTGCCTAATCAAGAGGATCTGGGTCTGATGGATGGTCGGCTACAAAATTTATTGTATGAATGAGAGGGAATGTATATTCTTTTTTACCAATTTAGACATTAATTTGTCCTTTGGTAGCCCCTTTGGAAACCAGTTTAGACCAAGGTTGTCCTAATAAAGATGCTAAAGATCCCTGCATCAAAAATGTGGAAGTCTAAAAAGGCTTCTGCACCATCGATAACGGTAGAAACAAGTTTGGCAATCCTTAAGCTCCCTATTATATTGCCATATGGGTCTCTGAAGGTTTGAGATGATGGCATAAGATGAGCTTTAGGGAGATTTGCTTCTAAGTAGGTATTAGACATCATATTGAGTCCCACCATAGGATCATACAAAGCTAGGATCTCTCTTCCTCCAATATGACATTGCACTGCACTAGGCGTATTTTCTATGCGAAGAACATTCTTTGCCGTCTCAGCCTCCATCGTCCATTCATAACTTATGATGGCCGAGAGATCTTGCAAGTTCTTACGGCATAGCGCTTTATCAGGCGGATCAAAAGATGATGTGTGGATGGATTTGGATGGGTAGGATACTTAGTGAGATTTCCAAAATCTTCAAACAAATCATCCTCGATTTCCATTAGGAATTCAGGAGGAGTTTTGTCTTCCTCTTCCTTCTAGATTTCTTCTATAGGCTCAAGAGGCTCCGATGAAGGTTTTTCTATGGAGTTTTAGCTTCTACGGTCACTACTTCTTCAGGAAATTCATCATGGACACCGGTGTATGGCGTGTTCTCCAAAATTTTGTTGAGAACTTCCTTAGCACCAAGTGTAGACAAATGAAGGAATGACCCACCTAATGCTATATCGAGGTAATGGGCAATCTTCTTTTCCAACCCAACATAGAAATGCTAAAGTAGCATATGATCAAAGATGTCTAAATGAGGTCCCGAGTTGGCTAAGTCGGTAAAACAAGCCTAGGCGGCCCCAAGGTTTCATTCTCTCCTTGTCGAAACATAAGAACCTCGACTCATAGTTGGACTACGCGGAGTACAGGGAAGAAGGCTAGGTTAAACTTAGTTTGTAACACTTCCCACTCTCCATTAGCACTTTCTATGGTTCTAGCATGCCACAACTTGGCTGCTCCCATTAAAGTGAATGGAAACAACTTCCACTTGAGGGTCTCAGGTGTCATGCCTAAAATGTTTAGGTAGGCACACATTTGCTTGAAGAGGGTCTCAGGTGTCATGCCTGAAATGTTTAGGTAGGCACACATTTGCTTGAAATCTCATAGATGAGTGTATGGGTTTTCCTTCTCATTTCCTGAGAAGATATGCTCTTGCACCTTGGTTATGAAACTAGGTCTTAGTTCATAACCGTTAGTATAAATAGGATGGGCTGATGATGGTGGTTCTAATCGCGTAATGCGAAGAGAAGCATGTAGGAATAAGGATAGATTCTCCATTGGAATCCTAAGTCTAGTTTGATAAATTAGCTACCGTTGCCTGGCAATGGCACCAGAAAACTTGTTGACACCTAGGGTGGCACTTGGGATTAACCGCAAGTAGACGGTTGTCAATGTAGTCTTCACCTTAGAGTATTCCAAGGTATCGATTCCACAGGGAATGTGAAGTGATTTATGTTCCTCAAGGTCAGGTTCTTATTTGGTATGTGGCTATAAAGGGATGGTCTATTATACTAAGTAAAGATAGATCAGGGTCTTGTATACTGAGAGCGTGCTCCCTCGGAACTCACCATAGCAAATGGCTCCGACAGTAAGCACCTAAAGCTCTACTCTCAAGCTAAACCTATCATGATGGACTACACAGGAAAATAGGGCTGTCACCACCTATTGCTACCACCTACAAAGATTTAGGAGCATTCACAGGCAAGCTATAGCCTAAGCACCTTGCTTAATCTATAAACTTGACTACTCTAATTTGGATCCTAGAACTAGAGCACCTTAACCGGGCGATGACGTCGCACACAAGAATAATAAATAAATACTTAGGGTAAACAGGAGAACTTTATTACCACAATGAAGCGCAGAGTTACAGGGTGGAAGTCGCCGACAAACCCGGCTCCTTCTCTAGCTACGAAGTTGCTGATAGCTCCAGCTCCTTCTCTAGCTTTCCCTCTTTAACTCGGGAGAAGTGCTACTTTACACTAGAGTGTGGATACTCTTTGATTCTAATCTTTCTACTCTACCTACTTCCTATAACCGAGCCCCAATGGTCCTATTTATAGTGTACAAGGACTAAGGAAGCATTTATAGGCAGCCTGGAGGTCAGTTGCTGTGGACCCTAGGGTGGGCGCCCTGGCCAGGGCGGGCACCCTGGGGTCAAGACGGCCGCCATCCACCTGGCACCGCCTCATCATCCAACCGTGATGGCTTGCTTCATTAGGTTGGGGACTCCATAGGTAAGTCGGTTTCAAGTCGGTTTGAGATCGGTTGCACCGACTTTTACACCTCAAGTGCATGACAGTGGACCCATGGATCCAAGTCACATCCATCGAGTGCCATCGGATCAAACTGCCTTAGATCAATGGTTCTGAGGTCGTAAGGGGGTCGATCACGCGGATCCTTGACGTGGCAAGTCGGTTCTGGGTCGGTTTACCGCCAGAACAGGGGCGGGCGCCCTGGCACTTGGCCTAATTGCCACCTTATCACGTCTCACACTTCATATTTGTATCACTTTTGACCTATTTTTGTGTTTTCCTACAATCAAATAGAAATTCCATGTACAAGTGGAACCAAGTAAAATTCCAATAATAAATGCCACTTTTTAGTAGTTTTTATCACTTTTAGTTTGCTATGTTGATGGCAAAATAGGGTGTTAGTGGCCATCAACACCCCCCTTAAAGAAAAATCTTGTCCCAACATTTGAAGCAAGAAGTGGGAAAGTAGAAAAACATAATTTTTATTTCACAAATTTGGAATTACATTGAGGATTACATGGCTTCAACTACTAAGTCACTCAGGATATAGCGGGACATGGCTATGAACAACATCCAATGACCAGTAGCTTAATCCAGATATCGACTGAGGCAAGGATAGTGGAGGACCAACAAGAAAATGATGATCCAAAACATGAAGAATGTCCACATGATCTAGAACACAATGAGTGTGAACTGGATCATCATGAACCTAGCCATCAGGATCAACCCAAAGCAGATTAGAACTTCTTCCATGAAATACATATCTTTCCTTCTCTTAGATGGTGATACTAGCTCCACAAGAAATCATCAGATCTTGCAACTTTGCTCCTGATTGCTCTCTCTTTCTAACTGGATTGCTTCTCAGATTTCCCTTTTTTGAGCACTGCTTTAGATTTTTGGGATGTGGAGAAGAAGCGATTCACAAAACGGCATACACAACGTAGTGGCATAGGTGGTGATGCAGTATATTGGAAGGGAAGGCTGGTGTAAGAGGATTGACAATGAGTCACCGAGCAAGAAGAAGGCAGGCTATGGCACGCTTCTGGTGCTCGAGCTTGGGTGGGAAGAAGAAAAAGAGAGGGGAGAGATTCGCTCGGCGAGGAGGCGTGCAAGCAATCGGGCCCAAAGCCAAGAAGAAGAAGAGGGAGCCCGGTACAGGGACGAGGATGAGGTGCGAGGGCTGACAGGGCTGCAGGGAAAGGAGGAGGGCACACTGTGCAGGTGCAGCAAGTGCGGCACCACGGTCACACGGGAACAGTGCACAGGTGGGTCCCCCAGGGAGACAGCGGTCCTCACCTGTTTGACTTGATGCAACCATTTGAGCTTCAGTAGGATTTTAAAATGTTGAGTAAGCAAGGCAATTGGATTTCAAACCTGATTTGTTGATCAACACTTGAAATGCTTAGTTGCCTGTATAATCATTTTTCCTCCTTACATGTCCATCCAAAGATATTTTCAACTTATACCCATACTTCCAAAATGATGTGAACTCTTTTTTGTCAATCTCAAGTATGAAGATGATAAGAATAGTATGATATACACTCGCATTAAACTCAAGATTACAACTCACTAGGGTAAATTATCATAAAATAGGACTGACAACTGCCCGTTTGGAGGCAATGAAGGGTTGAATGTGAGTAAATCTGCTATTCACATCATCAAATACATCAAAAGTTGCTTCAAAATCCTAAAGTGTTTACCACTAAGAAGCAGGGCAAGGAGAGGTTTGAACACCTGCCAAACTAAATCCAAATCAAGTTTGTTGTCAATAAGGATAGCACCTATAATACTTCCTACAATATCACCTAGAACCTGTGTGGAAGAAGACAAGATGAAATGTGTGACAGCATAGGATTCCTGGAAGCAAGTTCAATACTGGCATAGCCCTTCATAGGAACACTTGCTAATAAAATGCTGATATGAGCAATTTAGACGAAGAGAGTCCAAACTTTTACATGTAGAAGTCAAAGTTCTTAGGTCAGAGAGATCCAAATCTTCTCATGTAGAAGTCAAAGCTCTTAGGTCAATGACTCTCTAACTTAGTAGTAACCTCCAATTTTCTCTTTCCACTAAGTAGGATTGCTATCTGAATAAATACTTGGAGAAGGTCTTACGATTACCAATTTAGCATAAGACCTATATTCTGGTAATATGGTCTTGCTGACCTTTGTCATCTAATACTCTTCCAAAATAGTCATGCCTATCTTGATTCCAAAGATACCTCCACTAAACCAAATTCTCACATTCAAAGGATGATTGCTTGACACTTGAAACCAAGCACTTTGGTAAACCCATGGTTACACCAAATTGTGCATACCATGCGTACCCAACGCACAATCGAATCTAGCATATGGGCAATTTGATACAATCTAGGTACAATCCCAATAGTGCTACCAACCTCCAGCCCATATAAAATATCTAGTGCCTTGGAAGAAAGGCACATTAGATTCTTGTATAGGGATAGGAGTAACGGTTGAACACTACTGAGTTGTAAGCTCAAGGTCATGACATTAGTCAGGATAATTCTAGAGGGTCTCTAAGAAAAGGTTTTCGTCTAAAGAATTTCCTTCATTGATTCCCATAAAGCATGGATACTCCAAAAGACATTAAAAGATCTAATGGTTGTAGGAAAGTTCTAAGAAGCACCATGGAATAGGGAATCATTCCACGGATCAAACAAAACCCATAATCCAATTAACACTAATTTTGATACTCTAAAGACTCCAGCGTTCATACTGATAAAGCACTTCAGAGACGAGTTGATAGAATGATAAGATAGCACTGAGAATTCAACTAATCTTATTCATATTCCAGTCCAAAGGCTCTCACTTAGCTCAATGTTCATTGGAGGCTCATCCAACACAAGGATGGTGTATCTCTAGTCAAACCATAGAGGAAGACACACATTCTACAAGAGATAGTGCGATTCCAGGAGAAACACTGGGTAGAGTCCTTTGTCTACCATCTCTCGTAGCCTGAGTAATGTTAATGTTAATGACCTATTCTATTTGATTTGACTTCCATCGCACTTTAAGAGAAAATGTCATCATCGATAAGCCATCATCGATTGGTCAATGAGTATCAAAGATAATTAAGGTAGGGTCACACAAAATAGTACCTCGAGGCAATTTTCTTAGTAGGTCGAGAATAATAACCGTGATACCTATGCGTGCCAAGCAGTGCAACCATGTGTCGATCGCCCGTAGGAGGCTCTCGGATTCATCGCGGCACCTTCAGTGATTAATCAAGACACCACTACAGAACTTACTTTCAAGACACTATTTTACATGATACAGGGGGTTCCTACACAAATAGGCATTATTCGTGTAGAAGAGAAGGACAGTCGTAAGGTCACAAGATAACAAGGAAGGGTCAACTAGATGGATTTGACATAACGTATACTCAGATTCACTTGTACCTTCTGTATCGATTTCCTGATACAAGCGTTACCTAGAAAAACTCAACATGTTTGTGTGAAATTCTCCCAATATACGTATGTCCTAGAATCAGGAATGATTCACAAGACATAATTCAATGCCAATGGGGTGACAAGGACTCACCACCATCGACTACAATATCATCAAACTTTCGACTGCATGAGTTTGGGTTGTGGACTATCTCGAGGAGATATGTATACGCAATCGTTCAAGGGAAGTTGCACCTTAGATTAATTCGGGGGTAATTGAGATAACAGGTCGCGATCAAAGATTACAATACCAGCGTGCTCCCTAGAAAACCAGGCTTGTGTTGATCAATTCACAGGGAAAATCCTAGGTTCCTTCATGGCACTGTAAAAATCTTTAATCAAAACTGCATTATTGAACTATGATCCACAGAATAATCCACCAGATAATTGAGTCATATCTAGATGTCTTGCTTAGCTAAGCTTGGTGCACAAGACAAGATAAAGGAATTACCAGGGATTTCAAAATTGAGGATAGTTAGGGTAGTTCGGGAATGATCATGGAAATTACCACATATGCTAGCTTCATGTCATTCACTAGGATGATTAATAGCAGTATTCGCTTAAAGATGGTCTAGGTATGTGACAACAAGAAACTAATGTCCACATATCATCATGGACCGAGAGGAAAAAGAGCAAATTGGCAGGGACAAATATTGTACCAAATTGGAGCATGACGTAGTCCCAGTTCACAATATTAGAGGCACATAGTATTTGTTCTTGTAGGCTACTCTGAACAGCTACATCACCGAAGCATGCTATGTCATACACGTTCACTGACCCTCATACAGTGTACCAAATGCTTAATATTAAAGGCCATTATATAAGGGCCCAACAAAATAAGGCATCAATCCTCTAGAGATGCATCATTAGGCCTACTCCTTGTGGTCGTGGTCCATGTTCTCAACACCACTTGTAGAACCAGCATTAGCACCATCAATGTCAGGCACTACTTGAGGTCCTTCCTTAGCAGCTTCAGGAGGATTGTGGTGAAGCTAATTGTAGACCCATTGCAATTCTCCTTGTAGAGCACCATTGATGATTCCCAAGGCAATCACCTGATCCCTCAAGCGGTATTCCTCATTCCAGGCTTCATTCCGTTGCTGCACAACTATATCAAATGTCTGCTGCCACTGACTGAGTAGGGCAAGCAATTCCAAAAATTGACTTTGCACTACAAAGTTCTTGTGGACGGCACCATTTTCTCTTTGAATAGCCTAATCCTTGGAAAGCATCATCTACTCAAGCAACATGGTCACCCTTTTTACTTCCTTCTCATAAACTTTCTTTATCTCACGCTTCTCAGAGGTGACATAGATGAAGTCATGATTAAGGGACTCAAATGCATTCTCCAAGCAAGAGTAGCTCTTCATCATAGCAAACATGGTGCTACTAATAAGGTCATTGTTGTTCTTAGCCTCTTCTTTACCACCAACAAGTGCAGTCTCACTAAGCTGACACCACATAACATGGTATCGGTCACCCTTAGGAAACACACCAGCAGTGGCACGAGCAACCTTGTCTGGACATCTTTTAAGAAAATCCCTCAGGGCCTTGAATGCAACCACATTCGCACCTTCCTGACGATTCCTACCTTGAGCAATAAATCGACGTCCACACTAGAGTGTCGCATCTTCACTCTTAGCGGGAATCACTACTTCAACAGGGAGCAAACTCGGGCGCTGGCTCTCTAGTTCCTTACTCCACAGGTAGTGAGGTTCTTTACCCGTGGGATAGCCCATAGAGTGTAGAATTCGCCATAGCAAAGAAGGCATTCCATATTCCTTCAGAAACTCTTTGGCACCATGTGGCTCACGGGTGGCAAGCTGTTGATGCAAAACCTTTCCTTTGGTTGCCTTGGACTTGATGCGCTTCATACGTGTCATCTGTACAACCGAATTGTAACTCTCATGAGATGGAGATTATGTTGGTGATTTTTATCAAAAGAGAAATATTCTTTTATAAGGAGAGGAGTGATGCAGTTGACATGAGATCAGCATATGCCATGACGCATGCACATTTTGTACATCCTACAAACCTAGAATATAATGTATGCTAGAATTATAGACGGCGGCATACCTATGTGCTCTCATATAATGATAACTAGTCGAGCTACACGATCTTGCTTAGTTAGTGTACCTGCAGAAAATTCCATTTCAGCCCAAAGCCCCCAATGAATGCAAGCTACGAAAAATCCACACACCTTCGGAACAAGGTGAAAATGCCGATTACTCGCACCCATTCCCATGGATGCATACTACCTAACAAGTCACCAGAAGACGACACCCACAGATGGGGTACCTTCATATAAACATGTGTAAACATGTATATAATTCAGCACCATATAAGCACTCCCCTAGATCGGCAGTGTATCCGATCATGCTCTCACAACTCACACTTACCTCAGCGTCAAACCAAACTTACCTTGGCGTAGAGGCAAAATGATCCATACATAACCATTCAAGTGAATGGCCCCCATACATATCCGCCGTGTATGAGCGCGACAAACAGAAAATATGATGAAATCCCCAAGTTAGTACTTATATAATCCACCTAGAGTCCTTAATTGGGCATAAAGGATACGACCACTGGCACACTCTTAAGTTCAAACTTGTAGTTTTCAAACACCTATATAACTATAAGCTGGCAAATGGTTTTTGTAAAACAAATTCTTTGTTTTTTAAATACCCAAATGAACAGTAATAGCTGAACCATGGCTCTGATGCCAGCTATAATAGAACCGCCCAATTAATATAAACCCAAGGTACTAAATAAACCGCCGAGGCAATTTAGTTAGCACATTGTGCTCATATTAACCCGGTAGTTCATGAAATCTCAAAGGATTTTAAACTTTTCCAACGACACACCCAGATCGCACAGTTTAGCAGTTACCATTCACCTATTCTTACTTTTCACACATAGCATAATTATATCATAGGATTTTTATATAAATCCTTTTTGAATCAGAGTTGCAAATAGATAGCAGAAGTAGATATATTTTGGACATATACTCATGCGTATCATTTGAAATACATTGCTAGGTTAGGGTCGACATCCAACAATAGCAATTAGATGAGATATAAGAGATGACCTAGCCCAAGGTCTAATCCTACCATAGTGGGATACAAGTCCATCTTGTTGCCACAGTAAAAGTCTTATGATCTGCAACAACTGGGAATAAAACCCTGAGTACTAGAATGTACTCAGCTAGACTTACCCATCACAAACCAAAAATAAAGTGACTCCAAGGAGTATGCAAGGCTTTATAAGGAAGCTAGCTCACTCATTTCTTTGCATAAAGCTTGTGCTTATTAAGAACAATTATTATATCCTTCTAGCTTTGCATTTTAAAGTCATTAACTGATCATGTTTGATTAGCAGCTGGACTAAACATGCATGGTGTAATTATCAAGCAAGAATAGTAACCATTTCCAGTTGAGCATCTTTTAGCATCAACACCATAGCCTTCTCATCACTTTGTTCAAGTTTTGACTACGATGCCGGTGTTCAAGTCAGTGTTCACTATCTAGGAACGATGGCGATTATAATTGATTTGCAAACCAGCTGGTGAGGTATTCCCCACACAAACCATACTTCCCCCATCGTACCCAGGGGCCGCTCGGCTACATACTAGTTGGACACTGACCTCAGGCTTACTCTCCGTGCCCCTGTAATTACCCGCGCCATCTCCAAATATGAAGCATTCAGCAGGTCGAAACCCGACCCAAACAGAACTCAAGGCTTCACGGTCGGATGATCGCACACTTCAAACTATCTATGGGGCATGCGTTCAACATGACAAGATAGCCGAGACATCGGATGGGATGCTAGTTCGACATAGATAGGATAAACAACACAAAATCTCTAGTTCTGTCCACAGCACCAATCCCGCCCGGTCTCGATTTATTACTCCACATGGTTATTCCAAGATAACAACATAGCTCACCATTATGAGTCACCACCTATATCTCACGGATGATAGGAAATCACCCAACTTCTACCAATCTAATTTAAGCAGGGATAAGCATATAAGCGATCCTAAACTTAACAGGGTGTATGGGTAACTCAGGTGGACAAGGGTAATCATAATGCATCAACGGTATCGATCAACGCTTATAAAGTTAATGCATCATAAACAATAAAGGACGCAAATTAAGTTATTTGTAAAACTATAGGGAGGAAATGCTCCGAGGCTTGCCTTCCTCTGACGAGCGAGGTTGAAGCTCCAGGTACTCGATCACTCCACATCTAGGTTCTGGTTCTTTGATCACCTCCTGTGCAGAAGCATTCTTCTGGGATTCCTCTTCTGGATTCCCGTTTCACGTCATGTTCTGTTCTCCTAGCGATCCTATATGATGCATATGCACGAATGAATATGAAGAATGCACATGGTATAAGAATGGAGTGGGATGATGATGAATGCTTACATATTCTTTCTACAAGATAGTTAACATCATCCAAGAACATGTACCATAAGCACATGTCATCTACTGCATTCTCTACTACAAACAATACAAATATATCAATGGAACCTTCTTTCTACCTAACGCCAGTAAACAAGCCAGTAAAGCAACTAACCATCTTAGTATCACTAGCAAACAAGCTAGTAAAGCCAAAGATCTATACTAAGCATAGTTACGTCAAACTAAACTATTCATCATGTTCTAAGTTACTTACTGCAATTCTATTTAATCACCCTAACCCACACTACACTTGGCTCTCACAAGACAAACATGCAATAGTCATGTATATGGCCTACAACTGACCATCTACTAATACACAAGCATCATCACATTGTCCTTAACTAACACATCATCATTGCTAACCATGTCTTTAGTGCTAACATATCATGCTACGTTAACCATGATGACCCGGTCCTAGCACCATACGCATAGCAATACATAAATAAAGCATTCTTAAATCAGATCATATGTATCCTAAACATCTCCAAAACTAATTATGGCCCCATCTAACTCCATGCTCAAGTCGATTTCATGCCAAAAAGGGAATAACTATAATAGGGACTACTAGATCAGCATCTCATAAAATTCCTAGAAAATTAAAATAGATAATATATGCTAACCCTAGGCTACCATCCAAATTTCACCTCATTTGAACAAGTCTACTGCCCTACACAAAAATCACAAGGCAGCATAATTAAATGGACCTAAAAATACTTTGTACTATGAAGTATGCCAAACCTCATGTTTCACTACATCAAGAGCTACCTTATAGCATATTAGTAGCCTACAAAAATTATCAACCCTAAACTAGGTCTATATAATTTATTTATGAATTATTCCAAGAATAGCCCTAATATCTCACTTGAACTACAACTTTGTATTTTTACACAGCACATATGCATGATATATTTTTCATAGCTAGAGCAGGCCAACACAAGAATAACCACACAAGAATCACATTTTTTTGATACGTCTACAATTTATTTTGCATTTCTCAATATTATCAACATTTTAATAAATAAATAGGGCTACACAGAAAAGTTCACCAAACTGGCACATCATATTTTTCCTACATAGATCTCATCACAAGAAATCTAGCAAAATTAATTTCACTCAATTTGGACCATTATTCGAAGAGATATGAATTTCTAAAGCATTATCTTGATTTCTGAAAATCTATTTTCTTAATAAATCAAAAATCGGTAAAGGACGCGCACTTTGCAGATTAACCCTCGCATTTTCTTGAAATTAACCAAGGCCGATTATGTAAACTTTATGTGTTATACGCTTTTACATTAGGAAAACAAAAGTGTAATAAAATTCTGTTTTCACCCCTGTCTTCTACCTTCGATGACGAGAGCAGAGCACCAGCGGCTCGAGCTCAGGCCGGTCCGATGGATGCCCGTCGGTCAGCGGGAGGTGGTGGCGAGGTATTAGAAGAGCACCGCACACCTGTTGGTGGCCATGGTTTGCCCCACAGGGGCATATGGTAGCCCGACCACGTACGCAACGGCTTCGGCGGTGGAGTGGCCGCATTTCGGCGATTCGAAGCCCGGAGCGGCGCCATCGGCTAGGGTTTCACGACCCGCAGGAGGAGGTGAAGCCAATGAGCGAGTGCGGCAATGAAAGGAGGCCGGGCTCGGCCTGGCTATGGTGGCCCACGCGTGGAGGCGCTGGCATCCATGGCGACGGCGAAGAATATTGCCCGATGGGGCGCTCCCATGCGATGATTTGGCACGCTGCAAGCTGGAGAGGGTAGAGCGGGGGCTCGCGAGGCTCGAGCGTGGCTACGGTGAGGAATGGCGTGGTAGGGTGGCAGCTCCGCGTCGGCCAAGCTTCGACAGCAGCAATGGCGGCTCCGCGGCCGTGGCTCTGAGCGAGAAGAGGGAGAGGGCAGTGGCAAGTGGTGGGTGGAGTAAGTGAGTGCAGCCTCGGGTTGTCCCATTTTATGTAAGGAAAGGCGCTCGGGCAGTGTAAGCGCGGTCAGGGCGTGTCCATGTCCATCGAATCGGGCATGGACTGGTCATGGTCGAGGCGCGATGGGCACAGCGTGGTGCCGCCCATGACCTAGCCCTTGCCGGGCGTGCGAGCAGGCGATCGAGTGCGCGGCGTGGCGTGTAGCTCTTGGCCTAGCTTGGCGCAGCGATGGGGCAGCGGCAGGAGCGGCGTAGCGGTTGCCATGGCTGTTGCCGGTGTCAGCGACGGAAATAGGGGAGGGGATAAGGAGGAGGGGAAGGAGGAGGCTGACAGTGGGGCCGGGTGGGTCCCACCCATTTAGAATTGAACTAAAAACTTTGACCAACTGCATTTTCCAAACGGTGTCAAATCTGGAGAAAGTTTGAATACAAAAGTTGTTTCATTTGAAGAGTAGAACATTTCATATATAGGAAGTTTTTGCTAATTTGGAATATATTTGAAAATGTGAATTTGGGTCAAGTTTAAATTATAAAAATATTAATTTCCAATATTCCTCTCACTATTTTTGCCCTTTTTGAAAGCCTAAAAAGCATTTTCATGATTTGGTGAAAATAGAGAGTTTGTTATAAATATTTTTCTCTACAAACCATATTAGGGTCCAACTTGAGATAAGAAATATAGATACCCTTTCTAGTTAAGGTCGAGCAAATCACAATTAGGGTAATTAAATCATAATTTTTCAATACTTGATTTTGGAACCATACGACCGAGCAAGCATTGACCCTAATACCCTTCTAAACATGCTTAGGTCCAACCACAATTTTTTTCACATATTTATCGCAACTCAACACCGAGGTCAAACAATTTAAATTAAATGCAAGCAAGCATCTAGGCAAAGCATGTTAGGAATGCGATTTGGTGCAAATGATATGATTATGCTCATGATATGCAGTGCAAAGATGAGGTTAACACCTAGGATGTTACACTTGGCCCACTCAGCAGGACTTGTTGGCTCACATCATCCTTTTGTCGTTACCTGCATGACAGACTGAGCGACACCGATATGACTCAACCCGACACCGATATAAGATATCAGTGTAGTGATTAATCCGTCGTCACCCGACGCATATGTAATCAATATCACGCCGTATACACTGATATCGCCTATTGGTAAGATGACCAACCCCTCGATAACTAAAGCATGTACAACCGATACCACCCCGTGCGCATCGACATGACCGTATCGGGTTCAGGGAGAGCGTTTACATTTTCCCTCTGCGCAATAACAAGGGTCAGTCGGATATGGCATCCTGGTATCGATACAAGGTATCAGCAGACCGGGTGCCATATAAGATGTACGAGGTTGGCGGTTGGCTGGTGGGGGTGGACAAGATCTCCCTTGCCCCCAACATCATGCTCCGTCCTTGCCGTGGGGATCTAGTCTCGATGGATCCTAATGCAGAACTAAGGAGCCATTCATGTACATTTGACCGCATCTGGCAGTATCCTCTATAGTTTATCCTCATTTTCATGTGATGCTTGTTACTGTGTCCTTTACTAGCTAAAGTGACTGCTAACTTCATATAATAGAGTATCGACATCTATGACATAAAACACAAGGGAATACATGATCATCGATACATCAAGTTCATACAAACAAAACTAATAATTAAAAACAAGTCATTACAGTAAACAAGAATGACTCCCCTTTTTACAAGCTACTTTCCTCATCTGATGACGCATAGGTTTCAGATAATGGATTTCTTTGCCAGATCTGCAACTTATGGCTGAAGACACTATTAGTTGGCCCAATTATCAGTTGGCCCATTTAAAATTGACTGTCCGCCACTCCAGAAATGAGATACCGAAGGACTTTCCCTTCTCTTGATATACTACATGTCCTTGCAAAGATGGCCCAACTATGGCACACACATGGAGGACTTTCCGGCGCCACAGAAAGTAGAAATGGCTGGACTGTCCTAATAAGCAAGAAAAGAAACAACAATAGACGAGGGGCGGACGTAGTGTGACTAAGACACTAAAAGCTTTTTTTAACTACCTGCACAATAAAAGCTGATGACACACTATCCTATGGGCAGACGTTCTGGTGTTCCCAGCAAAATTCAGTTGAAGCACCAGCTAAAGGTAACTCACGGGTGCGAGTTGGTGACCGTGTCCACCTTGAATGTCATCTACCATCCTCAGGGCACCTATTTAGAGGCGGATCCCTTAACGAGTGGTTTGAGGAAGAAGAGGAGGAGGCACCCCAGATGTTGAAGATGAAAGGGAGAGCAGCACCCATTGTTTAGGCCACCTAACCAGTGGGTTCTGTTCTCTCTTTCCTCTTCTTCCTCTAACGACAAGAGATTAAGCAAGAAAGAGGAGGCACCCCAGAGATTGAACACGAAAAATCAAAGGAGCCCTATTGGTTAGGACACCTCAATAGAGGAGACCCGTTCGTTAGGCCACCTCAGCCAGCAGGATCCTCTAATTTTCCTCTTCTCCATCTGATATTAGGACAGTTGATGTTATCCACCATTTTGCAAAAAGAAAGTTGATGTTATCCATTGTCCCACCCCGTCATTGTCCTCAGTTCTGCTATCAATTCCTCATCGCTAGTAGTTAGGCCACCTATTTCAAAGGTTAAGGCATTGAGATTTGTTCCAATGATACGAAGGAAGCTGAGGCGAACAAATCTCAACTTCTTAACCTTCGAAATGGTGGCCTATTCTTCTCCCCTTTGACGTATCCTTCCGTGTCATTGGGGAGGCTGGGGAGGAGGGGATCTAGCGTATCCCCTTGTCTGTAGTCCGAGGCTGGTGAGTCAATTCCCTTGTCCGATGTCAACCTTGTTGACATCCTTTTGTTTCAAGGACGCAGCACATGCTGTGGGTTTTGTGGTTGATGGCTGGCTGGATCTTGTCTTCTTCCCCTTGGCGGCGGTAGCTGTCACCGGTGAACTCAGATCCAGGAGCTGGTGAGGTTGGGGCATGGCCCTGGTCGATGGAGTTTCGCCGTTGGCTTCTTCTACTGCAACTGCAACCAAATCTTGTAAGCCATGCGGCTTCTCCAGCTCGTGGTTAGCGATGGAGTATTCTTCGATGGCGGCAGTTGGCGGAGTCTACTCTGGCGTGTTCAGGAAACACAGGCTCTAACGGACCTTTTTATTTTCTTTTATGTTAGGGGCCTTTGTGTAAGATAGGTGAGACAGCTGTCCACGTACTGTATCCTCCTATGTACTATCTATGTTTCTACGCGTATTTGTATGTTTTCCTTGTCCAATAATGCAGATACTACTTATCATATAAGTACATATATATAAAAATATCTTGCGGTCGATGGTTCTTTCCTCTTCTTCCTCTGATGTTGGGATTGTTGATGTCATCCACCATCCCACCCCGTCAGTCTCCTCATCGCCGCTCCTCTCCGTTGCACCTACTCGCTACCCATCGGCGTGCAAACCGCCTCTCACCACCGACAAGCAATGCAGTGGTATGCTCCACCGGCACGTCCCGCACGGATCCACCACATGCCTCCAAATGGACGTTGGAGCGACCACAGCGCACTAGGGATCCTCTGCCGCTGCCTCTAGCTCCGCTGCCTTGCCACCGCAAGACCAATAGACATATATTCTTCCATTTTTAGGGGATATATATCCAATAATGTATAGGGCAACATGTTCCACATGAGGCAGATGACTGTCCCTTACGGGCGGGCACTGCCCAATTAAGGACTATCCCATGGTACACAAAAGAGATATGGCTGGACTTTCCCATGGTACACAAAAGAAAAATGGCCAGACTATCCCAAGTCCCAAGTTTTGGCTAGTGACAGTTCATATCTGCTAACTTAGAATGTCCGACCGCTATATAATTGACCTTGTAGGACAAATAAGTAATGGGTTTGTCAATTTTGATTGTCGTGTCAATTAGTATGCACCGATACAAAACATCAATCGCCTACCTGCGGGCTCCCACATTGTAGCGAGGAGGAAATCTCGCCACATCGTAATGCAGAACAGATCGAGGCGCCATGGTGTTGAAATGCTACTGCACACGTATATCTAATCTCGTAGGATGCGGTATTGACAAATAGCTTCTCAACCAGTCGGTGATGCACTCGCAGTGTAATGGATTGCCATGACACGGCACAGTCACACCATGGGCGGCCGATGTGTTTTGGCAGAGGTAGGTATCATGGCAGGAGAATAGAACATGTTGCTTGTGACTTAGGGGCCTGGTTACATGGTTTGAGCCGTGCAATGCCACATCGCTGAAGCTGGTGTTTGTGCTATTGTTGGGCAATAACGCATTACCAAAGTTTTTAAACTTGGACCAGACTGGTACTCATCTTCACCGTGACTACTCAAGGTCACCGCCACAAAATCCGCTGTATTTTGTTGTCAGGACATGCTCACTGGAGATAATTATGATGTTCAATAGTTTAACTTGTTATAATACCTATGCATGTGATCTTCTGTTGACCGTTATAACACACTGCTGATTCTTATTATCAGTTTGTTATAAACCGTATGCTGCTAGTAGTCCATCAAAAAGTCTCGCCTTGCTCTATAGCTTCACAACTGATACATAGGTCCTCAGTTTTATTGTGAATACCAAGAAAGTCCGACCGCTCCATATTTGATCTCATAGGACAAAGTGTGAATGCTTCTATTTGAAAGCCCTAGCAATCAGTCTACCGAGTGTCCGTTGACGGTTACGATTTTGGTCAGTCCATAGTAGTGGCACGACAGAGTTTAATTTAGTATAAAGTTCAACCACAGATCACGTGCAAGGGTATTATTACGGCAAGTTTTTTAATGGAAATGCTTTTGGGCATGTAAGAAAGTCCAACCCCTTTATGTTTGATTGCGTATGACAGAGTATGATGGAGTATTGACACCTACGACATAAAACGCATGAGTATCGACTGCACTCCCTCTTGCCATTTATGCTTCTCCCCTTGAAAAGAACATTCCTAAAATAATAAAAAGCACAAAACATAGTTCGAATGACATTATATTGATTTTTAGTATTTTCTGGGTACATGAGGTCATTTCAAAATAGAGCAATAGTCCACTACAATTGTACCCGCCGTTGCACATCTACTACTAAAGACCCAACTGGACCTACCAGTCGATGCCGCTGCCCACACCATTGTCTATCTCGCTACCCTCTGCCTAGTCCATGTCTGACGAGGTGGAGTCATCCGTCGAGTAGCCCTCATCCCTATCCTAATCCAAGTCTGATGTGGTGGAGTCATCCATCGAGTAGCCCTCGTTGTCCTGATTGGTGAGACGCTTCTAATTCAAATTGCATGAACGGTAGAGCCATAATGACGCAGACTTCTCCTACTCTAGTGAATTCCAATAACAAGGGAACATATGGAAGATAGGCTGGTATGTGTTGAAAGAATTCTTCTCTTGATTTAACAAAACATCTACTATACCAAAAGAGTCTGGTAGGGATGACATGAGCTTTTCTGCGGTCCATGTCATATGCGCTGATTGGTTTTCTTTCATGCTCAGCTAAGAAAACAAAATTCCAAAATGAGTGAACTACAATCACCTTGTGGGTCAAATCCACTCGAATATTAATGCTTCTAAAAATATTGTTAAGGATGACAGTATGCTGCAGTATGCAATTATTAGTACCATAGTCTTCAAGGATCCACATTGAAAACTTGCATTGATTGCAAGGACCATCAACAAGACATACACACAAGTGACCCTGAGCTTCATGCAGGGTGTGCTCATCACTAATAGTAGGCGTAGCAATTTCCTTCCATGTGTTTCTCTCCATATCCACAACAATTGTCACAAATGTTCCCTCATGCTCAATGTAGGCCATATTGTGTAGAAAACTGTTAAGAAATACACCTCGCATTTCACACATTACCAGATCAATATGCTCTCCCTATCCTGATTCCATACTGAGCCATGTATTAGTTTTAGACGAGTAGATCTCCACACCTTCAATTGTACGGTCTTCACCTTTCATGAAATTAATGACATGGAAGTGCGAGGAGAGTATCGGATCAAAACACAATTGAGCCCCACCATCTGATAAATCCGAAGTTAAGCCATGATGATGAGGGCTAGTCGGCAGTACCTTATACTTCCGTGTCATTGGATTGTAGACAACCTAGCAGGGAGTTCCCATAGGCATAGAGCACCAGTATAGGATGAGGTCGTTACATCAATCTAAGATAGCTACATTATTTGTGTAGAAGGGCAAGAAGTTGAAGCAGGGTAAGCTGGTGAAGTGCCACTTCATGTTCTTCCTATCGAAGAAGAAACCAATCACAGTCTGGCAGGCCAGCTTGTCATGGATGTTGGACTTGTTGATGATGAGTTCCCAGTCTCGACAGACCAATTTGCAGTAGAACAAGGAGGGACCAGAGAGGCAGTGGAGGATCTCGAGAACAAGATCATCTCTGAGGCTGGCAAATGAGTCCATCCTCCTATTGGGGGCCTGCTCCATTTTGTCAATGTGCAATAGGCCTCAGCTACCTATGTAATGATATCACTGAATGAAGAAAAAATAGTCCAACAAAGATCCATCATGAAGTTCACAACTTATACCAAAATGCAACTTTAACAGTCATTAACAATTTCCATGTTACGAGCTCATCCAAATTTAGAGTAGCAGCACATAGACATAGACAACTCAAACTAGAATAGCAATTACCATGGTTGTAACCATATTAGTCCAATACAATTTTGGCTAAATCAAGTCTAACCATCACACTTACAATACCATTACAAATTCAGCTTACAGCTAAACAATACAAAATAGCACGTATTGAGATCACTGAAGTAGAAAATAATGCAACAAAGATCCATCAGTGAAGTCCATGGCTCATACCAAAATGCAATTTTAACAACCAATAACAATTTCCATGGTTAAATCAAGTCTAGCCATCACACTTACAATACCATTACAAATTCAGCTAAATCAAGTCTAACGATCACACAATCATTACACGAGCTCAGCTTCATAGGATTTGAAGGTAGCAAGTGTGGCTTCCTAGGAGGTGTATTTTTTATAAGAAGCACCAGGGAACCCATGAACTTGCTCCAGGCAGTCAGCCCAGCTATGGAAAACCCCTCGCCTATAGCTTCAGAACACAACATAGCATGGATTCATCTCGAATCTGCAGAACTCAAACAGACTGCCTTAGTTTAACAAGTGCAAGTGCTAGTGACCATCATTGGCATGCGTAGCAACAAGTGCAGCTTAAAGATTAGTGGCACTGATTTTCTGCCTCCTAACAAATCCAATAGCCATGTGTTATAGGGACTACCAAAACCATTCCCCGTCTCGGATCTATCGAAAATTAAGGGACATGGCGGTATGCATCAAAGGTGATATATCTAAGCAAAATCACCAAGTCCTATAGTAGATCCATGTTGAGGAAAAACAGAAATGAAGAAACGAACAGTAAAAAGGAGAGAAAGGAGACCTATGAATTGGTTCTGACGGCTCTGCCGCGATAGACAAGTGACGCGGACGCCAATGCCACCGTGCTCCACCGGGAAAGCCCCACCGCCTACCTCTAAATGGATGTCGGAGCCACCACAGCACATCGGGGATCCTCCGCTACCACCTCTGACTCTGTCGCAAGTCCAACGGGCAGGTACTTTTCCACTTTTAGGGGATATAATATGTATCCCATATATATAGATATAAGATATAAGAGAACATAAAATGTACTTACATTATATAAAGGCTCCAAGGGGACGAGAACACACACAACCTCTTAGTGTAGTGGCAAAGACTTTCATGCCTTAGCGCCAGGTCCCAGGTTCGAATCCTAGCAATCTCAATTTTTTTGGTGAATTCAACATCGGTCGGTGAAGGGTGGTCCCATATGTCTGTCAGAGAAGGGTGGTCCCACATGAACAGAGAAGGTTCCCTAGTTGCGGCTCCCAGGTAACTGACGCTCTAGTCCCAGGCATCGGGTGGTGAAGGGTGCCACATGGTCCCACAGGTCGTTCAAAGAAGGGTGGCCCCACGTGAACAGGGATGGTGCCCTGTGGTGGGTCCCATCTAACTGACGCTCTGGTCCCACACGTCTGATGGGAACGGTCCCAGATGGGTCCCACATGCCAGTCGACGAAGGGTGGTGGGCTAGATCCCATGTGGCGGGTCCCATCTAACTGACATGCTGATCCCACACATCCCACACGTCGGATGAAGAACGGTCTCAGACAGGTCCCACATGTCAGTCCTCGAAGGGTGGTGGCCTCAAGGTTCCCCTGGCAGGCAGGTTCCACAGGTCAGTTGGTGAAGTGTGGTATAACTAACACGCTGGTCCCACACGCCAGATGAAGAACGACGCCCATTCAAAATGGTGGGTCCCATAACGTCGGATGGAGAAGTGTCCGGCTGTGTGATGGGCGGGTCCCATGACTAATAGCGGATGGGGGGTACTAGTGATGCGTGCTAACAGTGGATGAAAGTATGAGTGCAGGCGGCTCTCCCGCAGGCAAACAGCGCTGGCTCCCGTAGCCACATGCAGCGGTGTGGGTTTCAGTCATGAAGTGTGTTGGTCACAACACGAGGATATCCTAAAACCATGACAATCCAGTGATGAACAGTGCCGTGAACACCTCATTGACGATTTTTGTGACCTCTGTAAAATACGTCATGGAAAACAAAATCGTCACACATGTCAATGACCAAAGCGACCAAAACATCATGGAAACCACTCCTCGGTGACCATAACAAAATCATCATAAGGAATTTCGTCATGGAAGGCCAAATCTCCACTATTGTGTTTTTGTAGAGCTTTTGGCTGCCTTTCACCCAGTTACCCCTTCCCAATCTTGTCGACAACCGACAAGGAATAACTACTCCTAAGTGCCCTGGTGTAGCATCTATCTATGTTCTTTGTTTAGTTATCCCTTTAGTGTGATCTAAAATTGAACCATGTTAATGGAGAAGAAAATAGAAACCTTGACTCCTTTCGTTGACCACCCACTTAGCTACTCTGCTCTGTTATCTATTTCTGAAGTTCTCATGTGTGTTAATTTATCAAAAATCCAATCCTTATCTTTTACTCCCACTTTAGTCTGGTCGGCATATTAGCCAGCAGATACATGATGGATTTTATCAACTTCTTTACCCATTGTTTCTTGAGAATAAATACGATATACTAGAATACTCTTGGGTGAAAGCTACAATGGTATCCATTCGCTTGTGGATTTCTCTGTATGTGTTAACAAATACCAATAAGCTTTCTAGTGCCGTTGCCGGGGATGCAATTAGCGTAAAGATTTTGAAATTTATCTTGATATTTGTTAATCTAGTCTATTGCTAGCTTTTGTGTGTATATTTAAAATATATATATATAATATCATCATGAGCCTAGGGTGTCTAATCATTCATGGAGAATCAACCCACCACCCTACCCTCGCATAGATAGGTTTATATCTGTACACCCTAACTCTATGCACATGGAGAAAAGTAATCGTCAAGAGAAAACAATCCCATCAAATGTGGCGAAACAAATATGCATGGCATCACTCACAGTTCAATCACAAATCATGAGTGATGAACCTATCAAGGTATGAGAGAACCAACCAAAAACCTTTGATTTTTCCTAATGTTATTTTCACCACTACATGTTTCCTAGTTCATCATATATCTAGTGCTTTCTTTGGGTGGCTTCTAGTCTTTGAGTTGTATTATGACGCCATGCCTAGTTAGAGAATAATTTTTTGTTATCTATCTATTCGATGCTCTTAGTCTAGCCTTGTAGTAGATGAATGTTAAATGGGACCATCTTGGCATCACACATTGGCTTTGCCAATTGGTATGATGATATCGTTAGATGGTCCATGCTACAGGAAAAAGCTAAAGCCTAGATTTGTGTGCATGTCACTCGTTTAAATTTCCTTCCAAAAAACCATGGCATGTTGGATTGATCACACTCATCCACCCAATTTTCATTGCCTTGCATAAAAAAATGGTTCTTCAATTCATCATTCAATGTTCTAGATCCATTTGAATCAATCTCATGTGTATCATTTTCATGCCATCTTTTTCTACTCTAGTATGCTTTGGTTTGGGAGTGTTGGTCATTCACGATGATCATACTTTCATAAGATTTTCAATTTAAGTGTGGTGCTTAGGTTAAACTGCCTACTTTAATCAAATTAGACATGGAGTCAAGTTTTGATTAATTGAACCAAAAACTACTAGTATAGACATTGGTTGTATGCCTGGACTAACCCCTATAGGAATTTCTCAAATCCATAAGGGTAAGTCTTTGAGCTAAATTCATAACGGAGGCAATTCAAATTTTGTTTGGTGAGCTTTGAATGAAACCTTGATAAAATCCTAACCACCAAAACAACATGAAGAACCTGATGGCATGGCGAGAACAAGAAGTGCAATCATCTTCATCCATATCCAGGATGACATGATGCAAATTCAAGCTCAAATGTCATGGAGAAGTCATGGAGAAGGTAAATCAGGTATCTATCTCATATTTGGTTTCCAAACAACATTTGAGTTTGAATTTTGCATGTTTAGTTTTCTGCTAAAATGATTTTTGCATAAAACTAAAAACAACCTTACTTTAAAAAAGTTGCATAATAAAATTGTTTTAACCTTATTTTTGAAATTTTCAAATGCATCAATATAAAAAATATTTTATTTTCAAAAAATCATTTTGATAATAAATAAATAAAGAATAATATTAAAATGAAATGAAGTAATGATTTTTGAACATATAATAATAACCATTTGACTTTAGAAAATGAGCTGAAGGCTATATTTGCAATATTGCGCCTTGGGTATTTTTGTCACTAACCTTACACGTTTGAGCAAAAAGAATGATGGACTCAAATGCAAAGGTGTACCCTATCAAACAATTTTTCTAATAGTGAAGCATATTCAAAAGGGAGATTGCTACCATCCAAACTTGATTTTTTATCACAAAATTCAAGTGTGGGGGGTGAGCATGGTTTAAATATCACATAACAAGCTTCATTCATTGGTTTCATTTTGGTTGTTTTCAGCTTTTCTTAATTGTCTGCCTCGCTCAACATGATACAATCATAAAAAATAAATACATAAATATTAATTTTTTTATTTATAATAATTTTGAATTTAATAATAAAATAAAATGATAATATTTTCTTTTCATAATAAACTTGTTTTAACTTACATCTACATTTTTTAATAATGTAATAGCCTTTATAATAATGCAATAATCTCTCCCTCTCTCCCACAATAATAAAAGAACCCTGGTCTAGACAAAGTTCCCTTTGGGTATTCTTTGCCACGAACAATCACATGAACTAAGGATGAACAATGTCTAAGGGCGTGGCTACAGCAAAACATGCTAAGGAGATGATTCAACATTCATACTTGGTTTTTATTGTCAAATGACATAAAAACACAAGTGTGGCGAGCCCGACCCTTCCATACTATTGTTGATGCAAAAAGGCGTTGGATCTGCAAACACACCGGGCTAATACCCAAGTTCGATATCAAGGCGTGCCAGTCGATTTGACCTGTTAATCGACAAGGATGATAAATTTGAATAAGATCCGAACGAGACGACAGCGATACGCCCGGACGTCAAAGCTCAGAAGGTATTCGATAACTGTTGAACAGATCAGACGAGACGACAACGATACGCCCGGACGTCAAAGCCTGAATCGTGCTCGGTAGACGCGGAACCTGCAAGGTCACCGGAGATCAAGTTGATGCAGCCCGTCGATTCTTGAAAGAACTCGTTGAAAAGGAAAAGGTACTGGTGACGAAGTCGTCGAAAAGTAGATTGCTTAAAAAGTAGATAAAAGTAATAGATTTGTTGTATTTGATTTGGTTCACCCTTTTTTACATTGCCTCCCGGTACATATTTATACCCTGGTACTATGAGTCCTAAACAGACACGATAAAGTATTATCTAAACAAGTCCTATCTCTAAGGAATAAAAAATAATGACTCATACCAAGGTCGGACTCAAAAGTAAACTATTAAAATATTGGCATAAATATTGCCAGTTTCCTTATCCATTGCTTACGATGGAACCTCTATCGGCACGCTCCTCATCTCTATAGATTTCATCGGCAAAACCCATCGATAATGATTCAGCTCTGCTTTCCACGTTCTTTAGCTCTGCTTTCCATCGGCAACCATGCCTCTCTCTCCATCGGCAACAGCCCTCTGGCTTCATCGGCAATGTACGAGATCAACATGTCCTTTATCGGTAATCATCCATCGGCAACTCAGAAGCAATACTGGAGAATCACCACTCCCTTGCCGATCGGCACAGTTTTCGGCTTATATTGGCACGTGTCAAAAAACGGTGTCAATAACTATCTCTTGGTCACACTGGTTTGCACTCCATTTCTTCACCCATGGTTTTCTTCTATAAGTTTGATTTCGTTTAGAAATGCTACACATGTTAATCAAACTTATAATATGAATTAAAATCTTGCAAAACTATGAGCTTGACTTCATAAAGATTGGTCGGTACAAACGTTATTCCTAGTTCATACACTTGTTACTTGCAGATACATCTTTATTAGGAAAACATGTTAACCAGATTGTTGTGAAGTGAGATATGGTATGACTTAAAGAAATCCTATCTTTTCTATGCAAGCTCTTCGAGATTTCTATTTTGATAAAACATAAAATCAATAGCCTCACTTCTCCTCAATGGCTAAAATTTCTACTAAAGCCATATGACATTTTGTAAAACATTTTGTCATATGCTACTTGCCGGATCACTGTGTTAGGTCAAATTGTTCTGACCTTAGTGAGATTATAGTCATGCACCCATGATTAGATTCACGTGCACCTACAAATAAAAAGCCGACTCTTATACCAAGAGTTGTGCATAACATGCACCCTTTCCATCCACCAAAAATGCCAACTCTTACTCTAAGAGTTGTGCAACCTTCCACCAAATAAAGAGCTGACTCTTACCCTGAGAGTTGCACACCATTCCACCAAATAGAAATGTCTGCTTTTACCTTGAGAGCCACGCATTCATTATCCACCAAATAATTACTCCTCGCGTCCAATCATGACATCTCTCTATCGAAAGTTTTCATATACCATGAGAAACATATGGGCTATGTTAACTTTGCCAAGGGGCAAAATATCCAATAAGCAGTGGGAAAGAAAATCATAATCCTTGCTCAAAAAAATTATTGCCCATACTCATCAAAGAATCATCCATCCTCTAATTAAGAGAGTCATGATGCATGGAGTACCAAAAATATTTAGAATTTGGAACCATCTTCCAGTCCACACACTTGCACATCTCAATCAAAGTGTATGACTTGTATCTCCTTGTGGTTCGGTTTTTGACTTAGCAATCTATGTGATGTAAGTATGCCCACTTTCATACCTACCCAAAGCTCCACTCAAAATCCTTAGTAGTAGGTTGTGAAAAGAAGGCAAATCCATAATGCCTTTGGTGAGGAATCATACACATTGAGCGATTCAAGAGTACCGTTTGAGGAGAAGTTTGAGCTATATGTTTTCATTTGCAAAAAAATTATAAAAACTCCAAGTATGCTCCATAGAGAGAAAGTGATGACTTGGCGTCAAAGTCGTTCCACTTTTCAATCGCTCAAGGCGAGATGGTAGACACTTGAAAAGTCCACATGTATAAGGAATGATATGGAATATCTTTTATGCTAGTATCATATCTTTCAAAATCATGATCCATAGTTATATTTAACTTTGCTCGAGGACAAGCAAGGAACAAGAGTAGGGGAACTTGTTGGTGGTGCTTAATGCATACTTTTTACCACCAAATCATAAATAAAATGTATATCAAAACTTAGTTAATAGGGCTTTACACTAACATATTCTATGAGTTTTGGTAAGTTGTGCATTTGTAGGACACATATCTGAAATACATATAAATAATATCAAAATACGCAATCAAGAAAGTGTAAAAGTTGATCCATTCAAGGGAACAAACAAAGAAGCCCACCTATGTCAGTAATCTGGGCTAATCCCACCATGATCACACTCCAGGCCCAGCATACAGCCAACTAAAGAAAGGCGATCAGGGGAAGGCTCCACCTAGGCGCACGTGCGCCTGGGGCATGCTCGCCCCTCCCCTGCCGACATTCGGGCCCACCTTTGGCAACACGGTGACATCAATGTCTAGGAGGGTGGTGCGACCAGGGGTTCAGGAATATTCCATCCCAAACCAACCATACCATTCCTATATAAGAAGCGGGAGAGCTCTCTCTCTCACACACACGCCACCAAGGAGCAACACTCTATCATTTCCAAGATGTAGTAATTGTTGTACTAGCTTAGTTGGGAGCTTGGGAGAGAAGTGCAAGATCTGGAAGAGCCAGAGTTTCGACAAATCTTATATCAGTCCTCTTTAAGACTTGAGTACTTTCTTTATATTTATCTTCTCTACATTACTGAATTGCCCTTGTTGTTATCTAGTCATGCCTTAGTTCTTTAGCTAAGCTTAATTGATATTTTAGTTTTACACCTTTACATGGGAACTCCATTCGATCAAATGCTCTAGTTATAAATTGTTACTAGAGTAGTAACCACTAGCATAGACGTGGAGTTTGGGCTAGAGTTTGCGCCTAGCCCAATGGATAGATGTGGTAGCCCCGGGGAAGACAGACCGACCAGGCCTTTGTATTCCACCATGTTCGGGCTGGTGTTTTCATAGAGCTTTTGGCTGCCTTCACCCGGTTACCCCTTCCCAGTCTTGTCGAGAACCAGAAAGGAACAACAGCTCCTAATTGCCTTGGTATAGCCACTATGTCCATTCTTTGCTTAGTAATCCCTTTGTGTGATCTAAAATAGAACCACGGTAAATGGAGAAGAAAATAGGAACCTTGACTCCTTTCGTTGACCTCCCACTTAGCTACTCTGCTCTATTATCTATTTATGAAGTTCTCATGTGTCTCAATTTATCAAAACTTCGATCCTTATCTTTTACTCCCACTTTAATCTAGTTGTAGCTATCAGATACATGATGGATTCTATCAACTTCTTTATCTACTGCTTCCCTGAGGATAAATACAATACCCTAGAATACTTTTGGGTGAAAACTACAATGGTATCCGTTCGCTTGCAGATTTCTCTATATGCGTTAATGAATACCAATAATGGCATCTGCAAATTTTATTTTTCTCGTTGGAGACGTTGCTCTTGGAAGATCCCTTGGGTTGTCGGCTTTAGTGCCGACAATGAGATGGTGGCTCCCTTGCATATATACCATGTGCTTTGTGTTGTTGCAAGGATACAACATCCGATGTCTTCAATGGTGGTCAGTGTCCAACGATATTTTAGTACCCTTACTAGGTCTGATAGATGTGTTTTGGCGGCATTGTCTCGATGTTGGTGGTCATATTCTTGTGGAGTTGACATCACGGAGCAAGTAAACTGTCACGTAGGACTACTACAACTCCTTGTTGGGGATATATTTTCCTTGCGTCAGTTTCTTTTATTTTAGTTTTTCCTGTTGTAATAATTTGGCCTGATGCATTTTTGAAAGAGGATGACTGAAGCTAGAAATACAATTTCATTTATCTAAAAATGAAGTCTCTCATCGGGAAACAGACTAGCAAAAATAGAAGAATGTACACATGATGCATTTCTATTTTGTACCTAGTACAATCACTCAAGCTTTCTATAATGTCAAGAACAAGGTGCAATTACATTGTTCACTTTGATCAAAAAGATGTAGATTACAATAAGTCAAACAACTGAGAAAGATGTGGCTTCATCATAAACATTGTGGCAAAACCTCCTAAGTAATATGGCCCACACGCACCCATCATCATCTCAAAAGACATCCGACAGCTATACATGTGTTCCACATAAATTAAAAAGCCCTATCAGGTTCAAACCCGAATCATCCATGATTCTCCGAGCAGGATCAATCATTACAAGAGACATTGTAGTATTACACCAGTTTTATAATAAAATAATATACATCAGAGTAAAAGTGCGGAAGTCTTACAATAACATAAGTTCACAAACCATTTAGTTCCAAACCCTTCAAACCATAAGTTGAGTTATTACACACCATAAGTGGTGGATAAAATTAAGTAACTTTATTATGAACCACCCAAATGGAATGCTCTACCTAGAAGCCAAACACACTACTCGTCGTGCAAGCCTGTTCATGAGATACACCTGCAACAAGGGTTTAACAAACCCTGAGTACAAAAGTACTCAACAAGACTTAACCGACAAAAAAGAGGGGAGAAGACTCAGGAATGCTGGCTCTAGGGATTCAAAGTAAGGACAAGCAAGAATCAAAGTATTTTGTAGAAAAGCTCTTATAGATCAAATTTTAACTCTTCATTTGTTATCAACAGAAAGTAAGTGATTCTAATCTACATCTTGATTATTAAACAACTTCATTCCCTTCCTTAATCCAAGTTCCACTTGTTAACTACGTTGTAGGTCAGGTGATCGAGTCTCCATAATCGAGGAGCAACGATGATTCAAACTGATTATACCCAGCTGGGGATTCCTAATCACACGACATACGTGGGACTCTAACCCACAAGTATATCAACAGCACCGTCGAAGAACCCAAAACTAAACCAACTTTCGCGCCACCTGCAAGTAATAGTATGCCTCCAATCCAGGACCCTATCCCACGAGGGTAACGTGTTACTCCCACCATCTCACCACTCCAATGTGCGGGTTTGTCGTTCTGGTAATGGAATATCCTAGGGTAAAGCTTGCTCGTAGGTATGTGATTAGTTGCAAATTCTCAAAACACAGGCGGGCCTCCAATGATGGTCCTATAATGACACAGTCAGAACACCACATCGAGACTACCTACTTTCTCGATGCAAGTTACCATCTGGTCTCCAATTTATTATCATAAGCATTGCCATTATCAATCCTTTTGAAATAGTTCATTTGAAAGCCTATCTCATTAAGCAAGGCTAAGCGTAACTAAGATTTTCAAATCAAAACAGGTTTCAAGGATGATATTGAAGTAACAAGGTAGGTAATGCATCAATTAGGTTACCACTCAACTCCTATCACCTAATGCAATATTTTAGAAGCTTAAGTGATATAAACTTTGTAAAAGCCAAAGAAGGGTTTAAATGCATCCAGGGCTTGCCTTCATCGACGGGGTAGACGGGCTCAGGCTCTGGATCAACACCATAGATGTCAAAACCAAACTTCTCTTATGGTTGTCTTTCTTCAGGGACTGACTCGATAGCACCCTCCTCGTTCACGCGGACTACACAAGATAACATAACGTGCTTCAACGTGATGAAGTAGTAAACATGACGCTCGATGGATGCATAGCAATATTAAGAACTTGAGTACAACTTTCCTTCACGATAAAGTTGCAAGCCAACATTACTAACCTAACCTTAGTCTAGGGTTTCATTAAGTTAACAACTTCTTTAATGAAGTTCATTAAGTACATAAGATAAATATTAATTAAGCCCTAATGACATGATCAAGATAAACTCAAACAATTAAGTAAATTGCCAAAAGTCATTAACAGTTAATGACCTAGGGTCATCAATCAATCCCAAAGTCAATTAAATCCTATAATGATTAAGATTAACTAAAGCATAAATAAATAAATAAATAATTAATAATATTAAGCATAAAATAAAAGTTGTAAAATTAAGATCAAACTTTTCTTTTAAACTGATTACATCATAATTAAACTATAAAACAAATTGTAGAATTATTGAACTATTATTTGATTTACTAAAAATCATAGAAGTTTCATTTATTAATTAATTGGACTAATTAATTAAATTGCAAAAAAGTACTCAAAATTGGCATTTTATATTTTTCCTGTATCAATATCATGATAAAGAGTGTACATAACAAATTTCATAATTTTTGGAGCAATAAAGAATTTTCTATGTATTTTCACAAAAATACACCAAATAAAGTATTTTCTAAAAATCATAAATAAAAGGAAAAAAATCAGCCTCCCGTGTTTACTCTGGCGCCCGACGATTTTAACCGATAATTTCTCGCCGACGGCGAGGTCTCTGGCCACGCGATCTGGCCCTACAGCCTCACCTTGACATGGCGAACAAGACTGGGGCAGGATTCGGCAGCGAACGGCAGCAATGGCCTGCGTCGATGGCGGCCCGACGGAGCATAGTAATGACGGCGAAGCTCACCGGAGCATCTCCGGTGGCGGTGAGGTGAGCACAAAATTCTACGTGACCTGGGAGCACGAAAGACTATCTAAAGGAGAAAAACACGGCCCCTAACGGACATAACCACGCGCGGCGGCGATGAAACAGAGCAACGTGACAGCGGCGACACGGCCCGACGCCTACGGTGCAGAAAAACCCAAACCAAGAGCATGAGCATGTGCAGGAGCTCACCACGACTATGGTGCACATACTATCAAGGCCGGGGACAAAGTGGGAGACAAAGAAACAGTGGGCGGCGGCGGCAACGACGAGCTCTGACGGCGGCGGTGCGTTCCGGCATCCCAGGGCTCGGCTGGGAAAACGAACAAGCGCATGCGAACCAGGGCATCAAGGCAACTCCAAAGGTGGAGATGATGAAGGATGAGATGCAATGAAGATGGCTGGCGATGGTGGCGGCTCGCAGTGACTCTATTGCCGGTCGCGAGGAAGAAGACGACGACCAGGGCGATTACGGCGGCGAGAGGCGATGCTAGCGGGCTGGGCGCGTGCGCGAGAGCGAGGCAAAGCTAATGGTGGCAAGAACCACGATGGAGCAGCTCAGCTGCGGTAGTCATAAGCGGTGGAGCGAAGCTCTGCGGCGACGAAAACAGGGGAGGCCAAAATGCGGCCAGCCTCCTGCTATTTTTAGCGTGGCGGGGCAAGCGCGAGAACGACACGCAAGGGTGACCATTGCCATGTCAAAACAGCTGTGTGGCGGTCATGGGCGCACGGTGAAAGCCTTGAAAGCTCGCCGACGGTGGCAAGCAATGAACCTGGCTGACTTCAAGAAAATTACAGAAATGCCCCTCAGCCCATTTTCATAATTACTCCCAAATTCTGAATAGAAGTTGAAAAACTCCAAAAACAAAGTTTTCATGATTTTTCAAGATCTACCTTTTTCTCAATATGAACTTCTCTAGATTGTGAATGGAAATAGGATATTTGAATTTAAATTGAAAAGGGGACAAAAACCTAAATTTGGTATTTTCCAAATTACTTTTAAAACTTTATAAAAACTTGAAAAACTTTGAATACCAACTTTGTAGGTCTCATCAAGATATACAAACTTTCTTTTTACCACACACCCAAATTCTTTATAGATTTGGAACAATTGAAAAGGAGGTAAAATAGGGTTTTCTCAAAATCAGGATTTTGAAGATGATTTGAGCTTGATTTGGTTTCTGCATTAATGAGTGATTAATTAGTGGTCACAAACATCATCCAACGACGTTCTTAGGTCAATGACCTAATGACACCCTTGATTGACCAAGTTGACTTTTGAAAATCATTTTAATTGGCTCCCAATTCGAATTCAAATTTGAACTACAAAACTTATGGAAAGCTGTGGAATTCAAATTCAACTTCAAATTTGGAGTTTAATTTTAAATGTTGAACCTGAATTTATACACTATGCTTGACACTAATGTAAAGCACATCTTACACCTCAAAGTACATAGGGTATAAATCAAGTATTTGAAGATGACATTCAAAATTAGGGTTTTTGGTTCAGGTCAAACATCGTCTCAGAAGCACAATCAACCTAAGAATCTAAACTTATGGACATCAAGGTTGACCTAAACATGAATGCTTTGTAATGCATATGATGATATGGCAAGTTTTAGTTACTATAACACCAGGGGTGTTATAGCCCTTCCCCCTTAAAGAAATCTAGTCCCGAGATTTAAAGCCTTGGATTAATCAATGGAAAAGGAAATGTGTCAAGCAAACACACTTCCATTAAGTACATAAGGGAAGGGGTTTCTTACATTACAAACTTATACTAGACAAGTTACAACTCATAGAGGGAATTATAACTTAGATAGAAGCATAGAACTCAGGGAAATTCTCTAACAGGTAATCCTTAGACTCCCAAGTAGCTTCTTCTTCTGAATGTTGATCCCATTGTATCTTATACCACTTGATTGTTCTGCTTTGGGTCACACGGTCTTTCTGATCCAAAACTCAAAAAAGGTACTCAAAATAAGTCAAATCAAGTTCAAGTTCAATATCTTCAAAGTCGGCGATCTTATCAGGCACTCAAAGACACTTCTTGAGTTGTGACACATGAAACACATTATGCACATTGGAGAGTCGACAGGGTAAATTGAGACGATATGCCACCTTTCCACATCTTTCCAGGATTCGAAATGGTCCAATGTAATGAGGTGCTAACTTGCCTTTGACTCCAAATCGAGTAACTCCTTTCATAGGTGATACCTTGAGATACACATAATCTCCTTTCTTAAATTCTAGGGATCAACATCTCTTATCAGCATCTCTTTTAACGAGATTGGGCCACTTTCATATTATGTTGTATTTTCTTCACCTTCTCTATAGTTTCTTTTACTAGATCCACTCCAAAGAACCATCTCTCTCCAGGTTCTGACCAATTCAGTGGTGTCCTGCATCTGTGACCATACAATGCTTAAAATGGTGCCATCTTGATGCTTTCTTAATAACTATTGTTATACAAGAACTCTGCTAATGGCAAACATTCATCCCATTTCTCTGTAAAATTTAGCACACAAGATCTTAACATATCCTCAAGAATTTGATTGACTCTTTCAGTCTGACCTCCAGTTTGCGGATGGTAGGCTGTACTGTGTAGAAGATCACTCCCTAATGAGTCATGCAAGTGTTTCCAAAAATTGTTCATAAACTGTGTGCCTTTATCAGACACAATAGTCTTTGGTTCCCCATGAAGACTCATGATTCGTGAGATATACAACTTTTCCTATGTCACAGCAGAATGATCTATCTTAACTGGAAGAAAGTGAGCTGATTTAGTAAGTCAGTCCACAATGACCCAAATGGAATCAAACCCTCTTGATGTTTTGGGCAAACCCACTATAAAGTCCATACTGATATCTTCCTACTTCCAAGATGGAATGGGCAATGGTTGTAGCTTTCCTGCTAAATTTGGATGGATAGCTTTCACTTTATGATAGGTATCACATCTAGCAACATATCGAGCAATTTCTATCTTCATCTTAGTCCACCAAAATCTTTGTTTAGGATCATGGTACATCTTATTGCTTCCTAGATGAATATAGAACTTTGTATTATGTGCTTCATTGAGGATCTTGTGATGTAGGCCAGGAACTTTTGGAACTACCAAACAATTCTTGAACCATAAGAATATATCAAGATGTCATCAATGAAGACAACCACAAACCTATCCAGCTCTGGCATGAATACTGAGTTGATTAAGTACATGAAATGAGTTGGTGCATTGGTAAGTCCAAAGAACATAACTAGATACTCATACAGACCATATCGAGTGGTAAAGGTAGTCTTTGAGATATCTTCAACATGAATCTTGATTTGATTGTACTCAGATCAAAGATTGATCTTTGAGAACACTTTTTCTCTCACCAATTGATCAAGAAGTAGATCAATGTGAGGTAGAGAGTACTTGTTCTTGATAGTTACCTCATTCAATGGACGGTAATCAACACATAGCCTCAAGGTTTTATCCTTCTTCTTCACAAAGATAGCTGGACATCCCCAAGGTCACGAACTGGGTCTAATAAAACCTTTATTTAGCAACGCTTGCAACTAAGTCTTCAATTCTGCTAACTCTGTTGGTGCCATCCTATATGCTCTTCTGGATATTGGGGTTGTACCAGGTTTCAGATCAATGACAAATTCCACATCTCGATCAGGAGGTAAACCAGGAAGATCATCAGGAAACACATCTAGAAACTCCCTAACAATAGGAATATCTTTGATCTCCATGACTGAGGTTGCATAGACTCTTTCAACTTTCCTTTTAATAGTTGGAAGTTGGATGAGAAGTTGAGAATTGCTACCAGGTAAGTTCACTCTTACTGTCCTATTCAAGATGTCAATCACAGCTCCATGTTGACTCATCCAATTCATCCCTAGGATCACATCTATATCCTGATCCTTTAAGATTATTATGTTGGTGGGAAAAATTTGCCCACCTAAGTTTATAGGTACTTTGCGTACCATCTCTCTACTACACATACACCCCCAGGCGACTGTATAAAGAAATCTTCTTTTGTTTCCACTATGGATATTTCATGCTTCTTAATGAATGTACCATTGATAAATATATGGGATGCACCAGAATAAAAAAGCATGATTGCAGGATGAATGCGATAGGAAACATACCCATCATGACAGGCTCTCCTTCAGGGATCTCTCCAGCTTGAGTGTAGAACATCCGTCTAGTGTCTTGTCATGCTTACCCTTCTGAGCATTCTGATTATTACCCCTATTTTGATTCTGTTGCTGTTGTGGTGGTGCAGGAAGCCTTGGGACATTGGGGTTATATTGCCTTGGATGCGGGTAGTCCCTTGCAAAGTGACCAGGCTTTCCACAATTGAATCATGGATAATTATTGTTGCTCTATGGAGTTGGGATACTAATGCCAGGGGCATTCGGCTGGTGTGTATATGGAAGAGCTATAGCAGGATGGAAGAATGCCTGCTGCCCAGGCTGGAACTGTTGTGGATGAAAAGATGGGTGATTATGATTGACAGGATGATAAATGATTTTCTGGTGTTTCTTATTATTACCTCCAGAAAAACCAGATGATCCCTTCTTCTTTGCCTTTGCTTCCTTATGCAGACGATACTGTTCTTCAGATTCAAGAGCAATGTTGGCCGCTTCATGGTAAGTAACATTGACCATTGGCACAAGCAGTCATCATCAAACGAAGCTTGGAATTCAGTCCTTGCATGAAACACTCCTTTGCATCGGTGTTCACACGATCAGGGGCATATTGAGACAGGTGATTGAATTAACCAACATACTCCATCACAGACATGTCTCCCTGTTCCAATGCTAGGAACTCTTGTAGCTTCCTTTTCATAATTCCCTAAGGAATGTGGTGAGCACGAAAAGCTTCAAAAAATTCTGGCCAGTTCACACGATGATCAGCCGGTTGTGCGGCTAGGAGATTAGCCCACCAAGCATTTGCAGGACCTCTAAGCTGTTAAGCTGTAAACATCGGCTTATGGAATTTAGTGCAGTGAATAAGCTCAAACTTCCAAAGGTTCATTGTTGGCAGTCCTTAAAGTCTATTTTTAACTGTCAATATGTTACTAGAATAAGTAGTAGGTAGGGCTTTTATCTAACATTTCCACAAGCCTTGGTGTATATGTGACTTACAGGTCTGACACGTGGAAATGCACAAATACCATAAAGAAAGTGCATTCTAGAATTTGTATTCAGAGAAGGCGCAACCAAAAGAAGGAGAGAAGCCCACCTTTATTACCATTGTGGGCCCAACCATAACCACAGGAGAGGTCCAGGCCAAGAGATGAACCGACAACGTGAAGACGGTGGCCAAATGGACCCACCAGGGGACTGGTCACTCCTGGGGGCGGTCGCCCCCCTAGTTGGGCCTCCTGGGCCCAGCTTTCTTAGGTGGTTCGTAAGGCGGTTCCCCCACATTGATTTCACCTGCTTCCATATTTGTTGACACTGAAACTGACCAAGTTGAGCTATAAAAGAAACGGAGAGCTCCCCTCCAACACACACACCATCATTTGGAGCCACTCACCTCACCTCTCACTTGTATTCTTTAGATTAGTTTTAGTACTAGATTAAGGAAAGATCTAGCAAGGAGAGCTTGTCTCCTTGGAAGAAGAGGAACACCTTGGTATGAATACAATGCAGTTCTCTTCCAAGTTCAAGTTCTTATCTTATTTATATAACAATGCATATGAACTAGAGTATAGTCTTGTTCATGTTATGATCATGATATATGAACTAGCATATAGTTTATGTGTTATGTTCTTGACATGTTCATCGTTCTTCATCGTTCATCGACTTAGTATGAATAGAGGAAAAACTAGGGATGAGGTGACAGTTCGTCATGCCTTTTCGGTTGCTCTTAACCTAGCCTGTCAATCTAAAGGGTTGGGGTCCGAGGAGGTTAGGAGTAAATGTTCTATGCTAATTAAAATGTTCAAACCAACTTTTCTATAGCATAGGAAGTGACCTTTAGCTATGTGACAACTCTACCCTTGTTATTGTTTGTACATTCCTTCGGGTATGAGTTGTCCACTAATCCTCTGCAGAAAAGAAACAATGAGAATAGAGCAAAAGGTCAGGACATAATGAAAGAAAGGAGGAAAAAGGATTCAAATCATCGAACCCTCGCCAGGGAGGTAAACTTGGTAGTTATCCATATTTCCCTTTCAGCATTGCATAAGTTTTTATGTTAGCATGTTTACTTTCCCACTTTGGCATAATCAACTCATGTTGCATATTTACTTTGTTACATGTGCATTAGAAAAAAATGTTATTTCATTGCATCCTAAAAATTAAGCCCCATGTGAACAATTATGTGGCGTGTAACAACCCATGAGAAAATCCACCATGGTGGCATAAAAATAAAAGTGCATTCATCTTGTTGCATTGTCTTTGCATCATAAAAAGGGGAAAAATAAAATTTAGAAGAGATCTTAAATTGTGCTTGGAACAATAATCATACATGAAGCTCTGGGCAACCATGACTTAGGTGGACAACCCCTAACGCTTAACCAAGTTTCATGAGTTTTGTTGTCTATTTGAGCTTATAGGATTTGAAGGATCAAGAATAGCTGACAAGCAAGTGGATGTTCTGACTACTGTCAGAGTGCTATCTCAACAGTCACCAATATTAACACTCCCCGATAGGAACTTCAACTCTACTGCCAGTCTACTACACTTCAAGAGTGAACGACTATGGCAACAACTAGCTTGGGGGAGGGCATCCCCCTTGTGTCCAGCTAAGTATTTCTTTCCCTTGACAGTTGTTGGTATTGAGTCTGCTTTGATTAAATACAATAAAAAGATGCGTAACCATAAATACAAATAGACATCTTTTTGTGTCATCTTTAATATTGAAATAAAATAAAAAGTGAGACTATGCAAAGGTTCGCCTTATAATAAAATGATTTCTGAAGATAATCTCTTTGCATGGAAATGATAAATAGTTGCTCTGCCGTAATTCCTTTCAAGTACCTAGTTTTCAGCCTCAAACTCTCTCGAGTTTTGGATAAAGTTGTTTTGACCTAAGATTTGCTCTGAGCTTGAAACTTGTGGGTAGCGAATGCTTGATCTAAGTCTAGGTAATTGACAGATATGATATGAGAAGGTCTGACCTGCTGTATATCTTGCTCCTAGTGACACTAAAGTTCTGGAAATTTATCTTTTGAAAAATATAAAAATGCCACATGATGAGTTCCTATATGAGAAGAGCTTAAATTCCTACCACAGCCATATATGCATGCTTGCTAGAATAGGAAAACTTCCACATTTATTTATTGCTTGTGTGCATTGAGTTTGGTCCAACTATGTTGACACTTAGGAAATTTTCATGTAGTTAAAATCAAGATTTCACTCACACTTTGCTACCCCCAATTCCAAAATAAATGCTCCAAGTTTTATCGTTTTCTTTATCCTCTCAAAAGTTCCAATAGTATCAGAGATTGGGCAACTAAAAAAAAGAAGAAGAGAAGTGAAAAAAAGAGTGAAATAAACGAGAGAAGAAGAAAAAAAAAGAGCGTGATGAGAAAAATGCAAAGCCCCAGTTTTCCAAATCCTTTAAAGTTCCAGATTGAAAAAAGTTACCCTTTGTTAAGGAACATTGTAGAATTAGGCTTCCACCCCTTCTACCTTCCTATTGGCATTTCTTAGCATCGTTGCTAGAATTGGTATATCCTAGCAACAACACCAAGAAACACCTAAAGGTATTCTATAGCATTTACAGAACAAGTCCGCAAGCATACGAAAATACCATTGTAGAATTTCACCTGAAAGTATTCAGGGTATTGTTATTTGTATTTTCCCAAATTAAGGAAGGCATGGTGTAAAAGAGTACAATAGGGACATGGACAAGATAACATGACTGCATAATAGACCAAAGTTCATAACAGGGGTAAACAGAATAGGTATTTGGATAACTTGACACACACACTCGAGCCATCTCAAGGATAAAGTAAAAGAAAGAATAAAGAACAACCTAAACCGGAGCAGGCATTCCTATATAGCTATGTTAAGAAGCAGATGATCATACAAATACATGCTTGTTATACAGGGTCAGAGATTTTAAGGTAAGATAGTCTGGTCGCTGTTGATCTACTTCAGGCACCGAATAACACCTGGTCTGCCAAGCGTTGTCGGCCTACAGCTCTACTCCAAACCCGGACATGGGGGATTACAAAGGACGGACGAGAAAAGGTCACTCCCCGCCACCTACCACCTAAACCATATGAGAAAGGTGCAAACAAAGGTAGCTCTAGCCTAGACACCATGTATAAGCTATCAACTACTACTCTAGCGTGATATCAAGGCTTACCCGTCCCCAGGGTCCTTCTACTAGAGCACCCGCCACAAGGACGGACGACGATCCCGCAAACCAACTTTGACCAAGACTAAATTAAGAAAGAACTCATCACCTCAACTTAGCCCTAGGTCTAAACATGTATGTATGAAAGAATAAGCATAAAGTTCTGGACGATTGCAAGATAGAATAGATTCATAGACATTTCTTACCATTTACCCCAAGATCGACCATCTTTCTGGCGGTTTTGAAATTTTTGTAAAAGAAAATCAAGTTCCTCAAATGATTCTCTCGATCGTTTAATGTGTATGATTACCTCACCAAAGGCATTGTAGTGTTGCCTTTCTTTCATAACCTACTACTAAGGCTTTTGAGTGAGGTTCTAAGCATGTATGAAAGTGGGCATACTTGCATCACATATATTGCTAAGTCAAAAACTGAACCACAAGGAGATACAATTCATAGACTTTGATTGAGATGTGCAAGTGTGTGGAATGAAAGATGGTTCCTAATTCTAAGTATTTTTGGTACTCCATGCATCATGGCTCTCTTTATTGGATGGATGATAAGGAAGAGTATGAGCTATGAATGGAAGTGCACATATGGTTTTTTGTTTGAACGGGGATTTGAATTTCCTGTTGTTTATTGCATCTATCTCCCATGCCTCGTGGCATGGGTGCTTTCTTTTTTTCTTTGATTTCCTTTTGTTCTTTTTCATGCCCCTTGGCATGGATTTTTTTGACACAGCCCATATCCTTTATTAACATATGAAGAATTTTTGGATGGAGAGACATCATGATGGTAATGCAAGGAGTACATTTTCTGAATAAGAAATGCGCGGCTGTCATGGTAAGAGTCGGCATTTTTATTTTGGTGGAAAAGGTGTGCAACTCTCGGGGTAAGAGTTGGCATATATTTTTTTGGTGGACGGAAAGGTGCATGTTGGGCGCAACTCTCAGGGTGTGAGTCGGCTTTATTTGGTGGGTGCAAGTGAATCTCAATCATGGGTGCATGACCATAATCTCACTAAGGTCACAATAATTTGACATAACTCAATGTTCCACAAGAAGCATATGACTAAAAGGTTTGCAGAATTGAAACATGTCATATGGCCTTGGTAGGTATTTCATAATCATTGAGGAACTTTTGTTTTTGAATATTTTTAAAATAAAACTTCAGATGTCAAGTCTCACTCAGAACAAAGTCATAGCATAGCCCATGTCATTATATCATATCAGCCAATAACTTAGACAAGATCAAGCATGTACAACCCACTAGTTCAAGTTTTTAGGATGAGACATTTTTAGCTGATAAATCCAAACTTTTAGAGAAAGCTCAATTATAAATTAGGTACAAAGGAAACATAAGACAGAGCAACTATTCATCATTTCAATAAGAGTAGAACTAAATATTTCCATAACACATATATAGAGTGGAATATCATTTTTTATATCATAATTCATCTTTCTATAAGATAACCAATTTATTCAAAGAAGTTTGAGATATGAGTTACCTTTACGGGAGTCCTCCCCCAAGCTAGCTTCTGACTTACCTTTAGTGATTTAGCTTGGAATGCTGCTAGCTGGTGCATGCTATGGCCTGATTCACTATTCATGGCCTCCTTTGAACATGCTAGGAGGCTTCCCTCCCCAAGCTTGTCTTGTGGTGACATCCAGATAACATGACAACATACTTAGGGTTGAAGGTTTTCTTTTATTTTATTATTATCAAAATTATTTTTATTATATTTTGTTTTTTTAGATTCACCAAACAAGTTTTCATCTCCATTGTCATCTCAAGACTTACCCTTATAATATTTTTATATTCCTGCAGGGGTTAGTCCATATGATCAACCAAAATCTATAATAGCAATTTTAGTTCAAAGATCAAACTAGACACCACATCTAATTTGTGAAGGTAGGCTTAAGAATCTAAGCATCATGCTTACATTAAAAAGCATATAGAAGCATGATCTCACATCCAAGCTTTAAACTAAGCACCATGCTTAGTTAAAAAGATGTAGGCCCAACACTTCCAAACCAAAACTTTCTAGTATAGAGAAAGGAAGCACGACAAGATAACCAAGATTCGTCCAATAGAGGTGAAAACATTGAGAGATGAAAAACAAAACCATGAGGTTTATTTATTTAAAAGTTTGTTCAACCAACTCTTATTCAAACTCAAACAAGGCTAAGCATGCAAAGTAAGAATGCCTTGCTTCATCTCCATATAAGATTGCTTCCGTTGTTTATGAGAATAACTCAAAGTTCATTACTCCAAAAATCAACACCATGTCAAATTTTTGATTAAAGGAGGCTATTTTAACCTAAGCACCATGCTTAAATCAAAACAGCCTATGTACGTACTTAATTAGAATACATCCAAACCGAAGCATATATCATGAACAAAGGAAGCACGATTTTATATTTTCAAGGAGATAAATGCGAGTAAATGAGTTGGTGAACATTACCTTTGCGTACCTGGGTGTAGTACCGACAGTATGGATGGATGAAGCATTCGAGTTGTTGCTGCGGTTCGCATGATGACTTTTTCAGGTGAACCTCTCGGCCAGGCCACTCTCATGGCTCAGTGTGTATGGGCCATTGCCTTGAGGTAGTCGCAAAGGGGTGGAGGTGAGCCCTTCTTGCTTGTGAGAGCAGTGTCGGGTGCAGTCAAGCGGCCCATATGTGTTCCTCTTTGGATATGTGGGGCCATCCTGCTCTCTCTCCTCCAATTTTTTCCTATTTTCTTCTCTCTTTTTTTAATGTTATTTTTTATTTTTCATTTTTTCAATACTCTTTTTTTAAAACTCATTTTTTCTTTTTTTTCAACACTCATTTATTCTTCTCTCTTTTTTCATTTTTTTATAGTAGAGCTGACATCATTATTCTTTTTTCTGATGACCTTTGCTCTGGTAGAACACGTGGCAAGGTTATCACCATCCTCTCCCACACACTTAGACTCTTGTGAAAAAGTCAAGTGTGCAGGTTCAGGGTCTCCTCTTGAGTTTGTTCCATCACCAAAGATCATCAAGGTGTATCGTTGATGTTGCTCTCATGTTCTCAAGCTTCGTATACCCTTTGTTCTCTAACCTGCAACGGTTAGTGACAAGAATACCCGAAGGTGCATACTAACTTGACAACATGTCCTTACATTTATTAAAAAGAAAAGTTTTTCTTTATTTTATTTTTCTAAGGTAACAGAAGCATACAAGAGTGATACATGTTACCTTGTTGCGGTCCTCCCCCAAGCTAGCTTAAAGCCAAAGGATCAGGATTGTACCCTGTGTTTTTGGTTCTCTGCATGGTTATGATCTGGTAGATCACAAGGGATCTTACCCCTCCCTTATGATTACTGCATTGGAAATATATGCAGGAAGCAGCAAATGAGCTAAAAAAATTTATTAAACATTATTATCCAAGGGAGGACATTTAAAATTAATCATTTTTTGAAAAAAATTCAAAAAAGAAAAATATTATTATTTGAAAGGTATGTTTATTTTTTAAAAAATTTAGGATTTTGAAAATATATATTTTTTATAAAGATCATACTATTTTTTTAGAAACCTTTTTTTAATTTTCTTTCTTAGAAAATATTTTCAAAATAAAATAACTCAAAAACTTATTTTTATATTCAAAGTCTACACTTAGCAGTTTTAGAACAAAGATTAGACATGTTGTTTAATCAAGGTAGGCAATTTAACCTAAGCTCCATGCTTAAATTAAAAAAGCCTATGAAGATATGATCGTGCACCAACCATACTTCAAACCAAAACATGCCTCGTGCAAAACTTTTGAAAACAAAATAATATTTATTAAAAACATTTATTTTCTTTTAGCAAAATTATTCATATATTTTTATTTTTTTATTTTATAAAAGGAAAGCTCATGACTAACAAAATATTTATTTTTTTCAAATAAATATTTTTTGAAAGAGATAATATATTTTTAATAAGCTTTTAGAAAAAACATTTTATTTATTTTATTTTTGATAAAGCCAAATTATCTTTTTTAATTTCAAAACATATTTTTTCTGAAATGAACAAGTACTACTACACAAACATATTATCAAGAACATGTCCAACTAAAATATTTTAACCAGTGCCTTCCCTGGCAACGACGCCTGAAATGCTTGTTGGCGTTTCTTAGCATCGTTACTAGAATTGGTATATCCTAGAAACAACACCAAGAAACACCTAAAGGTATTCTGTAGCATTTACAGAACAAGTCCGCAAGCGCACGGAAATACCGTTGTAGCATTTCACCTGGAAGTATTTAGGGTATTGTTATTTATATTTTCCCAAAGGAAGGCATGGTGTAAAAGAGTACAATAGGGACATGGACAAGATAACATGACTGCATAATAGACCGAAGTTCATAACAGGGGTAAACAGAATAGGTATTTGGATAACTTGACATACACACTCGAGCCATCTTAAGGATAAAGTAAAAGAAAGAATAAAGAACAACCTAAATCGGAGCAGGCATTCCTATATAGCTATGTTAAGAAGCAGATGATCATACAAATACATGCTTGTCATATAGGGTCAGAGATTTTAAGGTAAGATAGTCTGGTCACTGTTGATCTACTTTGGGCACCGGATAACACCTGGTCTGCAAAGCGTTGTCGGCCTACGGCTCTACTCAAAACCCGGATGTGAGGGATTACAAAGGACGGACGAGACAAGGTCACTCCCTACTGCCTACCACCTAAATCATACAAGGAAGGTGAAAATGAAGGTAGCTCTAGCATAGACACCATGTCTAAGCTATCGACTACTACTCTAGCATGATATCAAAGCTTACCCATCCCCGGGTTCCTTCTACTAGAGCACCCGCCACAAGGACGGATGATGATCCCGCAAACCAACTTTGACCAAGACTAAATTAAGAAAGAACTCATCACCTCAACTTAGCCCTAGGTCTAAACATGTATGTATGAAAGAATAAGCATAAAGTTTTATGCGCAAAAGAACTTAGCTCTAGTTCATAAGCATAACTAAAATGATAACTGATGAACAAGAACAAGATGAAGACATGGATGAAGAATATTATATAGATCATACCAAATATCTCCAAGATGCTCAACCTCTACGTTGTAGCTCCTCCTTGCTCCTACTAACTAAACTAAAACTACTAAAAATGTAAAAGTGAGGGAGAGAGGCTCTTGTGTTGTGCATGTTTTCAGGGTGCCTCCTCCCCTTCTTTTATAGCAGGTGGAAGGCGGTTCAGGGGTACTTTTGGAAAATCGAGTAGCGCACCACCCTCCTCTGCATGGAATATACCGATATGAGCCGGCTGGGCTCGAACTGCCTCTCTGGTGCGCCAGCCAGCTCAGGTGCACCGGTCGACCCACCCATGGGTCGGTTCACGCCCATCTTCAGTTGGTGGCCTTTGGCTCAGGCCTAGACTGTCGTGTCATGGTCGGTTTGGCCCTAGTGTGCTTCGGTTGGGCTGACTTCCTTTGGGTTGGAAAAATACATCTTCTGGAAAGCTCCTTTTTATTACAAATATTCCCTGTACTTGGAGTATTTTCTGCATAGTGACAAATCTTCCAGTACAAGTGGAATTTGGTCAATAGTAAAGTATATGTGCATAGAAACATCTAGTTTCTCCCTTTTTAGATTATTATTGGTGGTATAAATTCATCGATAAGGACGCCAACACGTCCATAAATATTCTCTTCCATATTGTTCACTACTCATTTGCAACCACACATGCACATCTTGATTTGATTGTATGATAAGTTCCTCCGAATCCATGGTTGGATTAGGCAACATATGTATTGCAAGTATGTATGAGCTGTTTTTTTCCCACCTATGAACTCTACATAATTTTATTAGTATGAGAGAGATGAGGCACAATGTTACTCTACCTTATTTCAAAAATACCACATATTCTAAGAGAAGAAGGCAAAACACCATTGTTGCCTTAGTGAGGATCCACAAATACCACATATGAGAGACCTGAGAGAGTCATACAAAGGAATCTCTGAGTTTTATTTTGAAAACTTACAAAAACTCTAGAATAAAGGTTGACCGAAGAACTCGAGACATAGTCCTTGACTTGATTGTTCTGTCTTTCAATTCTCAAGACCCAAGTGAAGGCTATAAGCCCCATGATTGAAGGTAATATGGGTAAGTTTGAAAGTCAGGATGGATGATGCTATTCTAAAGGAGAGTCCTTGTTTGAACGTATGTGTACTTTTGAGGCGTGAAAGCATTGTAGCAACTCCTGATCCATTGCCAAGTTTATCTTTGCTCAGGGACGAGCAAAGGGTAGGCTTGGGGGAGTTTATTGACGGTAGATAACTCCAAGTTTTAATCGTCAATGAGACATGAAAAAGATCCTGAACATAAATACCATCTAGATATAGGGGTTACACTAACAGAATTCCATGAATTTTGGTGAATGTCTATTTCTACAGGGTGTCAGCTGAAAAAACCAAGGAAGGCCCACATGTCGGGTTTACATAGAGATAAGGGGGCTACGCATACTTTTCTAGATTCTAGAAGACACGAGAAGGCACTGGAACGAATCGAAGGCCGTGTCGCCACGGAGGCAGGGCGCCCGCCCTGGTCCTGGATCAATCAGGGCCGAGCTCGCGGATCCTGCCCCCACCGTCTTGCACGTTGGCAACAAGCACAAGGATGACAAGATGTAATTACAGCAGGGCATGCATCCTTGTGGCAACAAATCATCAATCAAGGGATGACTGTTAGCCAAGTCCTAAAAGATCATAAACAACTACTATTGCAAGATGATGTCTTTGAGCCATTGGAGATAAAGCTTTCATTCAATTCTTGATGAAGTTCCTCCTTTGACCATTAAGACGACTGGCATATCAATTAATAGAACAACTCATCACCATGCCGCTAGAAGACAAAGGCCATCAAGGAGGAACTTAAGTTTGCACCTCCAATGAACATTAACTCATCAACCAAGACTCAAGAAAATCAAGAAAGGTTGATGAAGAAGAGCATGCAACTGGCTGCATGCTCACCTCCTGGATCAGATAATTCGAAGAAGAGCAAAATGCAAGGAGAGGTCTTTGCTCAAGGGACCAAAACTCAAGAGCCCTCTCCAACAGTGTCAAGTGGCAGAAAAGTTCAAGCCTGGGAGAGGAAGGTTGATGATTCCTCCAAAGATGATCTAACAATGCCCTTCCTCCTCTAACGCCCTCGTCGCTCGAGCACATTGGTTTTTGGTTTGCAATCCCTCTACACACTCTTACTACAAGTTGAATGATTCTTACTCCACAAACACAAGACAAAATAAAATCAATACTTGAGAGAAGAAATAATGTTAAGTAAATGTTCTATGGTAATTAAAATGTTCAAACCAACTTTTCTATAGCATAGGAAGTGACCTTTAGCGTTGTGACAACTCTACCCTTGTTATTGTTTGTACATTCCTTGTCTATGTGTTGTCCACTAATCCTCTGTAGAAAAGAAACAATGAGAGTAGAGCAAAAGATTAGGACATAATGAAAGAAAGGAGGAAGAAGGACTCAAATCATCGAACCTTCTTTAGGGAGATAAACTTGGTAGTTATCCATATTTTTGTTTTAGCATTGCATAAGTTTTTATGTTAGCATGTTTACTTTCCCACTTTGGCCTAATCATCTCATGTTGCATATTTACGTCATTACACGTGCATTAGAAAAAAATGTTATTTCATTGCATACTAAAAATTAAGCCCCATGTGGACAATTCTGTGGTGTGTAACAATCCACGGGAAAATCCACCGTGGTGGCATAAAAGTAAAAATGCATTCATCTTGTTGCATTTTCTTTGCATCATAAAAAATGGAAGAAAATAAAAGATCCTGAATTATGCTTGAAACAGTAATCATACATGAAGCTCTAGGAAACATTAAATAGGTGGACAACCTCTAACGCTTAACCAAGTTCCACGAGTTTTATTGTCAATTTGAGCTCCATAGGATTTGAAGGATCAAGAATAGCTGACAAGCAAATGGATTTTCTGACTACTATCAGAGTTCTATCTCAACAGTCACTAATATTACACTCCTCGATAGGAAGTAAAACTCTTCTGCCAGTCTACTACACTTCAAGAGTTAATGACTATATCAACAACCAACTTGGGGGAGGGCATCCCCTGTGTGTCTAGCTAAGTATTTCTTTCCCTCTACAGTTGTTGGTATTAAGTCTGCTTTGATTAAACACAATGAAAAGATGCATAACCATAAATCCAAATAAACATCTTTTTGTGTCATCTATAATATTGAAATAAAATAAAAAGTGAGACCGTGCAAAGGTTCGCCTGCTAATAAAATGATTTCTGAAGATAATCTCTTTGCATGGAAATGATGAATAGTTGCTCTGCCGTAATTCCTTTCAAGAACCTGGTTTTCAGCCTCAAACTCTCTTGAGTTTTGGATAAAGTTGTTTTGACCTAAGATTTGCTCTGAGCTTGAAACTTGTGGGTAGCGAATGCTTGATCTAAGTCTAGGTAAATGACAGATATGATATGAGAAGGTCTGAGCTATTGTTTATCTTGCTCCTAGTGACACTAGAGTTCTAGAGATTTATCTTTTGAAAAATATAAAAATGCCACATGATGAGTTCCTGTATGACGAGAGCTTAAATTCCTATCACAGCCATATATGTATGCTTGCTAGAATAGGAAAACTTTAACATTTATTTACTGCTTGTGTGCATTGAGTTTGGTCCAGCTATGTTGACCCTTAGGAACTTTTCATACAGTTAAAATCAAGATTTCACTCACATTTTGCACCCCTTGCTACTTCTACTCTGGAAGTACGCACCAACATATTCTCCCATTTAGATCCACTCCAAAATTGTTCTACTCCTACACTGGGAGTGAACAACAAAAATTTTCCCAATAGGTTTTCTTTGTCTGCTACCCCCAATTTCAAAATAAATGCTCCAAGTTTTATCATTTTCTTTATGCTCTCAAAAGTTCCAATTGTACAGAGATTGGGCTATTAAAAAAAGAAGAAGAGAAGTGAAAAAAAGAGTGAAAAAAAGAGAGAAGAAGAAAAAAGAGTGTGATGAGAAAAATGCAAAGCGATAGTTTTCCAAATCCTTTAAAGTTCCAGATTGAAAGAAGTTACCCTTTGTTAAGGAGCATTGTAGAATTGGGATTCCACCCCTTCTACCTTCCACAAATATTCTCTTCCATATTATTCACTACTCATTTGCAACTACACATGCACATCTTGATTTGATTGTATGACAAGTTCCTCTAGATCCATGGTTGGATTAGGCCACATATGTATTGCAAGTATGTATGAGCTGTTTCTTTCCCACCTATGAACTCCACATAATTTTATTAATATGAGAGAGATGAGGCACAATGTTACTCAGCATTCAAAAATACCACATATTCTGGGAGAAGGCAAAACACCATTGTTGCCTTGGTGAGGATCCACAAATACCATATATGAGAGACCTGAGAGAGTCATACAAAGGAATCTCTGAGTTTTATTTTGAAAACTTACAAAAACTCTAGAGTGAAGGTTGATCGAAGAACTCAAGACATAGTGCTTGACTTGATTGTTCTGTCTTTCAATTGCTCAAGACCCAAGTGAAGGCTATAAGCCCATGGTTGAAGGTAATATGGGTAAGTTTGAAAGTCAGGATGGTTGATGCTAATCCAGAGGAGAGTCCTTGTTTGAACACATGTGTACCTTTGAGGCGTGAAAGCATTGTAGCAACTCCTGATCCATCGCCGAGTTATTCTTTGCTCATGGACGAGCAAAGGGTAAGCTTGGCGGAGTTTGTAGACGGTAGATAACTCTGATTTTTAACCATCAACGAGACATGAAGAAGGGCCTAAACATAAATACCATCCAGATATAGGGGTTACAATGACAGAATTCCACAAGTTTTGGTGAATGTCTATTTCTGCAGGATGTCAGCTAAAAAGAACCAAGGAAGGCCCACATGTCGGGTTTACATAGAGATAAGGGGGCTACGCATAATTTTCTAGGTTCTAGAAGACATGAAAAGGCACTGGAAGAACCAGAGGCCAAGCCGCCATAGCGAGCGCCCACCCTGACATCTAGGGCGCCCGCCCTGGTCCTAGACCAATCAAGGCTGAGCTCGCAGATCCTGCCCCCACCGCCTTTGAGGTCCAATCCAAGTTGTGCATCAAGGTTGGTTTGATTCAACGGCCGTGGTGCATCCTCGGGGGCTTGTTGGGGAACAACTTTGACATACAAACATCCTTTCCAAACTTTGGAGGCAAACATTTCATTATAAACATTTGAGATGCTAACATGTGCAGCGAAGATAACATAGATACTTCGCGACACGTGTTTTCAACTTCGCTTATGTATTTTCGCATGTTTCAAGTTGACTGGCGAAGATGACTTTGTCGCACATTGGATGCTCAGCGAAGATGACGTGGACACTTCGCTGTGGCTATCAAACTTCGCACATATGATTTCACATGTTTCAGGTTACTCGATGGAGATGACTTCACTAGACTCTTGATGAGCAGCGAAGCCAACGTGGTAGCTTCGCATGAAGAGTCTATGAGATTCTCAGCTGAGTCAAGAAATCATGATCAAGTCTGTCGTTACCGAGGAAATGGGTACCCCAAAACCCCAGGTTTACCGAATTAAACCCCGCAAAAACGATAACTCGACCCCTCCTGTGACCTCCCGCGCGAACGTACAAAGTCCCGCAGGCTGAGACACTTTGGGCGACCACGGACGATGATGGCTCAAAGCCAAAGCCTGCTCGAGAGGCTACCGAATGGACTAGTACTGTACACTCGAAAAACTATCGAACAGACTAGTACTGTACACTCGAGGTTACAATTCGGGCAACCCCTCGAGGACGGAACTTCGCTCAGCGAACGAGCCTACCCTCGAGGACGTAACTTCGCCCGCCAAACAAGCCTGCCCTCGAAGACGGAACTTCGTTCGTGCGAATGGGCAGCCCTCGATGGGAGTACACCCCACGTTTTACCGACTCCCCCGTACGGATCTGAGCGCATTTAATGCGATCTATCTACCCCCGCCTAACCACGTGGCCACAGTTACGGTAACAGTTGCAGGCGTGGCGGTCAAATCTGCTTTTACCGCCCATACCCCGGGATCCCGCAAGTCATATTACGCTGTTGCGCCATACCGAGCGCTGTGCCACGACCCGCATCGCCTCGAGACGTATAAACTAACGTGTTTTCCGTGTTTTCCGGGATTCGGTCTTATCCAGCGAAGCTCGACCTCTTCGGCACGACCCCCTCGACTCCGGCCAAGACCCTCGACCATCACCCCTTGACTTCACCGAGCGAACCCTCGAGCTGAACTTCAACAACTCCCGACGCGACGGTTGCAGGGCCTCCCATACCGACGTACATCACTACAACGGCACCGACGTGATCAGCCTCAAGGTCGTACATCATCAACATCATGCGAACTCGAAATACATGTACACCTGTGCCCCTCCTTCATCTATAAAAGGAGGCGCCAGGGCGTTAGAGAGGGGGACCGGACTCGAACCGAGAGGATCTAGAGCATAGAAACATTAAGGCTTTAGATCATAGAGCGACACCGTGAGCCTGTGCAAGGTCGAGAGCAAGGCGTCCGAACGCCCAAACTCCACCTCACACTCCTCACACCTGCTTGTATTTTCCCCTGTACTAGCACTTCAGTGCAAGATAACACGAATCATCCTCCCCCCGCTGGACGTAGGGCCTTCTTTGCCCGAACCAGGATAAATCATTGTGTCCTTCTTGCATCACCCACCGGATTAGGGAGCACGCGAATACAATATTACTCGTTGGTGTTAACCTCTCGAGGGTCAGAACACCGACAGTTGGCGCGCCAGGTAGGGGAGCCGCGTGTCACTAACGATTTCCCGCCATTTTTCTGGATGGGCGATTTCGTTTCACCACTTTCGCACGCTACGGTGATCTGGTTCGGGAGCCTGGAGTTCATGACCCTCGGCCAGGGCTACGACATGACCCTGCTCTCGATCAGTGACCCGAACGGAGGTCGCGGTACACCCCCACGTTCATGGGGAGCCGCTCGCCAGTCTCATGACCATGCTTCCACATCCAGAAGGAGGCACGGTCGGCGCCGTCATCGCCGTCAACCCAAGTCGAGAAGGGTCCCAGCCGCTTTCTCCACGCCCCTGACCGGAGATGAGAAACCTCTTGTTGAGGGAGTATCTGACCCGAGTTTAGAGGCAGAGGGCAAACCGGCAGGATCCTAGCACAACCCTGACTCCACTTTCACCGTGCGCTCGTCGGGGAAGCGCGACGAAACCCCTGCTCGATCAAGCTCGCTTCCGCACGGGCTGTTCGAGCGTCGTCGGTGGCCTTCGTCCGACTTCAACAATCCCACAACGATGATTATGATAGTGACCCACTCCAACACGAGCACATTGGAGGACCGCCCAGGCACCCTCCTCCGCGTGATGACGGACGTGGGGACTGTCACACCGGCCTCCGAGGGTTTGGCCTTCGCAAGAGCGCCCGGCCCCCGGAGGTACACCGTCGGCACACTCTGACGGCGGCTGCAGGAGGAGGCACGGGGGCATTTCCCTGTCTTCTACTGTGGCGACCCTGACTCTGACTCTGATCATTGGGATCCTACCCGTGAGTGCCTCCACATCGATGGTGGCGTCGACTCCGATCAGGAAACCGTCGATCCAGCGAATGTGGCGGCTACCACCGTGGCGAGAGACGCTCCCCCCAGAGTAGAGGACCAACAACCAGACGCACCCCGAGAAGCGTGCCCTCATCCTGGCGAGCAGGACGCGCAGCTGGCATAGATTCGGGAGTTGCAGGCGAAGCTCGCCGACGAGCAGGAATGCTTGCGCTTACTCGAGCTGACCCTCGAGCAAGAGCGGCGACCGCTCGGCGGTAGAGCCCGAGCCAGGGCCCGAGAAGTCAACCGGCAGATCATCGAGGAAGGAGCACCCGAGCAACCCGCCCACCGTTATCCCCGAGCAAGCCAGAACGTTGTTGCGGTAGCTATGCTCCTTCGCAATATGCCCACGCCATCCAACTCGCAAGCTCGGCGGATACAACGCGAGGTCGAGGATCTCCTCCAAGTTGCTGCTGTCCAACAAGCCAAGAGCTCAGCCTCGAGGTGTCGAGGGGCTGCCTCCGAGCCTCAGGTCGAGCCCTCCCGGCCCAAGAGGGAGGGCTCGATCGATCAGGGGGCGGCCCCCTGACAGAAGAAGAAGCCAGCCTGAGAACCTATCAACGACGACCGCGCTCCCCATGACGCGCGCCTCGACATTGTCAAGAACCGCAGACGCAAGCACAGGGATGCCGAGGATCGAGGGTAAGCGCCCATCGTGGAGGGCGTTACGACAGCGAAGAAGACCAACAGGCCCCGGAGCCACCGGGCCCCCGGGTCTTCAGTAGGAGGATCCGCTACGCCCAGCTACCCGACCCCCCACGAGCCTCGTCAAATATAACGGCGAAACCAATCCCGAGCTCTGGCTAGCTGACTTTCGGTTGGCTTGTCAGGCGGGCGGGGCGCGTGATGATCACGCCATCATACGTCACCTTCCCCTGTTCCTGTTTGACACCGCGCGTAGGTGGCTCGAGGAGCTTCCCCCCGACCAGATTCGCAGCTGGACCGACCTTGTCCGTATCTTCGAGGGGAATTTCAAGGGTACCTACGTGCGTCCCGGGAACTCCTGGGAGCTGCGCAACTGCAAGCAAAAGCTAGGGGAGTCTCTCCGTGACTTTGCGCGATGATTCTCCAAGCTCTGCACCGAGCTGCCCCACATCTCCGATCTCGACATCGTTCTAGCGTTTGTTGTGGGTACAACCTGCAAGGACCTAGTTCACGAGTTAGGGCGTAACCACCCCGACACCGTCGACGAGCTCATGGATGTGGTCGCCAACTACGTGGCTGGCGAAGAGGCCGTCGGTGCCTTCTTCACCGACGTGAAGGACAAGGGAAAAATGCTGGTAGCCGACAACGCTGGAGGCTCGAGCAAAGGGTCGAAGAGAAATAACAAGAAGAAGAAAAATCAACAAGGCAAGCGTGAAGCTGCAGAAGATGATCTCATCGCTGCAACCGAACGCAAAAGACCTCGAGGTCCCCCCACGCCCCCCGAGGGCGCCATCTTCGACAAAATGCTCATGGAGCCCTGTCCTTATCATAAGGACAGGGCAAGGCACAAGCTTAAGGACTGCCGCATGCTTCGAAGGAACTTCGAGCAAGTGGGCGTGAAGAAAGTGATGACAAGAAAGACCAAGGCGGCGGTGAGGGAGACAACGGGGAAGATGGAAAATTCCCCAAAGTCTATGACTGCTACATGATCTACGAGGGTCCCTCGACCCAGCTCACGCCCTGACAGCGTAAGCGGGAGCGTCGAGAGGTCTTCTCTGCTCGCGTCGCGACGCCTCACTACCTCGACTGGTCTGATGCGCCCATCATGTTCGACCGCGATGACCATCCGGATCGAGTCCCCAACCCTGAGGCCTATCCGCTCGTCGTCGACCCGATCATTATCAACACCCGCCTCTCGAAGGTCCTCATGGATGGTGGCAGCAGCCTAAACATCATCTACCTCAAGACCCTCGACCTCCTGGGAGTCAGGAGGCACCAACTCCGACCCAGTGCCGGGGGGTTCCATGGCGTCGTGCCAGGGAAGAAGGCTTTCCCTGTCGGCCATAACGAACTTCTATGGCAGAACCTCCAAAATCATATGGCCCACACGCATGATTATTGTCTAAACAGACTCCAAATAACCATGACTATGTTCCATACGACTTAAAAAGTCTGTCGGGTAAATCCCAAATCATCCACGATTCTCCGAGCAGGATCAATCATTGTAGAGAGACATTGCAGTATTACAATAGTTTCATATAAATAAAATACCACAGAGTAAAACAGCAGAAGATTTATAATAACATAAGTTTACAAACTTCTGAGTTCCAAATATTTACAACTACAAGTTTGAATTATACAAACCATAACAGTAGTGGAGTAGCAGTAGATTACAATATTAAACAAAAGCTCTGCCCACGAGCTAAACAGCTTACTCGTCGTCGCTTTCCTCGACGACTGTCATGCAGCAGGATGCAAAACACTCCTGCCCATGAGGCTCACCTACAACAGGGGTTCAACAAACCCTGAGTACAACAGTACTCAACAAGACTGACCCGACGAAAGAAAAGGGTAGAGACTCAAGAAATGCAGGCTAGAGTGACAAGGTGAAGTCTGTAGGAGATAAGAAGTTTTGCAGAAAAGCTTT
>CM041641.1:19402707-19546419 GCA_023333625.1 Bothriochloa decipiens | reverse complement strand
AACGGCCGCCCTTGAGCACCGCAAAAGAGCGGGCTCCGACCCCGCCTTGAAGTCTCGAGGGAGAGAAGGCCGGTCCTCCGGTGAGGGCTTAACGGCCACCCTTGAGCACCGCAAAAGGGCGGGCTCCGACCCCGCCTCGAACTCTCGAGGGAGCGAAGGTCAGTCCTCGAGTGAGGGCTCAACGGCCGCCCCTGAGCGCCAAAAGAGAATGGTTACTCGTCGACGGAGATTTCCCCGAAAGGAGAAAACAGGCTCTGACCCTACCTCAAAGTCTCGAGGGAGCGAAGGTCAGTCCTCGAGTAAGGGCTTAACGGCCACCCTTGAGCACCAAAAATCGGGCTCCGACCCTAAGTCTCGAAGGAGCGAAGGCTGACCCCACGAACAGGGTTCGACAGCCGCCCTCGAGCACCCGAGTCAGGGGTGACCAAGGGGGAGCCAACACGAGGCCCTGCTCGAGAACGAACTCTCGAGACCCTTTTGGACGCATCCAAGGCGAAACGCTACGGACTTTATGGAATCCCCCGAAGGGAGGCATCGAGCCGCCGAGACCTATCGAATGGAATCGGTACCCATAGGACCATTGCATTTTGCTTTAATGAGACCGCCTTCGGGCCTCCTGCCGACCTCTATCGAACGAGGAATGGGCTCTCGCTTTGATTTTCCCATTACCAGCTCATTGAGAACTTCGTGGCTCGCCCTATCGGGGGTAGTCCGATGCTTCTCGCCTCACATCCGATCAAAAGGACTCGTGAGAAGAATGCCGAGGCCAGCAACGCCCTAGCCACACGAGGCTCGAGGGCTCGTCTGTGCCCGGTGCCCCTCGACGAAAGAGGGTCAAAAATCCCCCGGGGGCTCCCCTCGGTAAAGCGCTACGACTCCAGTTCAGGCCTGTACCCGACTGGACGAGCACCCTTTAACTAAATATAAGTAAAGCCCTCACAGGAGTCTTTCGACTCCTATGAGGCCTCGGGGGCTACCCCCGCGGGGGTCGCTCGCGCGCCCCCCACGAGAAAATCTGAATCACGTCCCATTTCCAAATTCCTGACCCCCTACCCGAATGCCATCACTCGAGCAGGGGCTCGGGGGCTACTGTCGTTACCGAGGAAATGGGTACCCCAAAACCCCAGGTTTACCGAATTAAACCCCGCAAAAATGATAACTCGACCCCTCCTGTGACCTCCCGCGCGAACGTACAAAGTCCCGCAGGCTGAGACACTTCGGGCGACCACGGACGACGATGGCTCAAAGCCAAAGCCTGCTCGAGAGGCTACCGAACGGACTAGTACTGTACACTCAAAAAACTACCGAACGGACTAGTACTGTACACTCGAGGTTACAATTCGGGCGACCCCTCGAGGACGGAACTTCGCTCAGTGAATGAGCCTACCCTCGAGGACGTAACTTCGCCCGCCGAACGAGCCTGCCCTCGAAGATGGAACTTCGTTCGTGCGAATGGGAAGCCCTCGATGGGAGTACACCCCTCGTTTTACCGACTCCCCCGTACGGATCCGAGCGCATTTAATGCGATCTATCTACCCCCGCCTAACCGCATGGCCACAGTTACGGTAACAGTTGCAGGCGTGGTGGTCAAATCTTCTTTTACCACCCATACCCCGGAATCCCACAAGTCATATTACGCTGTTGCGCCATACCGAGCGCTGTGCCACGACCCGCACCGCCTCGAGACGTATAAACTAATGTGTTTTCCGTGTTTTCCGGGATTCGGTCTTATCCAGCAAAGCTCGACCTCTTCGGCACGACCCTCTCGACTCCGGCCAAGACCCTCGACCGTCGCCCCTCGACTTCACCGAGCGAACCCTCGAGCTGAACTTCAACAACTCCCGACGTGACGGTTGCAGGGCCTCCCATACCGACGTACATCACTATAGCGGCACCGACGTGATCGGCCTCAACGTCGTACGTCATCAACGTCATGCGAACTCGAAATACATGTACACCTGTGCCCCTCCTTCATCTATAAAAGGAGGCGCCAGGGCGTTAGAGAGGGGGACCGGACTCGAACCGAGAGGATCTAGAGCATAGAAACATTAAGGCTTTAGATCATAGAGCGACATCGTGAGCCTGTGCAAGGTCGAGAGCAAGGCGTCCGAACGCCCAAACTCCACCTCACACTCCTCACACCTGCTTGTATTTTCCCCTGTACTAGCACTTCGGTGCAAGATAACGCGAATCATCCTCCCCCCGCTGGACGTAGGGCCTTCTTTGCCCGAACCAGGATAAATCATTGTGTCCTTCTTGCATCACCCACCGGATTAGGGAGCACGCGAATACAATATTACTCGTTGGTGTTAACCCCTCGAGGGTCAGAACACCGACAAAGTCCAAAGTTGCTTAAGAAGACAAAAGGAAAAGGGCAAAGTATGTTTCATCACTTCACTGATGTGCTTTCTAGCTAAATGTATAGGAGGTTCCATGGCTAATTTTATAAGGTTCCTTGAATGGCGAAGCCAGGGGGTCTCTAAATACCCCCTGGAGTGTAAGTTTTTGGACAGAATAAAATACAATTGCAACCACCATATTGTTTTCACCTCATATACGTGTATGTGATTTCGTTACCCAACATCTAGTGCCATTCGTTTGTGTGATCGAAGACACCCATGACCACCACACGATGCAAAATGGCAAGACTCAGCAAAAAGGCAGCTTCGGCTGATGATAATTCAAACCAAGACAAAGATCCACTTTTGGAAGATGAGACAGAAATAGAAAATAGATGTGTTCAAGAAGAAGAAACTTAGAACGAAGAAAAAAGACTCAAAGAACTCGAAGATCAACTCATCTTCAAGAAAAAATAGCTAGAGGAAGCAAGAGCGAAGACAAGAGAAAAGTCTTTAAAGCAAAGAATCGCAGAAGCTGAGGTGAACTAAGAAAGCTCAATGATGAAATAGAAAATGAGAATAAAGTTATAATTCAGGACCCAAACTCAGCAAGCAAAAACACCAACAACAAAGAGAGCCAAAGTCAAATAGCGACAATCAACACAGAGTCACCTTTGTCAATTGACATTCAGCTAGAGAAGTGGCCAACAGGATTTAAATTCAACATCATCCCAACTTACAATGGCATGTCCGAACCAAGACAATTCCTTATGAGTTTTGAAGCAGCAGTTGCATCAAGTGGGGGAGATGCAAACACCTTAGTGAAGTCGCTCATCATGGTAGTAAGAGGACCAGCACAACACTGGTACTCTTTGCTAAAACCAAGGTCAATCAAATCTTGGGATCAACTTCGCACAACTTTGCTTCTAGATTTCCAAGGCCTACAAAGAGTTAAACTCACAAGCGATAATCTTTTCAACATCAAGCAGCAACCAAAAGAACTGTTGAGCCAATATTACAAAAGATTTGTACAAGCAAAAGCTCAAAGACCAAACATACCAGACGAAGTCGTCATCATAGAGCAATCAAAGGACTACGAGCAGGCCAACTCTCATCACACTTCAAAAGGGAAAGACCAACCATAGTTGAAAAACTATACAAAGAAATAAGAAAGTACTGTGAATCCAACAAAGATTACAGAAAAAGAATAGAAGAAGAAAATAGAGAAAGAAACACGTCAAGAGAAAACAACAACTTCCAACACTCAAGAGTGACAAACACAGAGCGAAGACCACTTCAGAGAATAAACCATATCAACAACACAAGCAAAGTAAACAGCCAAGGTCCAAGCTAAGCAATCAAAGATATTTCCAAAGCAATAGAAATTACAAGGAAAACTTCCAGCAAAGGGCAAACTATAACACCCAAAGTAAAAACTTTGAAAGCAAAATTTTGAGGCCCGAAGAAATGTACTGCATCATACATGGCAAAGGGGCTGGTCACACATCAAAGATGTGCCCAATAGTAAAGAAAAGCATTAAAGAAATGTATGAAGAGAATAGAGCAACTTCACCGCTATCTAGCCTCAAAGAACAAGTTACTCGCCAATAACTTACCCTCAGCAGATGTTTCCACCACCTTCGCCAATCTATAATTGTCAACCGTTAGCAGCGTGCCCGCAAAATCAATGGGGCCCAAGCCAGCAGCAAAGTTTCCACCCTAAAAGTTCAGTAGCAAATAGCAACCACCAAATTCAAAATGAAAACAACATGCCCGAAGTGTCAACAAGCAACGGGAATGCAATCATCCCAAGCAAAGGCAGAATTATGACAATCTTCGGAGGAAACAGCATGGAGCTTGATACAAGAAATGAAAGAAGAAATTATTTCAGAAGAGTAAACTCCACAGTAGTCGAAGGTCCATTCAAGAAAATAAGATGGTCCCACATGCCAATCACATTCTCAGAACAAGATCTCAAACTCAAAGATTACCCTCATATGAAAGAAATGGTCATAGAAGGAAACATTGAAGGTTGGGCAGTAACAAAAATTCTAATAGATGGTGGCAGCTCAGCAGATATCATATTCACAAGAACTCTAGATGCAATGCAAATCGACAGAAAAATCTTGGCCGAGCACCCATTAGTTGGCTTCGGCAGAAAGAAAATAAACTCTATCGGCGGAATTGTCTTGCCAGTCTCATTCAGAACAGTGAATAATGCGAGAATAGAGCAAATAGCATTCAATGTTGTCAAAATGCACAGCCAGCACAATGCAATCTTTGGAAGGGGAAGTTTAAATGCTTTCGAAGCCATAGTAAGCTACCCAAACTTACGCATGAATATGCCAAGAGTCAATGGCATCATAACCGTCTTCGGCGATCAAACAGAGGTAAGAAACATAGAAAGAGATGCAAGCCTAGCTTTCAAAAACATCCACGTCGTACAAGAAGAAGAAGATGATGAGCTTGAAACTAAAAATGCAAAGACAAAAGAAAAGTGAAGCCTTGCAAAGACACAAAGAAAGTACCAATTGACCCAATAGTGCTAGAAAGACAAGTTTCATCGGCGCAAATCTGTCAAAAGAAGAAGAAGAAAAGATAATACAAGTCCTGCGAAGTAACAAGGATATCTTCGCCTAGTTTGCACAAGACTTAGGAGGAGTAAGCAGGGATGTCATAGAACACAAGTTAAACATCGACCCAAACTTCAGGCCAAAAAAGCAAAAACTCAGAAAGTTGTCAGAAGACAGAACACAAGCTGCAAAAGCCGAAGTCCAAAGATTGTTAGATGCAAAAGTTATAAGAGAAGTTCAATTCACAACTTGGCTTGCAAACATAGTCATAGTGCAGAAGAAAAACAAAAGTGGAGAATGTGCATAGACTTCATAGATCTCAACAAAGCATGCCCAAAAGACAACTTTTCATTACCAAGAATAGACACTTTGGTAGATCAGGCAGCAAGAAGTGAAATGCTCAGTTTTCTCGACTGCTATTCAGGCTACCATTAGATTTGGATGAAAAAAGAAGATGAAGAGTACACAAGTTTCATTACACCAATCGAAACTTACTGTTCCCAAAGGATGACCGAGGGGCTCCACAATGCAGGAAAAACTTTCATCAGAATGACATCCACAGTCCTTAAAGATTAAATACCAAGAAATCTGCTTGCGTATGTTGATGACTTGGTAGTCAAAAGCAAGAAAAGAGAAGACCATGTCAAAGACTTACAAGAAACCTTCTCAAACTTCAGAAAAGCAAATCTAAAGTTGAACCTAGAAAAATGCACATTTGGAGTTCAAACAGGTAAAATTTTGGGGTGCATCATATCCGCAAAAGGAATTGACCCGAATCCAGAGAAGGTGAAGGCAATACTAAACATGCAAGTGCCAAGAAACATCAAGGACATCCAAAAGCTGATAGGAAGATTAGCTTCGCTGAACAGATTTATATCCAAATCACCTGAGCGAAGCCTCCCAATATTTCAAGCACTAAAAGAAAAAATGGAAAAATTCAACTGGGGGCAAGCACAACAAGAAGCTTTCGAAGAAATAAAGAAGCATCTATCCAACCTCACAACTTTGGCAACACCTGACCCAATGGCAGACTTGCTACTATATGTATCAGCAAATGAAAGTACAGTTAGTGCAGTACTAATACAAGAAGAAGAAAATGAGCACCCAACAAGACAAGTTCCAGTATACTTCGCATTCGAAGCTTGTCTGGATCAAAAATTTACTATTTAGAAATCAAGAAATTGCATATGCAGTACATATGGCATCCAGAAAGTTGAAACACTACTTCCAAGTACACAAAATAAGAGTGCCAACAAATCAACCCCTCAAAGAAGTGCTACAAGGCTGTAAGTCCTTAGGGAGACTGAGAAAATGGACTACAGAATTGTCTCAATACTTCATCAAATTTGAGAAAAGAACAGCAATCAAATCTCAAGTGTTGGCTAACTTCATAGCAGATTGAACACCTTCCAAGTACAATCAAGAAAGAATGGAGCAACCAGAATGGATAATCTATTGTGACGGCGCTTGGGGCTTCACCGACGCAGGAGCAGCAGCAGTCATAACCTCACCTTCTGGAATCAAACTCAAATACGCAGCAAGACTAGACTTTCAATGCACCAACAACATTGTAGAATATGAGGCAGTATTGTTGAGACTTCGCAAAGCAAGAGCAATGGGAATTCAAAAGCTAATAGTCAAGACATATTCTAAAGTTGTGGCTGGACATATAGAGAAAAATTACAAAGAAAGAGATCCAGAACTAGTAAAGTATCTTCAACTATTGAGGGAACAAGAAAAACACTTCGCTGGATTCACAGTGAAAAGTATCTCAAGAAATGATAACACAGATGCAGACAAAATTTCAAAAGCCACCGCCCAAAAGTTAGAGTTACCACCAGAAATATTCTTCCAAACTATCACCAAAGCCTCAACAAAAACAAAAGTTGAACAACCAAAAGAAGTACACATCATAGAAAGCGAAGACTGGAGAGCTCTAATTATGGCATTCCTCAAAGGATTTTACGAGCCAGAAAACAAAGTTGACGAAAATAAGAATGAACCAAAAGACCAGAAGTTAAAAAATCATCAACGAAGAACTGTACAAGGAAGGAGTTTGCCAACCACTACTAATGTGCATCTCAAGAGAAGATGGGAAAAACTTGTTAAAAAATACATGAGGGAGTCTGCGGATGTCACACATGGGCTAGATCAATAGTTGGGAAAGCTTTTAGACAAGGGTTTTTCTGGCCAACTGCCCAAAGTGACAGCAAAGAAATCATTTAGGCTTGTCACAATTGTCAAATGACAGGAAGTAAAGTCAATGCACCAGGAACAAACTTACAACCAATTGAACCAACTTGGCCACTTGCAAGATAGGGAATAGATATAGTTGGAAAATTACCTCCGACTCAAGGCAATTACCAATATACAATAGTTGTAGTTGAATATTTCACTAAGTGGATTGAAGCGAAGCCAATCATCAACATGTCTTCTTACACAATGAAAAAATTCCTATGGCAAAACATCATATGCAGATTTGGAGTTTCGAGACACATCACTGTAGATAATAGAACCCAGTTTGATAGCGAAGACTTCAGAGAATACTGCCATTCAATGGAAATCAAACTTTGCTTCGCATCAGTAAGACACCCATAGTCTAATAGAGCAGTCGAAAGAGCAAATGGGATAATTTGCACTGGAATCTCAAAGTGCTTAACAGACCTAAAAAAGAAAATGGGTCGACGAATTACCAAGAGTAATCTGGTCTCACAACACTTCAAAATCGAGGCCAATAGATTTTTCTCCATTCAAGTTACTTTACAGAGATGAAGCAATGACTCCCGAAGAAATAAAATACAAAGGTCCAAGAACAAATATTCAAATGATCATAGAAGAAGACCAAGCAACAAGCAAAGATTTGCACGAAGAAGAAAGAAACAAAGCACTTGAAAATATCAAGAAGTACCAACTTGAAACAAAGAAGTGGTACAACAAGAAAGTCAAGCCAAGAGAATTAGCACAAGGAGATTTTGTCCTCAAAAGAAAAAGAGATGAAGACACAGTGGGAAAATTCCAACAAAAGTGGGAAGGGTCTTTCATCACCACAAGAACAAACAAAGAAGGTGCGTATCACCTAGCAAATCTGAAAGGTAAAGAGCTTAGTCACACTTGGAACATAGAAGCACTTTGTAAATATTACCCATAGCCAAACTAGAAGAGTAGTTTTACTTTCTACAAAGTAGAAATAGAAGTTTTATTCCAAGCAACTTTACAATTCAAAATGTAATCGAGTTGCACTCTTTTTCCACTCAGGGGAAACCCTTTGCAGGGTGAGTGGTTTTTTAACGAGGCAGTCTCTCAGTAAATATCATGAAATATAAATGAGAAAGTAGTTTCCCCAGAGATATGTCTCCACATTGAAGTACAAAATGCCGAAGAGTATATTCAACATATACTCCCATATCGGCACAAATTTTTCAAAACTAAGTTAGCATCAATATTTTATTAAATCTAAAAAATGCTAACTTAACCAACTCAAATAAGTCTAGGGCAAATTTTTTGACTTCATTTCACTAAGGTGAAAATGTTTTCAGCTTCTAAGAAAGTGTACGCATCCACTTCGCATGAAAAAGAAGGGACGGCGTTTCAAAATTTGCTAAGGCAAATTTTTTGACTTCATTTCACTAAGGTGAAAATATTTTCAGCTTCTAAGGAAGCGTACACGTTCACTTCGTATGAAAAAGAAGGGATGGTGTTTCAAAATTTACTAAGGCAAATTTTTGACTTCATTTCACTAAGGTGAAAATGTTTTCAGCTTCTAAGGTAGCGTACGCGTCCACTTCACATGAAAAAGACGGGACGGCATTTCAAAATTTGTTAAGGCAAATTTTTTGACTTTATTTCACTAAGGTGAAAATGTTTTTAGCTTCTAAGGAAGCGTACGCATCCACTTTGCATGAAAAAGAAGGGACGACGTTTCAAAATTTGCGAAGGCAAATTTTTTGACTTCATTTCACTAAGATGAAAGCGTTTTCAGCTTCTAAGCGAAGCGTACGCGTATACTTTGAATGAAAAGAAGCAACGGCGTTTCAAAATTTATTAAATTCTTCAAATCAGTCTCATTAGAGCAAAAATATTACCAGTCCTTAAGCGAAGCACAGACAACTATCCTCAAACAAAAAGCAGGATCTTTAAAGAAAGACGATAAAATCCAAATCGATTATGCAATATTCATTTACAAGCAAAGGTAAACTCACACACTTCGCAGTACAACAAGATGTCTTGCAAATACAACTTACCCAATTACAAAAATGTGTTTTTAAAATTAATCATCTTGAGAACTAACTAATTCGGTAGCATCACCAAGTATATCGCTCACAACTTCGTTAATAATCTCGTCCGCTTCATGGCGTAAATAGTCCTCATAAACATTTACCAGTGAAGTACTTGGCTCAGATGACTAGAAGAAGAAGAAGTTAGAAAACAAGAGTCCAACCACAGAAGAAAAGATAACTTCACACGACAAATTTTGACCTGTGCAAAGTCCATGAAATCAAAAACTCGGCAATTGGGAGGCCTAATATTACGGTATTGTTTATTCACATCTATAAAAGATTTGTAAGATAGAATCACCAAAAAAGTTCAAGTTTAAAACAACGAGAGAAAAATTTACGAGCAAAAGAATCATCGACATTAAAATCATCATACTTCGCACAAAAATCATAGAACTCGCTAGGCTCGAAAATGAAGTTATCTTTACACATTAGCAGCGGGATAGCATCTTCGACATCCTACATAGGCTCAGTGTGAGGAACCTGTGCAGGATGGACAAATAGTCAAACAACTTCCAAGTACATATCTTACAAAGACAATAATTATGAACCATTGTATCTTGACACCCTCTCATCTCACAAAAGAAAAAATAGCTAAAGCCTAAGGATGGCCGCCACTAACATTGCTAGATCCGGCACCGCCTTGACCACCAGCATCGGCCTCCCTCTTCGTGGCTTCCTCCGCCTCCCTCCAAACAGCCTCCGCCTCCTTTGCAATTTGCTAACATAAAAAGAGAGAAAAGTTAGATATGAAACACAATAGAAAACAAAAATGATTGTGCAAATTTACCTTCTGTAATTTCTCTCTAGCTTTATCAAAGCAATGAGCCCGACCACCTGACCTCCAATACTGCTCAAGATACTTGTTGCACAATATTTGCGTAGCCTTCGTTACATTGGTAAGTTTGTTCACAGAAGAAAACTTGTAGTTGGCATCACAAAGTTGCGCAAACAAAGGATCTTCACTCTGTTTCATCAAATGAAACAAAGCATGAGCAGAGTAATACACCCCAATATCAACTGTGGTCTCGGTAACTCAGGACAAATCTTCGTATTAACGACAAATAAGAAGCTATCACGATCACCAAGCTCTCAACATTTCTCCTCAGGGCGATCTCCAAACTTGTCATAGCATTCAAAACAAAGTTCCCAAATCCAGTTGCAACTGTCGAAGAAGGACTTGTCTGGTTCGTGCAACTTCTTCTCAACACGTCGCATACCTTCCTTCAACTTTTCAATTTTGGTGATAATCTTCTTCATCTCATCCTCTTTCCTGACAATAGCAGCAAGAGCACTAATCAATCTAGTCTCTAAGTTATTATGGGCATCTACAGCATCAGCTCTTTCCCTTTCTTTCTTGGCAAGTTGCTTCTTCAGATTTTCATTTTCAACTTGATAGTCACGTTCGCGAAGAGCAAAATTTTTCTCCTTCTCTTCTAAACCCATTCGCAACCCTCTCATCAAGATAGAATCTTTGTACATCATAGACAAGGGCAACTTTGAGCAAAGGTTTCTTTGATATCTCAAGCTCAGCATCCAGGACAGTGAAAGCCTCGTCTATACACTTTGATAGCTGAACCTCAGAAGTGTGAGGCATCATCCGAAGTTTATCAGCCCCAATACCTATAAACTTGAAACAATCAAGACCTAAACTTTTCTCTTGGCAAAACTCCAAGCCCTCTTTAGCGCATTAGAAACTTCCCCTCCATCAACAGCAGGGGCAACAGGAGTTGCAGGATCTTCTGAACATCCTTCATCTTGCCAAAATCAACATTCTTCTGGGGAGAAGACGGTGCATGAGGAAACATAGTTTCTGCAAAAATAGAAATCAAGACTTAGCAAAAGAAGACAATTCAAATAAAAAGGAAACACGAGGGCACAATACTCACCAGTTGAAATGCATTCTCCCAAACTGCAATCAACCTTTTGACCAGTCTCAACATGAATAGTGGAGCTCGACAAGCACACCAACCTTTCTTCATTAACCACATCATCAAAAACTTCGTCATCACTCTCCTCAAGATTAAGAGAATAAACCCTAGAGACACCAGCTTTTCTTGTCACATTCAGAATACCAACTTCGCCAACCCCAACTGTTGCAGGGTCTTTAAGCGAAGTAGTCTTCCTAGCATCAACATTCTCATCATGAGATCCAACAACAGGAACCTCAGAACTAAACTTTGGCGAAGTTGACCCAGCAGTTTTTTGAAAATCTCCAACTTGAGTCTCTTTCTCAGAGACCAAGTTAACTCCTGCACCAACTTCGTCAAGACCACCAGCAGAAGCACCACGAGCTTGCAAATTCTGTAAGTTTTCATCAAGTGGAGTAAGTAATAGTGGAGCCAAACCACTAGAAGAGAAAGTCATACAAATTTTTCTCACCTCATCCTCAACATCTTGAGAGATAGGAAAACTGACACCATCACCACCAACATCACCTCTGACAGCCTCACCACCACCTTCGCCACCAGCACCGGCATCAGAAACAATATTCCCTTCAATATCCAAAGCCCAATCAAGAATAGCGTCAAGTTCTTCGCTATCAAGAAGAACAACAGGACTAATATTCTTCTTGATCTTCTTCGCAACAACCTTAGCTGCACCTTCAGTAGCCTTACGTTTTCCTTTCACCTGAGCAGCAGTTTCTTTCTTCTGGCCTTGTTTCTTCTCATGGCTGTAAGCAGGAGGAGGTCTCTCATGATATTCAACTATAGCAACCTCAAAAACCCTGTTCAAGCACTTTTACTCCAAACCAATAATTTTATCTATATTATCCTTCTCGCTCTTCACATATTTACCAAGTAAATCATCTGCCCTATTTTCGACAGACTTCATAAATTCTTCATCCGAAGCAAATGTCCTCGGGCGCCAAAAATCATTGTCAGGAAACTTGTAATTGATGCCACGAATCTGCTTAGGATAGAAGCACAAGAAGGTCCATCCTTTCTTTAGAGGCAAGATTCTAGCTGCAGCATACTCTTCAACAATATCATGAGCGCATTGCAGCGAAGCTGTAGCCTTGAAGGCATTTACCGTAGTCTTGGAAATCGTAGTAGGGGGAAAAGAAGGAGTACACACAAATCTTTCAATAACCATTTTCGCAGCCAAAGGATACTTTTTCACCATCCTCTTTGTAACTGGATCCCTCTCTTCAACCATTGGCACCTAGACCAGTCACCAACTCCCCACTTGTTCTTTGTAGCAGGAGAAATCTGAGCAACATTACAAGCTATCTTAAAACTGCAGCAAGCAAAATGCTTAGTAATCAAGCGTCCATCAAGCATAAATATCTTATACTGAGTGTGCATCTCAAACAACTCACAAAAAGCAACAATGTTGTCATTGGCTTCTAAAGATCTCATAGCCCAAATGAATTGTGATAACCTAACCACATTGTTAGGTGTCAAATGATGCATCTGTATGTTGAAGGCCTTTAACACATCTTCAAGAAAATCTCGGCATGAAAACCGAAGACCAGCAATAAAAAAATCATGATAAACAATACATTCATCAGGATGAGGTTGAGGGTTAGTTTCATCAGCATCGGGAATCCTGACGAGGTCATGACAAGAATTCGTAGCCTTACCATTTCATCAAGGCAGCTCTTATCAAACAGACTCCTGCCGAAGGTCAATGTATAACCCTCGTTATCCCTAACCAAATCCTTGACCGAAGCATCAACATTTTCCAAGTTTTCATCATCTTAATCCAGATGAGACTTAAATTCCTCAGTTTTGGAACTATCCTGAGACTGAAGTTGATCTTGCAAATCACACGAAGACATCTACAAAAATCAAAGATCAGAAACACTATTTGACAAAAATCATGAAAATATAAAAGTTAAAGAAACAAACCTTGACGAAGGTGTTACACAAACTTTGATCAAAGATCTAAGACCACGTGAACACAATGGAAAAATGTCAAGAAAAGCTATCTCAAACTTTAGGGTTCAAGAAAAATTTTGGCAGAGTTTCCCTTCTTCTGAAAACGATAGCCTCAGGGGGGAAGGCCTCGCTATTTATAGCAGAGTCCGGATAACTGGTCAAAACTAGCCGTTGGATTCAAAATTCAAATAGGACAACTCTAAAGTTTGGATGACATTTGTTAGGAAAAGTTTCATATAAACTTCGCGGGATTCAAACCTTTGGAGTAGGCCTTCGACCGTGAGGGGCTGCTGTTAGGGAACAACTTTGACATACAAACATCATTTCCAAACTTTGGAAGCAAACATTTCATTATAAACATTTGAGATGCTAACATGTGCAGTGAAGATAATGTAGATACTTTGCTACGCATGTTTTAAACTTTGCTCATGTATTTTCATATGTTTCAAGTTGACTGGCGAAGATGACTTCGCCGCACATTGGATGCTCAGCGAAGACGACATGGACACTTCGCTGTGGCTATCAAACTTCGCACATATGATTTCACATGTTTCAGGTTACTCGGCAGAGATGACTTCGCTAGACTCTTGATGAGCAGTGAAGCCAACGTGGCAGCTTCGCATGAAGAGTCTATGAGGTTCTCAGCTGAGTCAAGAAATCATGATCAAGTCCAAAGTTGCTTAAGAAGACAAAAGGAAAAGGGCGAAGTGTGTTTCACCACTTCGCTGATGTGCTTTCTAGCTAAATGTATAGGAGGTTCCATGGCTAATTTTGTAAGATTCCTTGAATGGCGAAGCCAGGGGGTTTATAAATACCCCCTGGAGTGTAAGTTTATGGACAGAATGAAATATAATTGCAACTAGCATATTGTTTTCACCTCGTATACGTGTATGTGATTTTGTTACCCAACAGGGCTATATAAGCAAGGCCCCTGGCCCTCGGAGAAACCCTAATTCATTATTCATATCTCATTGTGGAGATGTAGAGGTGTCCCTTGAAAGGATGATCTCTCATCTCTTGAGAATTAGGGCTAGACTTTCCAATGTAGTAGATTAGTTCTAGTTGAGAGTTAGGGAGAGCGCAGCTGCCCTCTGGTTCTAGAGAAGTCTTCAGGGATTTTGTATGTCTTTGTATCTAATCTTTGCAAGACTTATGCTTTAATATATTTGTCTTCTCTATGTACTTCTATGTGTTTCATTCAATTGCTTAGTATAGTTGTTATACCTTAGCATGGGATCTCCACTCGCATTGAGTGCTTTAGTTATCCTAGGTAATTAGAGTAGTAATTGATAGTGTATACTTGGTGTCTATACTAGTGGTTACCTGAGATTGCACTCAATCCTACGGATTGTTGTGGTAGCCCCAGGATCGTGATAGTCCTGATGGCCAACATATTCCATCTCATTCGGGTTGGTGTTCATAGGAACGTAGCTGGACCTTCCTAGCCCGCTTCTCATCCCTTTCCGTGGCTAGTGTTCTGGTGTCCCAAAGTGCAATTGTGTGATCGCTATATCTATCCATCCCCTGTTAGTTAGAACCCAAGTACTACAGAAGTATATAGGAACCTTTATCTCTCCCGTTGTCCTCTCACTTTAGCTAGCTACTCATTTATCATAGAATTCTCCTATGTGTACTTCCATTCATATATCCTATATCTTTCACCCCTGCTCCAGTCTAGTTGGTTTACTAAGTTAGTAGATACATGATTGTGAATTATCAGATTCTTTAACCCATGCTTCCTTGTGGTAAAATATAAATAACGATACTTGGATACTCCGGTAAAATGCTACAATGGTATTTTCTGTGCGCTTGCAGAATCCTTCATATTTTAGTTGCACTTAATTTATACCAACACTTGGCCAGCGCCGTTAAGGGCTGAGAGTTGCTCTTCTAAAGTGATTATGGTTAGGTATGCTAACACACGTTTCTAGCATTATTATCAGGGATGGACTTTTAGTCTATCTTAAGTGATGATGCTAAGAAACGCCAACATTCATCTGCCTTTGGTGAACATAGGTAGACGAGTATCGGTGAAGTCCGCATAAGTGGTCTCATCCTGATTGTGACCACAACCTCAGTTACCACACTATGCATTCTAGTTCTGAGCTGCCATTTCATGGAGCAAACAAGCATTGTCAGTTGTAGCAGCACAAGAGCAGCAATAGCATCTGCTAGATTTGCAAGTGCTGGTGGTGGATTTGGAAGACCATCACCCCCATTCTAAGAAGTACCAGCACCATCAGACGCACGAGTATGAGGCATCTATTTCATAAACAAGCCAAACTTCAATCTCAAGCTTTCAGCAAAGGGGAAGATCAAGATTAAAGAATAGATTGGGAGGATTTGAAGGCTAGCAAGAATAGGATTGATACTACTTAACCCAAACCACATTAAAGGGGAACATAATTAAATAAGTTAATTAAGCATGATGCATGAATCGATCCTACGAAACTAAGCATAATAGATTTTTAATGTACACATACATAAAAGTAAGTTTTATAACATAGGGCATCTTAGCATGTTATGCACTACAAACTTTTAAATATGACTAAAGATCTATAGAAAGGATCATAGATAAGCCATAAGCAATTTGGAGAAAAATAGTCAACTTAAATTCTTTTGACCCAAACCTTTTGAAGTTTTTGCAAAAGAATACTACAATAACTCTGAAATAACGATCCAGCTCTGATACCAGCTGTGGCAAAACCTTCTAAGTAATATGGCCCACACACACCCATCATCGTCTCAAAAGACCTCCGACGGCTATACATGTGTTCCACATAACTTAGAAAGCCCTGTTGGGTTCAAACCCGAATCATCCATGATTCTCTGAGAAAAATCAATTATTACAAGAGACATTGCAGTATTACACCAGTTTTACAATAAAATAATATACATCAGAGTAAAAGTGCGAAAGTCTTATAATAACATAAGTTTACAAACCATTTAGTTCCAAACCCTTCACACCATAAGTTGAGTTATTACACACCATAAGTAGTGGATAACATGAAGTAACTTTATTACGAACCACCCAAATAGAATGCTCTGCCCAGAAGCCAAACACGCTACTCATTGTTCTCAACCTCAACGGCTGTCATGCAACAGGTGTGAAGTAAGCTTGTTCATGAGATACACCTGCAAAAATGGTTTAACAAACCCTGAGTACAAAAGTACTCAACAAGACTTAACCGACGAAAAAGAGGGGAGAAGACTCAGGAATGCTGGCTCTGGGGATTCAAGGTAAGGTCAAGCAAGAATCAAAGTATTTTGCAGAAAAGCTCTTACAGATCAAATTTTAACTCTTCATTTGTTATCAACAGAAAGTAAGTGATTCTAATCTACATCATGATTATCAAACAACTTCATTCCCTTCCTTAATCCAAGTTCCACTTGTTAACTACGTTGTAGGTCAGGTGATCGAGTCTCCATAACCGAGGAGCAACGACGATTCAAACCAATTATACCTAGCTAGGGATTCCTAATCACATGACATATGTGGGACTCTAACCCACAAATATATCAATAGTACTGTCAGACAACCCAAAACTAAACCAACTTCCGTGCCACCCGAGAGTAACAGTACGCCTCCAATCCAGGACCCTATCCCACTATGGTAACGTGCTACTCCCACCATCTCGCCACTCCCAGTGCGTGGCTTTGCTGTTCTAGTAATGGAATATCCTAGGGTAAAGCTTGCTCGCAGGTATGTGATCAGTTGCAAAGTCTCAAAACACAAGCGGGCCTCCAACGATGGTCCTATAATGACACAGGCGGGAACACCACATCGAGACTAGCTACTTTCTCAATGCAAGTTACTATCTGGTCTCCAATTTATTATCATAAGCATTGCCATTATCAATCCTTTTGAAATAGTTCATTTGAAAGCCTATCTCATTAAGCAAGGCTAAGCGTAACTAAGCATTTTCAAATCAAAATAGGTTTCAAGGATGATATTGAAGTAACAAGGTAGGTAATGCATCAATTAGGTTACCACTCAACTCCTATCACCTAATGCAATATTTCAGAAGCATAAGTGATATAAACTTTGTAAAAACCAAGGAAGGTTTTAAATGCATCTGAGGCTTGCCTTTGTCGATGGGGTAGACGGGCTCAGGCTCTGGATCAACACCACAGATGTCAAAATTAGCCTCTTCTTGTGGTTGTCCTTCTTCAGGGACTGACTCGATAGCACTCTCCTCGTTCACACGGACTACACGAGATAACATTACGTGCTTCAACGTGATGAAGTAGTAATGACACTCGATGGATGCATAACAATATTAAGAACTTGAGTACAACTTTCCTTCATGACAAAGTTGCAAGCCAACAAGACTAACCTAACCTTAGTCTAGGGTTTCATTAAGTTAACTACTTCTTTAACGAAGTTCATTAAGTACATAAGATAAATATTAATTAAGCCCTAATGACATGATCAAGATAAACTCAAACAATTAAGTAACTTTCCAAAGGTCACTAAGGGTTAATGACGTAGGGTCATCAATCAATCCTAAAGTCAATCAAATCCTATAATGATTAAGATTAACTAAAGCATAATTAATTAATTAATTAAGCATAAGATTAAACATAAAATAAAAGTTGTCAAATTAAGATCAAAATTTTATTTTAAACTGATTACATCATAATTAAGCTGTAAAACAAATTGTAGAATTATTGAACTACTATTTGATTTACTTAAAATCATAGAATTTACATTTATTAATTAATTGGACTAATTAATTAACTTGCAAAAAGTACTCAAAATTAGCATTTCATATTTTTCTTGTATCAATATCATGATAAAGAGTATACATAAGAATTTTCATAATTTTTGGAGCAATAAAGAATTTTCTATGCATTTTCACAAAAATACACCAAATAAAGTATTTTCTAAAAATCATAAATAAAAGGAAAAAAATTAGTCTCCCGCGTTGACTCCGGCGCTCGATGATTTTGACCATTGATTTCTCACCGGCGGCGAGGTCTCTGGCCATGTGGTCTGGCCCTACGGCCTCGCCTTGACATGGCGAACAAGACAGGGGCAGGATGTGGCAGCGAAGCCACAGAGCAACGGCCTTGCCTGCAGCGATGGCGGCTCGGCGGAGCACGGTAATGATGGCGAAGCTCACCATAGCATCTCTGACAGCGATGAGGCGAGCACAAGCTCCTACGTGACCTGGCGAGCATGAAAGACTATCTAAATGAGAAAAACACGGCCCCTAATGGACATAACCACGCGCGGCGGTGACAAAATAGAGCAACACGACGGCGGTGATGCGGCCCGACGCCTACGACGCAGCAAAACCCAAACCAAGAGCACGAGCACGTGCAGGAGCTCACCACGACTACAGTGCGCACGCTATCAAGGCCAGGGATGAAGTTGGAGATGGAGAAATGGTGGGCGACGGCGGCAACGATGAGCTCTGACGGCAGCGGTGCGTTCCAGCATCCCAGGGCTCGGCTGGGAAATCGAACAAATGCATGAGAACCAGGGCATCAAGGAGACTCCAGAGGTGGAGATAATGAAGGATGAGACGCTATGAAGACAGCTAGCGATGGTGGCGGGTCGCGGCGACTCTATTGTCGGTCGCGAGGAAGAAGACGGCGACCAGGGGGTTATGGCGGCGAGAGGCGATGCTAGCGGGCTGAGTGCGTGCGTGAGAGTGAGGTGAAGCTGATCATGGCAAGAACTGTGGCGGAGCATGCTCGACCACGACAGCGGCGAGCGGCAGAGCGAAGCTCTGCGGCGGCAGAAACAGGGGAGGCCAAAACGCGGCTGGCCTCCTGCTATTTATAGTGCGGCGGGGCAAGCGCGTGAATGACACGCGAGGGTGACCGTTGCCATATCGAAACAGCTGCGTGGCGGTCACGGTTGCACGGAGAAAGCCGTGGAAGCTCGCCGACGGCGGCAAGCAAAGAACCTGGCCGACTCTAGGAAAATTACAGAAATGCCCCTCAGCCCATTTTCACAATTACTCCCAAATTATGAATAGAAGTCAAAAAACTCCAAAAACAAAGTTTTCATGATTTTGCAAGATCAACCTTTTTCTCAATATGAACTTCTCCAGATTCTAAATGGAAATAGGAGATTAGAATTTAAATTGAAAAGGGCACAAAAACAAAATTTGGTATTTCTCAAATTACTTTTAAAAATTTATGGAACCTAGAAAAACTTTGAATACCAACTTTGTAGGTCTCATCAAGATCTACAATCTTGGTTTTTACCACACACCCAAATTTTTTTAGATTTGGAACAATTGAAAAGGGGGTAAAATAGGGTTTTCTCGAAATTAGGATTTTTAAGAGGATTTGAGCTTGATTTGGTTTCTACATTAATGAGTGGTTAATTAGTGATCACAAACATCATCCAAGGTCATTCTTAGGTCAATGACCCAATGACACCTTTGGTTGACCAAGTTGACTTTTGAAAATCATTTTAATTGGCTCCCAATTCGAATTCAAATTTGAATTGCAAACTTGGGGAAAGCTTTGGAATTCAAATTCAAATTCAAACTTGGAGTTCAATTTTAAATGTTGAAGTTGAATTTATACACTATGCTTTACACTAGTGTAAAGCACAGCTTACACCTCAAAGTACATAGGGTATAAATCAAGTATTTGAAGATGACACTTAAAATTAGGGTTTTTGGTTCAGGTCAAACATCATCTCAAAAGCACAATCAACCTAAAAATGTAAAATTGTTTTAGTTATGCACATCAAGGTTGACCTAAACATGAATGGTTTGCAATGCATATGATGACATGGCAAGTTTTAGTTACTATAACACCAGGGGTGTTACAAACATCAATCCAATTCTTCATACTAAAAAATTAATATTTCAGAGGTCAAACACAAACACAAAAGCCAATCCTAGTTTGGAGCAATACCCAACAGTAGGAAGCCTAAAGCTTCTAAAATGAAGGAATATAAAGAAAAAACAAATGTCCAAAGCCATTGCACATAGTAGTAAAGGTGCGTAGGCAGGTAAAATAAAACCTCAAGCCCTGAGGAATATTGTCTACAGAATGTGATGAGCATTAGTTTTTCAAAAAAAATTTAGCAAGCCTAATACTTCCGTGAGGACCTATGGGGTATAGACACCATATACCCTCGCGGCTAGACTTTAGGTTGCTCAGTCCATCATCATCCTCATCGGTGAGTCGGGCGACAAGACAGAGCCCGTGGTCTGCTACCGCCCAGGTCGGTGGGCCGTACGGGTGCTAAAGACTGCTTGGCATGCAAGGAGCCTTAGTCGGTTAGATCTATTCGTGTACTCCAAGGATATGGCCCAATGTAACCGACCAAAGGGAAACCCTAGATATGTAACCTTGTCCCCCGACTATATAAGGCAGACAAGGACCCCTAGATCGCACCTTCTTATCTCTCCCTTTCATCTGATCTCATCTAATTAGAACCCTTGTACTCTGGTACTCATCAATACAGCAGCAGAGACGCAGGACGTAGGGTATTACACTTTTGAGTGGCCTAAACCTAGATAAACCCTTGTTGTCCTGGTTGTTTGTCTTGTGTCTCACATCTAGATTGTAGATCTTAGAGCGCCCTCACCATAATCTACTACCTCGGGTATCCCGTGGTAGACTACCAAGGAGGTTTCATCGACAGTGGCGCGCCAGGTAGGGGGTGCATGATCTGATCTTCAGGCGATCCAGATGGTTTCATTCTCGGCTTCCATGGACTTCAAGGCGGGCTTCTCCCTCACCATCAGTTCACTCACATGGACCACCAGCGTGATGACATCCCTCACATTCGTGAGAGCAGCTGTAACAACCCTAGAAATTCGATCACCGAAAATACGGGCTTTCAAAATTTTTTTCTAATGTATACCAATGTTTTCAAAAACATCTTTTGGAGATGTTTTGTACTTCTGCCTTTCGCAGCCGTTCCAGAGGCTGCTGCTACTCTGATGATTCCGCCAGTGTGGCGGTGAACTATTTATGTAATTCCCCCTAATTATACTCTTTTATTCGATGTATGGATCCTGTATCGACTGCTATGAGATAATGAGATGGTTTGATTCTTCGAACTATTATATTATCCACCATTCTGTGCATTTTCCCTTCGTGGAAAATTGAGGATGTTTCAGTTGGTATCAGAGCCATGCTTGACCCTAGGATGAGACCCATAGGACTAGACGATAGAATTAGGGAAATCTTGAAATCTCTCGGTTATACACCGACCACTGCATACGCTTTTATGCATGGCTTACCTCTCTCTGCAACTTTTCTAACTTCTTTCTCGTGTCAGCTGCAGATGGACCCCAACTTGCCGCTTGGTCCATTACCGCCAATGGATATCGTTGAGTTCAGACTCGACGGAACGGAGCATGGAGGCTATGCTCACGTGCTTCGCGAGGTTCTCATCGAGCTGGGTGTTCCCGTGGAGGACGTTGAGTATCTTTGCCACGGCAAGCCCGCCCTTGGGGGAGGCATCGAGGACTACAAGGCAGTCCACATCAACGTGCCTGCAAGCATGAACCTGCCCGAAGTTACCACCTTCACTGACTTCGCCTTCGACAACGACACCGGCATGTGTGTTTAGACCATTTCGCGCCAAGCACTTCGCACTGTGCTGCACAACGGAGCTGACTATCTGAAGGAAAGTCGCTTTCGTCTGCTTCCTCGTGCCCTTGATGTTGAGCAGGGTGCTTGGGGAGAGGTCATCTACAGAACAGAATACCAGAGTTGACCGCAACCCCTGCCACCGCGCCTCTATGATGTACATGCAGTGCCAGGAAATGTACATTGCTGAGTTGGAGCGGAAGGGACGCCATGATCGTCGCTACCTGATGGAAGTTGACGAGAGGATCCGCAGTTCAGAAGGTAAGGAGGCAGCATGGAAGCAAAAGATTGTGGACCTAGAGTGTGAGATAGCACGCAAAGAGCACACTCACCAGGATCAGATCACTAGTCTGATGAACGAGATGGATAAGCTTCAAATACACAACAGCCGTCTCAATAAGAATATCTAGGAGCTTGAGGCCACTATGGCTGAGAAGAACGAAGACATTGCAAAGAGATTCCAGGAGAAGAGTCAAGATGCTGCCTACAGGGACAAACTCCGCGAGCAATGCAAGGCTCAATGTGAGAAGCTGCTGCAGGAGTACACTCTTGCTAGCTACAACCAGGGACACCTAATCAACTATGTCCATAAGATAGCATACCTCATGGATAAGCTCAAACGCACTATGGAAGCTTGGAAGAGGTCAGATCGCAAGAGAGTCAGAGAGTACGAGGAGTCGCAGGATGAGCTTCCCTTACGTGCCCGTAAGAGGGTCACAGTTGAGACATTCGAGCTAGGGCAATCTCACCTCAACTTCAGTGGATGTCCCACCATCGAACTTAGTGGACAGGCAGTGTCCACCCCTTAGCTCGAGGAGGCCCGTCATTATGTCTCTCGCCTTCATATGACTGACGAGCAGATCCAAGCTTCTGGCATTGGTATTCCTCCCACAGCTTATAGTTTGGGCCAGCCTCTAGAGATGGTCTAGAGTAGTATCAGATCGGGAGATGATGGGCCCTGTATGGCCAAGTGACCAGACTCACCATGATGTTGAGTAGTTGTCCACCCCTTTTGCTGGACTACCTGCGTGTAGTACATTTCTCGCGAGTCTCCAAGCGTAGCCACTAAAGACATCGCCATGTACCCCCTGATGTAATGAATAATTCAGTTTTTATCGCATCTTTTTGGATCTTCATGCTTCTTCGTCTAAGTGTTGGATAAATTGGAAATGTTTTAAAATTATTTTGAATCAGTATATCTTTAATATCGAAGATTATACTACGCACACATATGCCCTAATCTGAGGTTTATGTTAAGCAGGATGTCCACTCGTCGTGCCAGCCGCCTGAGCAACTGCTTCCCTTCACCTGCGCCCGCTAGGGGCCGTGGTCGTGGTCATGGTCGTGGTCGTGGCCGCGTTGGTCACATACCCATTGACCTTGAGGAGCCACCCCATGCTGCCACCCCATGACCTGCACACCCACCGCCACCGCCGGTTGTTGAGCCGGAACCAGCTGCCGGAGGCACGGCTGGAGGACAACCGCAGCCTGCTGCTGAGCCCGAGCCCGAGCTTGCGGCAGGAGGAGATGTAGCTCCACCACCACCTCCCGTGCCACTTTTGGCGGATGTGATGGCCCAGCAGACCGAGCTTCTTCAAGTCTTAGCTGAGAACATGCTGCACCCCCAGCACCAGGAGCCCCGCGATGATTTCTACAAGAAGCTGGAGTTCTTTCTCAAGCTGAGGCCCTCGACGTTCGATGGCACCAGCATCGACCCTATCGCTGCTGATGACTGGCTTAAGGAGATTGAGAAAAAGCTGGACTTGACCACTTGCACTGACGAGGAGTGTGTTGGCTTGGCAGCCTCTGCGAAACCCACCGGGACCCCGCCAACATCTCCTGGGATGAGTTTGTGGATGAGTTCCGCGCATTCTTCATCCATCAAGGCGCACTGGAGAAGAAGGAGAACGAGTTCCGTAGCATCTCCATGGGAACTGACAAGGTGCATGAGTACACCACCCGCTTCACTAACCTGCTGCGCTATGCACCTGTCTCAGTGGTGAACTCTGAGAAGGAGAAGATGTACTACTACCGTAAGGGCTTGTCTAGCCGCATCAGGCTTTCTCTCTCAGGTACCAAGAGCCACACACTGCGTGACCTGATTGACAGGTGCATGGAGATTGAGAAGGACCGCGACGAGGTTTTCTCGGAGAGGGAGGCGCTTGGCAAGAACAAGAAGCGCTGTACTGAGGGCACCTCCCACGCACCTGCCCCACGGAGGTCACATGGTGAGACCTCTCAGCCTCCCCGATCTCACTTCGCCCAGGGAGCTGCTCACGGTGCGAGCCAGGGCGGTGGTACCCACACCAGCAACTACCCCCCTGCTCAGGACCGCTAAGCGTACGCTCGTGCCGCCTCGGGAGGTAGCACATGGAGGTCCGCCGCGCCAACCCCCACAGGCGGCATGACCTACACTTGCTTCGCTTGTGGCCAGCCAGGTCACAAGGCAGCCGAGTGCCCGAACAAGGCTGCACCAGCTACACCAGCGCCCGCCAGGCAGAACCAGGGCACCCCGCACAAGCAGGTGCCATCCGGAGCACCCCGAGGCCGCCTCACCCACATCTCAGCAGAGGCTGCCCAGAGTGCCCCCAACGTGGTGTACAATATGTTTTTAGTGCATGGAGTTAAGGCATCCGTGCTATTTGATTCAGGTGCTACATGTTCATATATATCCTCCAAGTTTGCACGAGAGCACCATATACCTGTCACTCCATGAAAAGAAGCCTTATACACCAATTCACCTTTGGGCAATGTTTGTTGTACCAAAATATGTAAGGGAGTGAGTATCACCATCGAGGGTCTTACCTTTCTTGTTGATCTTATCTTGCTACCCTTCGAAGGCCTAGACGTCATTCTAGGGATGGATTGGTTAACCCAGAACAAAGGAGTGATATCTTGCTCACCTAGATTTGTGGATATAACCCATCCAAGTGGCCGTCAGATCAGATGTGAACCAAGCAAAGGGACAGATATTTCCATGCTGTGTGCCCTGGAAGAGAAGTCACTTGAGGAAGTGCCCGTAGTTTGTGAGTACCCTGATGTCTTCCTGGAAGAGCTACTAGGAATGCCACTAGACAGGGATGTTGAGTTCGTGATCAACCTGATGCCTGGTATGAGTCTGATTTCCAAGCGACCCTACTGTATGGCAGTTGATGAGCTTAAGGAGCTTAAGAAACTGCTTGAGGAGCTATCCGAGAAAGGGTTCATTAGGCCTAGTGCCTCGCCCTGGGGATCTCCTGTTCTATTTGTCAAGAAGAAGGATGGAACGCAGAGGATGTGCGTTGATTATCGAAACCTGAATGTCGTAACTATAAAGAATAAGTACCCTCTGCCAAGGATAGATGACCTGCTTGATCAGCTTCGCAATGCCAAGTACTTCTCTAAGATCGACCTCAGATCAGGCTACCATTAGATGAAGATCAGAGGGGAGGATATTCCCAAGATAGCATTTGTCACCAGATATGGGCAGTATGAGTACACCGTCGTGTCCTTCGGTCTTACGAACACGCCGGCTTATTTTATGAACATGATGAATAAAGTGTTCATGCAGGAGCTGGATAAGTTCGTGGTGGTCCTCATAGATGACATTCTCGTCTACTCTACCACCGCCGAAGTGCATGAGCAACATCTGAGGATAGTGTTGGAGAAGTTGAGAAAGCATCAGCTCTATGCCAAGTTCAACAAGTGTGAGTTCTGGCTTGTGGAGGTCGCTTTCCTAGGTCATGTGCTCAATGCTGACGGAGTAGCTGTTGATCCATCTAAGATTGAGACAGTGAAGGAATGGGAGCAGCCATAGAATGTGACTGATGTGAGAAGTTTCTTAGGATTGGCTGGTTACTATCGCCGATTCATCGAGAATTTTTCCAAGATAGCTCACCCCATGACCAACCTCCTGAAGAAGACTAAGGAGTTTGAATGGACACCCCAATGCAAGTAAAGTTTCCAGACCCTGAAGGAGAAGCTCACCACAACGCTTGTCCTAGCTTTGCCCGATATCCACCAGGACTTTGTGGTCTATTGCGATGCATCTTGCCACGGGCTTGGTTGTGTTCTAATGCAGAATGGGAAAGGCATTGCCTATGCTTCCCGCCAGCTTAAGGAGCATGAATAGCATTACCACACCCATGATCTTGAGCTTGCAGTTGTGATCCATGCCTTGAAGATTTGGAGGCACTACCTGATTGGGAACAAGTGCGAGATCTACACCGATCACAAGAGCTTGAAGTACTTTTTCACCCAGGAAAATCTGAACATGAGACAGTGTCGTTGGCTCAAGTTGATTAATGACTACCATGTAGAGATTCTCTATCACCCTAGGAAGGCCAATGTGGTCGCTGATGCTCTTAGTCGCAAAAGCCATTGTCATGCCTTGTTCACCACCACCTTGCCCAAGGAGTTGCAAGAGGGCATTGATGAGTTACAGATGGAGGTGATACCTCATGGCCTTTTGAATGAGCTTCGCGTGCACTACACCCTCATGGATAGGATCCGTGAAGCCCAACGCCATTGCCCAGAAATTTGGGAGATACACAAGCTCCTGACACAAGGCAAGTGCCTAGAGTTCAGTGAGGATGAGCTAGGCACTTATTGGTACAAGGACAGAATTTGTGTGCCTGCCAACCTAGCTATCCACAACAAAATCCTATCAGAAGGTCATGACTCCAAGTATTGTATCCACCCAGGCAGTACTAAAATGTATGCTGATTTGAAGAAGAAATTCTGGTGGAAGAACATGAAGTTAGACATTGTAGAGCATGTTGCTAGATGTGACATTTGCAAACGCGTCAAAGCTGAGCATAAGAGACCTACAGGGCTGTTAAAGCCACTGGATATACCTGAATGGAAGTGGGATAGCATTTCTATGGATTTCATTGTGGGTTTGCCTCGAACCCCGAAGGGCCATGATGCCATATGGGTGATAGTCGATCGCTTGACTAAAGTAGCTCACTTCTTAGCCATCAAGACTGATGCCCGAATCGGCCAGCTAGCAGATCTGTATGTTGAGAACATTCTCAAGCTACATGGAGCCCCTAAGAGCATAATATCCGATCGTGGGCCGCAGTATACGTCCAAGTTCTGGAAGGCCCTGAACAAGTTAATAGGGAGCAAGCTAGATTACAATACTGCATACCACCCTCAGACAGATGGACAGACAGAAAGGGTGAACCAGATCCTTGAAGATATGCTTCAAGCTTGTGTTCTAAAATATGGGACTGATTGGGAGAAGAGCTTGCCCTTTGCAGAGTTCTCCTACAACAACAGTTACCAGGCTGGCCTCAAGATGTCACCCTTCGAGGCTATGTACGGAAGGCCGTGCAGAACACCCTTGATGTGGCTTGAAATGGGCGAAAGATCGTTCTTTGGCCCGGCCACCATTAAGGAGGCCAAGGAAGGAGTCGCCCAGGTGCGAGAGAATCTGAAAATTGCCCAGAGCCATCAAAAGAGCTATGCCGACAAGAGGCGCAGGGACCTCAAGTTTGAGGTAGGAGACTATGTCTATCTCAATGTCTCCCCGCTTCGAGGAACCATCAGATTCCATGTGAAGGGAAAGCTAGCACCAAGGTATGTGGGACCGTACAGAATCAGTGAAAGGATTGGCAAGCTTGCCTACAGAATAGAGTTGCCCCCTCAACTGGCAGGAGTACACCCAGTGTTCCATGTGTCGCAACTGCGCAAGTGTTTGCAACCGCCAGAGCATCCAATACCCACAGAGGCACTCGATATTTAGGACACTTTGGAGTACAGAGAGCACCCCATCCGCATTATGGGTAGAACCACCAAGGAAACCAGAAACTCCAGCACGCCATATCTGAAGATTCAGTGGAGCAATCGCACAGAACGGGAAGCAACTTGGGAGAAAGAGTCAGAAATGAGGAAGCTCTACCCCTACTTGTTTGAAGAGTAAGTTTCACTCTTGAATCTCGAGGACGAGATTCTCATAAGGGGGTAGGACTGTAACAACCCTAGAAATTCGATCACCGAAAATACGGGCTTTCAAATTTTTTTTCTAAAGTATACCAATGTGTGGCGAGTGTCATGTAGGAAACCACCCGATAGTTGCACAAGTAGCGCCTAATGCTAGCATGAGCATTGCATTTAAATTACTAGAGTTTGATTCGCCTCTTATTCGATTTTATGTGTTGTCAATAAAAATCGAATCCCCCATCATCATATGTATAAATATATGCCCACTAACCGCGGAAATGGATCCATCATGACCTAGAGACCCTAGTGGACCCACCATGGTGTTTACATCATGGTCACTAACATGTCTAACAATGATTAATGGCATAGTTGTTTGGTGTTTGGAAAAATAGAAATAGGAAAGGAATTAGAAAAGGGAAAAATGGAAGAGGCCAAAAGCAGCCCGATCAAGCCACCGCCGGCCTGCTCGGCCCGTTCGCCGTGTGGCCCAGCGCGCAGATCGGCCGCCCTGCCAGCTCCCGCCGCTCGCCGTGCGTTCGGCCCACCACGGCCCACCATGGCGCTCGCCCCGGCCTGCCAAGCCGTCCACGATGCTCGCTCGCCCGGCCTACTCACGGCCCAGCAAGGCGGCCCGCCGCTCGCTCGCGCGTGCTCGCTCGCCCGCATCGCTGGCCCAACAAGGTGGCCCAGCAAGCCGTTGCTGACGCCCGCACCCGCGCCTCTCCCCTCCTCTCTCGCCGACAGGTGGGGCCCGCCTGTCAGCTTCCACTTCAGGCCGCCCGCCCGTCGCGTCCGCCGTTCTAGAAGTAGAATGACGACGCTCCGCCGTCCGCCCGCGTACGGCCACGCTCCACGCCATACGTCCCGCTGCCCGACCTCGCCGTGCTTCACCGAACCCTAACCCTAATATGCGGCCGCGCTTAGCCGCCGGATGGGGATCTCTGATCTCCACCGTCCGTCGCCCGCCGTCCGCCGGCCGCCACACCTATAAAGGGGAAAACACCGTGCTGCTAGGGTTTACCCCATCGTGTAGCCTTTTGGTCACCTCGCACACCCGCTGCCAGGCCAGGAAGAGGTGGAAGGGAGAGCAGCCACCAAAGTCGGAGCTGCACATCGCCGCCACCTGCATCGGAGAAGAAGGGAGCAGCCGAGGCTGCCCTGCTACACCTGCACCACACCTACGCTCCGCACCTTCGACCTCAAGCCGGGCAGCGTCATCACACCTCGCCACTCCTCCGCATCGACCGCCATCGTTAGAATAGCTCGGTGAGCTCCCCTTGCCATGCCCGCCGCCGGTCCATCAACCGTGTTCCCATCTCCCCGCCCACCATTTCTCCTCATTAGCTCCATGAGTGACTTCACCTCACCCTAGCACATGCTCTTGGCAACCTTTTGTGGGCCGGCAAGGACCACAGAGGAGCCTGGCGCCTTTGCCGGCTCTGGATCGCCCGGACCCCAGCCACCGGAGTGCCGCCGCGACGCCCGTCGTCACGCGTGCCTGCCAGGCCCTGTCGTCACGTAGTTGAGCAATTTGAGCTCCGAGTTGCTCGAGACGGGGGAAGATGGAGGAGAAGATGACGAGCCACCGGTGAATTTGACTGGAGCTCCGTCGCCGACACCGTCCGCCATCGACCGTTGGCCACCACGCTGAGAGCCCTTTTTCCCCAAATTGAGCCCCTCACTGCGTATGTCTTGTGCCCAAGGAGCCATAGCGCAAGCCCATGACAACTCTCGTGTGCCGCCTTGCCACGTAGCCGCCACACCGCCGCCTCGCGCCGCCGCCTTGCGAGCGCCGGCCAGCCCCGAAGCCGAGCGCCCGCTGAGCCGCCACCGACGCGCCCGCCTGACCTTGGTAGAACCCTGGCCACTGCCTTAGCCGCTCGTGTCGGCCGAAAGTGCAGCGCCGCCGGTCGCCAGCCAACTGCCGCCGTAGCCGCGCGCGCGTGCGAAGGAAGGGAAGAAGGGGAATTCTCCCCTGCGTCCGAGTGGGCCGAGACCAGGCGGCCACGTGGACCCAGCTGGACCAACCACGCGACGCCACCTAACCCCCGTGTCTATGGTCCATGGCAAACTAGGTCCACAAAGCCAGCACTCGTGGACCGAGCCCAGTAAGAACCCAGGCGGGCCACGTGAATGAACCACGAGCTGACACGTGGCCGGGCCGGGCCGGCCCAACCCGGCCCAGATTCGGCCCTACCCAGGCCCGGCGAGGCCCGGTTGAGGCCTGGTCGGCATTGACCGTTGACCTGGCCCCACCTGTCAGTGACCAGATCTGTGGGCCCTACCTGTCAGCCGCTGACTGGGTCCCCTGTCAGTGCTGACGTCAGCATGACGTCAGCATGACGTCATCCAGACACCAGACCCCGTGCTAGTGCTGACGTCAGCATGATGTCAGCATGACGTCAGCACAGCTTCAGCTGCACTGTGCCCGCACGCCACGTGGCCCAATCAGAAGCCGCCATGTGTCAGCCTCTGGTTAATCCACCCTTTTTCTTTTTTAGAAAATAGAATAAACTTCGGAAATTCATAACTTCTTCATACGATCTCCGAAAAATATGAACCAAGTGTCCAAATTTTCATAAAAATGAGATCTACGTGATAGGCTTATGTATGAGTGCATTTGGAGTTACTGAATTTTATTGCTTCTTTGTGTTGACTCTATAAGAGCCACTGACGCGGGTATTATGTCTCATTTCAGAGGAGGATCAGCTTAAGGAGGACGACTACGAGTACGAGGAGGAGCTTGGTGATGACTATGCAGGTGCCACACCCCACCCAACCTCGTAGATCCTATTACGCATGGCATAATATCTAGCTTGCTAGTGCTTTAATTATGGATATCACCTGATGATAGGTTGCATGGTAGAACTGCTTGATGAGCCTTTACCTTGTCGCAACCTTACTCCTGCACACCTGCTGATAGGCTAGACGCATGCTTATTTACTTATAATGATTTATTTCTACTACGCTGATATCTGTGTGATGTGATGCGTGGTGGAGAGTATGGTTATATGGTTAAGGCACGTGGTGCCACTTTACTCGGGGAGAGTGCTGCGTGCGTCTTGGGTGTGTGGTGAGGGTTGAGTCAATCGGACAGGATTCTATGACAAGCCATGTGGGCGAGTCTTGCCGGGGAATGTGTTCTGGGCATTCCTGTGTGAGGTGCTTGTGGCGCCCAGGGGTGAGAACCTTCGTGGAGCGAAGCCCCGGGTAGGAGGTGCTGTTGTAGCACAGACTGTTGTAGTCCCAAAGGGAAGATAATCCTGTCTAATCCCCCTAGGACCTGATATCTCTTGAGGACCGGAACCTTGGGATTACGTGCTCACCACTCACTCTTGTATGGGCGGGAGACAGATGTCTGACTAGCTAGGACGGTGCCACTACTACTAGGTTGTTAGCAGATAGTGTAGGGAGGTACGGGCGTGGAGACCCACACCCTCCTTAGACAACATAGTGACCTCGGAGGCCCGATACTATGTCTCACAGTCTCAGTGTGCCTGGTGGTACCTATCCGGGATGTCCCAATACTGAGTGGTAGGGTGGCATCGCACCGGTTAGAAAGCAGCCGAAATCAGCTTAGGCGGGGTGCCACCGATGATAGTGATCTTGTGGTTATGGGAGTACACGCTCTGCAGAGTTTATGAATCTATATATATAGTCCGTGAGCCACTGGTATGGCTTTTCCTAAGACCCACGCTTCTCAAGAGTAGTGAGATGAGACCTTCTATTTCTCCCCCTGGTGTTACCCTTCCAGCTGTGAGCCGCTGAGACAGGCTCCGAGAGGGAGTTGGACCTGTCAACTGAGTGCGAGAGGGTGAGATGTGTGTGATGGTGATGGAATGGGGTGGATATGTGGATGAGATGGGTTAAAAATTTGATGAGTTATATTATACAATATTGATCACTACTTGCATAGGAAACCACAGCCATATATTAGGTCGATTTGATTACATCCTTTACATCCCACCAAATACTACATAGCGAAAGCAAAGCATAGGGTGGGAGATGTGGCCAATACAAACCGTACTGAAAATTATTTGGCAGGTGAGCCCGACTACGACTATGACGATGAGGAGGAGTAGACGTCTTGTTCCTATGCTTAGGCTTCTTTTGGACATGTTTTGTACTTCCGCCTTCCGCAGTCGTTCCAGAGGCTGCTACTACTCTGATGATTCCGCCAGTGTGGCGGTGAACTATTTATGTAATTCCCCCTAATTGTACTCTTTTATTCGATGTATGGATCCTGTATCGACTGCTACGAGATAATGAGATGGTTTGATGCTTTGAACTATTATATTATCCGCAATTCTGTGCATTTTCCCTTCGTGGAAAATTGAGGATGTTTCAGCAGCATAGCCGATCCCAGCTCCAGCCATGATGCAGTCGGTCCTAGCACCGACTGCGCCAACCATGTCTCCAACAACCCAGATCTCGGGCCACCCATGGGATTATTCCAGCCGCCCATGATGAGGGCAGAGTTGATGGCCATGCCAGCGGCGAACTGGCGGCTTCCTCGCTACCAGAGCAGGCACATCGACAACTCCAATCTAATCGACATGATCGATCGGCACGGGGCTAGTCTGGCTGAGCTCCTCGAGTACGAGGAGCCCGCCCCTGCACGGCTTCATGAAGAGTACTTGGACTTCATTCCGGTCTGACCACACAGGTGTAATCGTGCCGACCCACCACGCCATGTGGATCTAGATCCGTCCATGGTTGACCGTCTGCCACCTGTCCGTCGGGTGGGCAACGCTCAGCACCAGCAAGGACGTACAAGCCAAGCTGGTGGGCTGAGCCGACCAGATCTGAATCTGGCTCTGCCCCGAGCATCACCTGCTGACCGCAGAGGAGGACCACCGGCTACACACCGAGGCGGATCTCCTACCATGGTGGAGCGCTGTCAACAATAGCCTGCGCCCGACCAGGGGCAATCAGGCTCGTCACCCGCACCGACCGGATCCAACTCTAGCCGCTACCTGGGCTTCGCCTCCTGTTAGGCTGGACTAGTTCATCGATGTGCATCGGCGCCAGCGCACACCCAGCCGTGCTGATCGCAAAGCCCGAGCAGAGCAGAGGCAGCTATGCCGGGTGTAGTAGACGCAACCTACACCAGGGCCGACAGATCCAAACGCCCCGGCCCAAATCATATACCCATCTTACCGCACAGGTTGAGAAACGCAGCCGTGTCTTACACAAGAGACCTGTGAAACGCTCCTCGGCAACATGATGACCACCTCTTGGACCTAGATCCTGATCTAGTTCTAGTCCCGGAAGATCCAAGGCCCATGATAGGCATGGTGGCTTTGCAGCAAATCCCTTCTGGATCAGACGCTACGATCCGCAAAGATGACGCCTTGTTAGATCTTCTCTCTGAGCTCGATGGGATGCCCTCCATCTCATTCGATCTTACCGAGTACCTCCTCTCCGATGAAGAGAGTCCTGAGGTCCAGAGTCAGGAGAATGTCGAGGAGGAGGGCCCGACCACCAGACCTGTTCTACCGACCAGGCGCCAGGCACCCCTAAGATCTCACCTAGCTTCGACGGCTCGATATTCGTGGTCAGCGTAGATGAGCCTCCTGTTCCAAATGAAGCCAAGCAGGAGAAGCAAGAAAGGGAAGAATGCAACACCGATCGAAAATGCTGACACTTCCTGGAGGCACAAGAAGAGAACGCCGCCAACCACGGGGCAACGGTGGTAATGGTTCGGGCCCCCAGCCACGCCAACTCCAACGCAACCTTAATGGTGAATTCAACATGGTCGGGGATCAGATCATCCATGAAACTCCCACGGCCAACATTGCCGTGGCCATGGATCGGCTCAACAACCTTCCCCCGAACACACCCGAGGTCAAAGCTATCCATGATTTTTTGATCGCTGCTGAAGCATAGGTGGTTCAGCTCTACTCCGTCGGTTCACTAACCACGTCACATCGGTCATGATGATCCTAGCGTAGTCGTTGTTGCCAATCCAAAGAAAGTGGCACCGACAATGAGTCCAATCAAGGGGGACCTCCGCCTAAATAGTCTCGACAGGCCAACATCGATGACGCCCCATGAGAGGCACCACGCGATGATTAGCGCCAACGCGATAATCGCCAGCGCGCCAATAGGAAATAGGCCAACCGCCACATCGGGCACAACCAAGAAATCGAGCAACCTCAAGATCATGATCTTCGTGGCCACCTCGATGAATGTTACCATGCTCGGTGACACATGAGCGGACCAGCTCCGTTCTAGGAGGAACTCTAGGCCATCCAGTGGCCAAAGAACTTCTGGATTGGAGACGTCAAGATGTACAATGGGCGTGATGATCCGGAGCACTGGATTATGCTGTATGAAGTGGCAGTCCGAGCAGCAGGTGGTGACTAGTTCATCATGGCAAACTACTCCCGGTAGTCTTGAGCAACGTTGCCATTTCCTGGTTGCTCCGCCAGCACATTGGTAGCATCCACAGTTGGCGCCAGCTCAAGCAGATGTTCATCGATAACTTCAAACCCACCTGCGTGTAGCCCAACACCAAGTACACTTTGGCATAGGTGCGACATTGCCCAAGGGAGTCACTACGACAGTACATCCAACGATTCTCCGATGCATGGAATCACGTGATCAACGTCACTTCGGCGGAAGGGATCGACCTGTTCATTGCCGGTCTTATCTAACCACGTGGTCTAGACCTCAAGAAGGAGTTGCTCCTCGAGCGACCAAGAACCATGCAAGAGCTCCTCTCCATCGCCCACAGATTCATCATTTCAATGATGGACTGAACGAGGGGGACTCCCTTCCCCCTAACCGCATCTACCATCGTGACGACGACCACGACCGCGATAGCAACCAAGACCGCTGGCCAGATTAGCGCGACGATCGCTGCAACCATCATAACAATCGTGACCCCGACCACCACAGCGATGATCATTCTTTCAAGCATCGTGGTCAAGATGCTTACAATGGTGGTCGATGTAACCGCAATGACTCCTCTGTCAATACGGTAAAGGGCCAGAAGAGGGCGAATGATGACGAGCTTGACAAGGTCCTTAGTCAGGATTTCCCTCGTCATCCTGGCAAGGGCCATACGCTGGGCGAATGCAGGGTCCTGAAAGAGGCACTGGAGAAAATAGCCAACAAGAAACCGTGTCCAGCTCCCAAAGCCAAGGCCAAGAACCCTATCCAGCAAGAGGATGCTGACGAGGAAGAAGCACAAGATCCAAACCCACAACACGCGTACAGGGATCCCATGTAGAATCTGATTGCTGTCATCTTTGGTGGCAAGGTCAGACTGGAGAATGCCCATGACAAGAAGCTGCTAATGCGAGCCATCATGGCTATCCAGGAGACTAATGAATTCATAGTGGATGTCAAGGTGCCCGCCTAGTCTGAGCAGCCCATATCGTTCAGTTGCAATGATATGTGGGCCAAAATCCCCGACGCCGATCGTTTCCCGCTGGTCCTTGACTCGGTAATAGACAACGTCTGGTTCAAGAAAGTGCTCGTTGACGGTGGCAGCGCCCTGAACATTCTATTCTATATGGCCTTCAAAGAGCTAGGGTTGAAGCAAGAAAACATCAAGCCATACAAATCTCCATTGTGGGGCATCATGCCGGGCAAACCCTCATACCGTCTCGGGCAAATCACATTGCACGTTCAGTTCAGGACGAAGCAGCACTTCCGCATCGACCACATCACTTTCGTCATGGCCAACTTCGAGGGCATCTACCATGCAAGAACTGTGATCATGTGGCATCACGGACCTCGGTCGGCAAAACTTACTGAGCAGGGTTCTACTGGCCGACTGTAATTTCTGATGCATAAGATTATGTGCGTCGGTGCAAAAACTGCCAGATATTTGCCAAGCAAATTCATGTCCCTGCAGATGAACTTCAAACCACCCCGGTCGCTTGGCCATTCTCATGCTGTGGAATCGACATGATTGGTCTCTACAAGAAGGCTCCTGGTGGACACACGTGTGTCTTCGTACTCATCGACAAATTCTCCAAATGGATTGAGTACAAAGCCATCAAGAAAGCCTCGTCCGAGAAAGTGGTACAATTCCTCGATGATGTTATCCACCTTTTTGGCATACCCAATACCATAATCATTGATTTAGGCTCCTAGTTCACCAGCGATGAGTTTTTTGACTTTTGTGATGATAATGGCATCAAGGTCAAATACGTCTCCATTGCTCATCCTCGAGCAAATGGACAGGTGGAACGAGCTAACGGTATGATTATCGATGCCCTATGCAAATGAGTATACCGCGATGTCGATACCCAGGAAATGGGTGCCCCAAACCCCCGGTTTACCGAACTAAAACCCCGCAAAATCAGCAACTCGACCCCTCCGATAACCTCCCGCGCTAGCGTACGAAGGCCCGCAGGCTGAGACATATCGGGCTGACCCACGAACGGACAATGATGGCCCAAAGCCAAAACCTGCTCGAGAGGCTACCGGACGGACTAGTACTGTACACCCGAGAGGCTACCGAATGGACTGGTACTGTACACGCGAGGTTACAATTCGGGCGACCCCTCGAAGATAGAACTTCATCCGCTGAACAAGCCTGTCCTCGAGGACGTAACTTCGCCCGCTGAATGAGCCTACCCTCGAGGATGGAACTTCGTTCGGGCGAATGGGCGGCCCTCGAGGAGAGTACACCCCTCGGTTTACCGACTCTCTCGTACGAATACGGGCACATTTAATGCGATCTACCAACCCCCGCCTAGCCGCATGGCCACAGTTACGGTAACAGTTGCAGGCGTGGCAGTCAAATCTGGCTTTTACCGCCCATGCCCCGGAATTCTACGGATCGTACTACGCTGTAGCGCCATACCGAGCACTATACCACGTCCAGCACCACCTCAAGACGTATAAACCAGCACGTTTCTCGCATTTTCCAGGATTCGGCCTTATCCGGTGAGGTTCGACCTCCTCGGCACGACCCCCCTCGACTCCAACCAAGACCCTTGACCGTCGCCCCTCGACTTCATCAACGAACCCTCGAGCGGAACTTCAACAACTCCCGACGCGACGGCTGCAGGGCCTCCCATACCGATGTACATCACTACAGCGGCACCGACATGATCGGCCTCAACGTCGTACATCATTAGCTGTGCGAACTCAAAATACATGTACCCCTGTACCCCTCCTTCATCTATAAAAGGAGGCGCCAGGACCGGGCCCAAACAGAGGGATCGGGAGATAGAAAACGCTAAGTCTTTAGATCACAGAACGACACCGTGAGATAGCGTAAGGTCGAGAGCCAGGCGTCCGAACGCCCAAGCTCCACCATGCGCTCCTCACACCTACTTGTATTTTCCCCAGTACTAGCACCTCGGTGCAAGATAACACAAATCATCCTCCCCCCGCTGGACGTAGGGCCTTCTTTGCCCGAACCAGGATAAATCATCGTGTCCTTCTTGCATCACCCACCGGATTAAGGGAGCACGCAATTACGAATATTACTCATTGGTGTTAACCCCCCGAGGGTCAAAACACCGACAGTTGGCACGCCAGGTAGGGGAGCCGTGTGTCACTAACGATTTCCCGCCATTTTTTCGGATGGGCGACTTCGTCTTACCACTTCCGCACGCTACGGTGATCTGGTTTGGGAGCCTGGGGTTCATGACCCTCGACCAGGGCTACGACATGACCCTGCTCTCGATCAGTGACCCGAACGGAGGTCACGGTATGCCCCCACGCTCATGGGGGGCTGCTCGCCAGTCTCATGACCATGCTTTCACATCCAGAAGGAGGCATGGTTGGCACCCTCATCGCCATCAGCCTAAGTCAGGGAGGGCTCCCGCCGCTTTCTCCTCGCCCCTGACCGGAGACGAGGAACCTCTGGTTGAGGGAGAATCTGACCCGAGCTCAGAGGCAGAGGGCAAACCAGCAGGATCCCACCGCATCCTAGACTCCACTTTCGCAGTTCGCACATCGAGGAAGCGCGACGAAGCCCCCGCTCGATCGAGCTTGTTCCCGCACGAGCTGTTCGAGTGTCGTCGGTGGCCTTCATTCGACTTCAACAATTCCATGACGACGATCACGACAGCGACCCACTCCAACATGAGCAAGTTGGAGGACCGCCCAGGCACCCTTCTCCATGCAATGACGGACGTGGAGACTGTCACACCGGCCTCCGAGGGCTTGGCCTTCGTAAGAGTGCCCGGCCCCCGGAGGTACATCGTTGGCACACTCCGACGGCAGCTACAGGAGGAGGCGCGGGGGCAATTCCCCGTCTTCTACTGCGGCGACCCCGACTCTAACTCTGATCATTGGGATCCTACTTGCGAGTGCCTCCACATTGATGGTGGTGTCGACTCTGATCAGGAAATCGTCGATCCAGCGGCCGCGGCAGCTACCGTCGTTGCGGGGGGTGCTCCCCCCAGAGCAGAGGACCAACAACCAGACGCACCCCAAGAAGCGTGCCCCTGTCCTGGTGAGCAGGACGCACAACTGGCACAGATTCGGGAGTTGTAGGTGAAACTCGCCGACGAGCAGGAACGCTTGCACCTACTCGAGCTAACCCTCGAGTAAGAGCGGCGGCCGCCCGGCGGCAGAGCCTGAGCCAGGGCCCGAGAGGTTAACCGACAGATCAACGAGGAAGGGGCACCCGAGCAACCCACCAACCGTTATCCCCGAGCAAGCCAGAACATTGTTGCGGTGGCTATGCTCCTCCGCAATATGCCCGCGCCATCCAACTCGCAAGCTCGGCAGATACAACATGAGGTCGAGGACCTCCTCCAAGTTGCTACTGTCCAGCAAGCCGAGAGCTCAGCCTCGAGGCGTCAAGGGGCTGCCTCCGAACCTCAGGTCGAGCCCTCTCGGCCCGAAAGGGAGGGCTCGGTCGATTAGGGGGTGACCCCCCGACAGAAGAAGAAGCCAGACCGAGAATGTATCAATGACGACCGCGCTCCCCGCGACGCGCGCTCGACATTGTCGAGAACCGCAGACGCAAGCACGGGGATGCTGAGGATCGAGGGTACAGCGCCCATCATGGAGGGCGTTACGACAGCGACGAGGACCGACAGGCCCCGGAGCCACCGGGTCCTCGAGTCTTCAGCAGGAGGATCTGCTGCGCCCAGCTACCCGACAAGTTTTGACCCCCCACGAGTATCGTCAAATACAACGGCAAAACCAATCTCGAGCTCTGGCTAGCTGACTTTCGGTTGGCTTGTCAGGTGGGTGGGGCACGTGACGATCACGCCATCATACGTCACCTTCCCCTGTTCCTGTCTGACACCGCGCGTAGGTGGCTCGAGGAGCTTCCCCCTGACCAGATTCGCAGCTGGATCGACCTTGTCCGGATCTTCGAGGGGAACTTCAAAGGTACCTACGTGCATCCCGGGAACTCCTGGGAACTGCGCAACTGCAAGCAGAAACAAGGGGAGTCTCTCCGTGACTTTGCTCGATGATTCACCAAGCTCCGCACCGAACTACCGCACATCTTTGATCTCGACGTCGTTCTAGCGTTTGTTGCGGGTACGACCTGCAAGGACCTAGTTCGCGAGTTAGGGCGTAACTGCCCCGACACCGTCGATGAGCTCATGGATGTAGTCGCCAACTACGCGGCTGGCGAAGAGGCCGTCGGCACCTTCTTCAGCGACTGGGAGGACAAGGGAAAAACGCCGGTAGCCGACAACACCGGAGGCTCGAGCAAAGGGCCGAAGAGAAATAACAAGAAGAAAAATCAGCAAGGCAATCGTGAGGCTGCAGAAGATGATCTCATCGCAGCAACCGAACACAAAAGACCTCGAGGTCCCCCCGAGGGCGCCATCTTCGACAAAATGCTCGAGGAGCCCTGTCCTTATCATAAGGATGGGGCAAGGCACAAGCTTAAGGACTGCCGCATGCTTCGAAGGCACTTCGAGCAAGTGGGCGTGAAGAAAGGTGACGACAAGAAAGACCAAGGCAGTGGCGAGGGAGACAACGGGGAAGACGGAAAATTCCCCAAAGTCTATGACTGCTACATGATCTACGGGGGCCCCTTGACCCAGCTCACACCCCAACAGCATAAGCGGGAGCGTCGAGAGGTCTTCTCCGTTCGTGTCACGACGCCTCACTACCTCGACTGGTCTGACGCGCCCATCACTTTCGACCACGATGACCATCCGAATCGAGTCCCCAACCCCGGGGCCTATCCGCTCGTCGTCGACCCAATCATCATCAACACCTGCCTCTCGAAGGTCCTCATGGATGGCGGCAGCAGCCTGAACATCATCTACCTCGAGACCCTCGACCTCCTGGGAGTCAGGAGGTACCAACTCCGACCCAGCGCCGGGGGGTTCCATGGCGTCGTGCCAGAGAAGAAGGCTTTCCCCGTCGGCCGTATCGACCTTCCTGTCTGTTTTGGCACCCCTGCCAACTTCAGGAAAGAGACCCTCACCTTCGAGGTGGTCAGGTTTCACAGAATGTATCACGCCAGCATCGGCCGACCGGGCTACGCGTAGTTCATGGCGATCCCGAACTACACCTACCTCAAGCTCAAGATGCCAGGACCCAAAGGAGTCATCACTGTCGCCTCCTCCTACGAGCACGCGTACGACTGCAATGTTGAATGCGTCGAATATGGGGAGACCGTCGAGCAAAATGCCATGATAGCCGCGACCCTCGAGCACCTCACCGACGAGATGCTAGATCCCAAGCGACACGCTGGCAACTTCGAGCCAGCACAAGACACCAAGAAAGTCCCCCTCGACCCAAGCCGCCCATGCGAGAAGGTGCTAACGATTAGCGCCGACCTCGAGGACAAATAGGAAGCCATGCTCGTCAACTTTCTCCGCATGAACGCCGATATGTTTGCGTGGAGTCCTTCGGATATGCCGAGCATACCGAGGGAAGTCGCCGAGCACGCCTTGGAGATCCGGGCCGGGTCCAGACCGGTGAAACAATGCCTGCGCCGCTTCGACGAGGAGAAGCGTAGGATCATCGGCGAGGAGATACACAAGCTCTTGGCAGCCGGATTCATCAAGGAGGTCCATCATCCCAAATGGTTAGCTAATCCCGTGTTAGTTAGGAAAAAGAATGGAAAGATGCAGATGTGTATTGACTACACTAGTTTAAACAAAGCATGTCCCAAAGTTCCGTTTCCTTTACCACGCATTGATCAAATTGTTGACTCTACCGCGGGATGTGAAACCCTCTTGTTCCTTGATGCTTAGTCCAGCTACCACCAAATCAAGATGAAAGAGTCCGACCAGCTCGTGACTTCCTTCATCACACCTTTTGGCATGTACTGCTACGTCACCATGCCCTTCGGCCTTTGAAATGTCAGGGCGACGTATCAGCGGTGCATGCTCCACGTCTTCGGTGAACACATAGGCGACACGGTCGAGGCCTACGTCGATGACATCGTGGTTAAGTCCAAAAGAGCGGACGACCTCATTCGATACCTCGAAATCGCGTTCGGGTGCCTTCGAGCCAAAAATATAAGACTCAACCCTGAGAAATGTGTTTTCGGAGTGCCTCGGGGCATGCTCCTCGGGTACATCGTCTCCCAACGCGGGATCGAGGCCAACCCCGAGAAGGTGGCGGCCATCACGCGAATGGGGCCGATTCGGGATATCAAGGGCGTGTAGAGAGTCATGGGCTGCCTCGCGGCCCTCAGCCGCTTTATCTCACGCTTAGGGGAGAAGGCCATGCCTCTGTACCGCCTCTTGAAAAAATCCGAGCGATTCACATGGACCGCGGAGGCCGAGGAGGCCCTCGATGCACTCAAAGCCAAGCTTACATCCGCTCCGATTCTCGTCCCTCCTCGACCGGCGACGTCGACTGAACCACCCGAGCCCCTCCTCCTCTATGTCGCCGCAACCACTCAGGTGGTCAGCGTGGCCATAGTGGTGGAGAGGCAAGAGGAAGGGCATGCTTTGCCAGTCCAACGGCCGGTTTACTTCATCAGCGAAGTGCTTTCGGAAATGAAAATCTGCTACCCACAGGTGCAGAAGCTGCTCTATGCCATCATCCTTACGCGTCGCAAGCTCCAGCACTACTTCCTCAGCCACCCGGTTACTATGGTATCTTCGTTCCCCTTGGGGGAGATCATCCATAACCGGGAGGCCGCTGGAAGGATCGCTAAATGGTCGGTCGAGCTCATGGGCGAGACCATCACCTACGCACCACGGAAGGCCATCAAATCTCAAGTGCTGGCGGATTTTGTCGCCGAGTGGACCGACACTCAGTTGCCACCAGTCCAAATCCAAGCCGAGCTGTGGACGATGTACTTCGACGGGTCGCTCATGAAGACAGGAGCAGGCGTGAGCTTGCTCTTCATTTCACCCCTCGGAGTCCACATGCGCTACATCATTCGCATCCACTTTGCCGCTTCTAACAACATCGTGGAGTACGAAGGACTTGTCGCTGGATTACGAATCGCCCTCGAACTCGGGGTCCGACGCCTTGATGTTCAAGGCGACTCGCAGCTAATCATCGACCAAGTGATGAAGGCCTCGACCTGCCACGACGCCAAGATGGAAGCATATTGCAACGAAGTGCGTAAGTTGGAAGACAAGTTCCACGGCCTTGAGCTTAGTCATATCGCTCGACGATACAACGAAGCCACGGATGAGCTTGTGAAAATCGCATCGACTCGAGGTACAGTCCCTCCGGACGTGTTCTCGAGGGACCTCTTCGAGCCCTCCATCGATTTATGCTCGGGGGCTTGCACTACGCCCTCGAAGCTCCACCCCACGACCTCGACCGAGGCCCCCTCGACCAGGGCCTAGGTTATGGAGATCCAGGAGACCCCTCCTCCGTCGAATCCGCCACCGGATTGGCGAGCCCCTTTACTCGACTGCCTCATTCGGGGAGAGCTTCCGGAGGACCGGACCGAAGCTCGACGGATCGCGCAACTGGCCAAGTCCTACGTCATCTACGGTGACGGCAAGGAACTCTACAGGCAAAGCCCCTCAGGCGTTCTTCAGCGCTGCATTACCATCGAGGAAGGCAGGAGGCTCCTCGAGGACATACACTCGGGGGCCTGTGGCCATCACGTAGCACCAAGGACCCTCGTAGGCAATGCCTTTTGACAAGGTTTCTACTGGCCGACCGTCGTTTTCGACGCCACAAACATTGTTCGTTCGTGCAAAGGGTGTCAATTTTATGCCAAGCAGACGCACCTCCCAACTCACGCCCTACAAATGATCCCCATCACCTGGCCGTTCGCGGTCTGGGGGCTCGATCTTGTGGGGCCTCTCAAGAGGACAACCAAAGGGTACACGCACCTACTCGTTGCCATCGACAAGTTTACCAAGTGGATCGAGGCCTGGCCCATCAGCAACATCCGCTCCGAACGGGCAGTTGAGTTCTTCACCGACATCATCCATCGCTTTGGGGTCCCGAACGTCATCATCACTGACAACGGCACATAGTTCACCGGCAAGAAGTTCTTGGACTTCTGCGATCACCATCACATCCATGTGAATTGGTCCACGGTTGCACATCCTCGAACTAATGGCCAGGTCGAGCGCGCCAATGGCATGATTTTGCAGGGCCTCAAGCCAAGGATCCTCAACCGCCTCAGCAAGCATGAAAAAAAGGGCCGCGGAGCTACCGTCGGTCCTATGGAGCTTAAGGACAACACCTAGTTGAGCCACGGGCTTCACCCCATTCTTCTTGGTCTATGGGTCCGAGGCCGTCCTCCCCACTAACCTTGAGTATGGATCCCCTCGACTAAAGGCGTACAACGAGCAAAGCAACGAAGAAGCCCTCACAAACGCCCTCGACCAGCTCGAGGAGGCTCGAGACATGGTGTTAATTCACTCCGCGAGGTATCAGCAAAAACTTCGACGCTACCATGACAAACACGTGCGCCCGAGGGACTTCCAGGTTGGAGACCTCGTCCTACGTCGACGATAGAGCAACAAGGGACGTCACAAGCTGACCCCGCCATGGGAAGGCCCATACACCGTAGCTGAGGTGCTAAAGCCCGGGACGTACAAGCTTGGTAACGACAAAGGCCAAATCCTCACCAATGCATGGAACATCGAACAGCTACATCGTTTCTACCCTTAGGGCACCAGTGCCCTTGTAATTCCCGCACGTTTTGTACATGTGGCAGAACCTCCTAAATCATACGGCCCACACGCATGATTATTGTCTAAACAGACTCCAAATAACCATGACTGTGTTCCATACGACTTAAGAAGTCTGTCGGGTAAATCCCGAATCATCCACGATTCTCCAAGCAGGATCAATCGTTGTAGAGAGATATTGCAGTATTACAACAGTTTCATATAAACAAAATACCACGGAGTAAAACAGCGGAAGACTGACAATAACATAAGTTTACAAAACTCTAACTTTCAAATATTTACTACAATAAGTTTGGATTATATACACCATAATAGTAGTGGAGTAGCAGTAGATTACAATATTAACAAAAGCTCTGCCCAAGAGCTAAACTCCTTTACTCTTCGTCGCTTTCCTCGACGACTGTCATGCAGCAGGATGCAAAGCACTCCTGCCCATGAGGCTCACCTGCAACAAGGGTTCAACAAACCCTGAGTACAAAGTACTCAACAAGACTGACCCGACGAAAGAGAAGGGTAGAGCAAACAGAAATGCAGGTTAGAGGGACAAGGTAAGGTCTGTAGGAGACAAGAAATTTTTGCGTAAAAGCTTTATAGAAAGAGAAGTTTGCTTGGGCTAACTCCCATTATCACTCAACTTCATTATTGAATCTTAACTTTTGTTCAAGTTGTTACTACGATGATGATCAGTGATCGAGTCTTCTTCTCCGAGAAGCAACGGCGATTCGAATCCATTTTCATACCCAGCTGGGACCTAGGTGACTGAGCATACCGGAGACTTTAACTCCGAAGCACCCCAGGTGCACCGATATACCGGGATAACAACCTCAGCCGTATATCACCACATGATACACGTGAGCTCTGCGGCCCAGCGTACCGAGATACATGGGAACTTAAACCCCACAGTAAAACGCACTATGACACAGATGGGATTTCTCTGGTCCCACGCTAGGTCACTCCATGGCATACACGGCTCCAACCATCCGTATACCACTTCATGCATGTGGATTTTCTAGTTTCTCGATTATCGACAGGTCACCATCGCACGGGACCTAGGGCATCAACAGACGAGAACACTACAGAGGGACTCCATTCCCAGTGCAAGTTCGCCGTCCGGACTCGATTTATTACTATTATCAAGATTACAACAATAAAGCCAATCTCATCTTTTTCATTCTTTTCCTCTGAACAATTAAATAAATAAGCAGGACTAAGCATTACTACTCATCTTTCAAGTAGGTAACCAGGATTAAGGAAATAAGACAGGTAATGCAAATTTGTGGGTTTTCACTCAACTCCTATCACTTAATGCATCATATCAGAGCTGAAGCGGTAAAACATTTATAAATAGAATAGGGTTTAGATGCATCCGGGGCTTGCCTTGATGTTCGGGGTAGAAGTTCTCGAACTCTGAATCAACTCCCGATTCTTGAATCTGCTCGTCCTTCGGATCTGAGTGATACGTTAACTCTCCGTTAACGAAAACTATTCGATAATTAATATGCTTTACATGATGGAAGAGTAAACATGATGCTCGATGAGTGCATAATCAAATTAAGGGCTTGAGTACAACTTTCTTTCACGATAAAGTTGCAAATCAACAAAACTTCGCTTATATAATTTGTTAGGGTTATCTGCGTCATATTTATATTTAATTAAACACATAAAATAACGTTAATTAAGCCCTAATGACATGATTAAGGTAAGTGCAAACAATTAATTAAAGTGCCAAAGGTCATTAGGGTTAATGACCTAAGATCATCAATCAATCTCAAAGTCAATCAAATCCTATAATGATTAGGTTAACTAAAGGGTTTACTTGATTATTTAAAAACATTAAATAAAGACATAAAAATTAAAGTTATCAAATTTGGCATTTCATATTTTTCCTAGGTAGATAATATCATAAAGAACATTCATAAAAATTTTCAGAATTTTTGGAGCTATATATGAATTACTATAAATTTTCAAAGAATATAGCATTTAAATCATTTTCTGAAAATAGAAGAAAAGAAAATCGGCACAGTGTCTCCGGGTCAACAGCCGACCCCGCCGGGGTTGACCGGCGATGCCTCGAGCTGGCTATCGACGCTCGAGGTCCCGCAGGCTAAGATATGCCCGGCTAACTCACGGACGGGCTATGGCGGTTCGAAGCTAAGGCCTGCTCGAGGAGCTATCGGTCGGTTAGGTACTGTACATTCGAGGGTACAATTCGGGCATCCCTTCGAAGACTGAACTTCGCTCGAGCGAATGGACCAGCCTCGAAGACGAAACTTCCCCCAGCGAACGAACCTCCCCTCGAGGACGGAACTCCGCCCGACGAACGAGCCTCTCCTCGAGTACGGAACTCTGCCCGACGAACGAGCCTCCCCTCGACTCGGTTCCTCGACTCGACCCCTCGACTTGATCCCTCGATTCGATCCCTCGACTCGATTCCTCGACTCGATTCCTCGACTCGATCCCTCGACTCGATTCCTCGACTCGACCCTTCAAGAACAGTGCAACCCTCGAATACCCTCGAGAACAGTGCACCCTTCGACTCGACCCCTCGATTCGAGTCCGCACCTCGACCGTCACCCCCTCGACTCGTCGGCCGAGCCCTCGAGCAGGACTCCGACGACTTCGAACTGCACTACAACAACTCCCGATGCGAGATGGATGAAATTGATAACACGAATAGACGCAGGAGCTCACCACGGCGCTGATGCGCACGTTAAAGGAGGTCCGGAGTGGCTGGGTTGCTGTGGTCGACGGCGGTGATGGCGGCGGCGGCGCTCCGATGGCACGACGATGTTACGGCGACCTCCGGTAATGCGCTGCCCAAACCAAGGTACGCATCAGACGCAGGATAACACGAAGAGCACGATAAAAGGGTCGAAGGTAAAATATTTTCACCTCCGGCGACGGCAAACGACGGAAATGGCGGCGGCGGCGCGACTGACCGGCCGCGGGGAAAGAAGACTGCGTGCAGGCAGCTCGGGCGATGAAAGAAAGCACGGACTGGCCCAAAAGGACCGTGAGGAAGTTGCGGAACTTTGGGCGAGAGCAATTGGACAGAGGTTGAGCGTCGACAGCGAATTTCGACGGCGGAGCGAGGTCGTCGGCGGCGGTGGCGGGAGGAAGAAAGGAAAAGAACGGCTACGTTCGGTCGGTATTTATAGCTCGGGGCGATAAAGGAGCAAGTGACACGGCGACGGTGAAGTTTCTCGCATCCGAAAACGCTCGGGCGGCCGGGAAGGCGCGGCGGTGGACGGCGGCGCGCGATGCGAAGCCGGCCATGGCGTTCGCCGATAGGGTTAGGTGCTGTTCAAGTTATTTACAGAATTGCCACTGGGTTTAAAATACAAATTACTCCAAAATTTGTATAAGAACTTGAAAATCTCCAAAAATATCATTTGCATAACTTTTCAAGAGCTACACTTTTCCTTTAATGGGCATCTTCAAATTCTGTTTAGATTTTAAAATTTGAATTCAGATTTGAAAAGGAAATTAAACCCTAAAAACAAGTATTTAAAATTACTTTTGATTTTTCAATAAAACTTAAGAATCTTCAAAACTATGAAATGTTGAGTTTGTCAAACCAAATATTTTTCATGTACCAAGTTTCCTCAAATTATGCATAATTTTTAAATTATGGTTTTAAATTCAAAAGGAGATAAATGCTAGAAACTGTATTTTCAAATTAATTTGAAATTCCTTTTGGAAACTTGAAAAACTTTGTATACCAACTTTGTAGCTCCTGTCAAGATCTACAAACTGTCTTTTTAGAGTATCTCCAATTTCCTTATAGATTTTGAATTAGAGAAAAGGGGATAAAACTAGGGTTGGAAATAAAGGGTTTTTGAAATAGAATTTAAACTCAATTTGGTTTCTAATTTAATTGGTTGGTTATTAATGATCACAAACATCATCCAAGGACATTTTTAGGTCATTGACCCAATGACACCCTTGGTTGACTAAATTGGCTTGTGAAAAACCTTTTATAGTATTTCCTATTTGAATTTAAACTTGGATAGCCAGGTTTAGAAATAAGTTTGGAAATCCAAATTTAATTTCAAATATGGAAATCATTTTTAGGGTTGGACTTAGACTTATACACTATGCTTGATACTAGTGTAAACACAGTTTACACCTCAAGTACATAGAGTATAAACTAAGCATTTACGATGACATTCGAAAATAGGATTTTATCATTTCATGTGACAAGTCACTCCAGAAACTCAATCAACCTATGAAATGTAAACTTATTTTAGTTGATGCACATTAAAGTTGACTTAACCATGAATGCTTTGCAATGCATATGATGACATGGCAGGTTTTAGTTAATATAACACCAGAGGTGTTACAGTACATTTCTGCATGACAAATATAAGGAGTACTTTCAATTATACGTTCAAACTTGTTATTGTACATGCATGAGGTAGGCTCGACCCTGTCTCGCCAGAGTCGAGCCTCCCTCGGGGGCTAACGGGGGGGGACCCCCTAAGTTCCTAAAAATACGAACGACTTCTTTTTTCACACACCTCCCTCTCGCTTCCCAACTAAGTCGAAAACGCCTCAAACTCCCTAGGGGTCGAGGGCTGTCGAGATGGAGCTCTCCTACGCCTCCGGGCTATGGTACCTCCACTCGCTCCCCCTCGAGGGATACGAGCCTGCGTCGAACACTTAGTCGGAAAGCGAAAGTTAGGCGATCAAAACCCGAGCGCGTCTTCTTTCTCACGCCTCGATACGCTTCGCGACTAAGTAGAAAATGCCTCAAATTCCCTAGGGGTCGAGGGCTGTCGAGCCGGAGCTCTCCTACGCCTCCGGGCTACGGTACCTCCACTCGCTCCCCCCTCGAGGGATACGAGCATGCGTCAAAAACTCAGTCAAAAAAGTAAAGTCTAGGTGAAAAGAAAGCAGAGAAGGCTCGAAAGTAAAACGACAAATCGCATTACGATAGATGCATTAATGTTCAAAAAGGGCTTTCAAAGCCACATTGAATATAAGTTACAAAAAACTAATTCATTACATGGGCACCTTCACCCAGCCTTGCCCTACAGGCCCGCTCCGTCGCCGTCCTCCTTGACGTGGTACCCTCCATCCACAGGGGGGAGGACTTCATCCTCGAACAGCTTCGCCAGCGCTCCCCCCGGCCTCTCGACGTCAGTGATGAGCCCTCAGCACCCGGGATGTCTTCTTCGGTACCCTCGACAGGCCCGACCTCCCAGGAGGCGCAGAGCCCGTCGAGGGCAACCCGAAGCCGACCGAGAAGCGCCCCCTCCACCGCGAGGCTCTCCTGCAGCGCCTTGGCGGCAGTTTGGGTAGCAAGCAGCTCGAATTCGAGGCCTAAAACACAAAGCAAGAATCAAACAAAATCGTACAGGAAGAAAAAAGATCAAAAATCCTTTAAGGAACTCACCAGCACAGCGAATCTCGAGGGCGTGGCGATCCCCCAGCACGGCGTCGTGCTCCCCCCGAGCCTCGTCCCGCTCCCGCTGGGCCTCCTTGAAGGCTCGGGTCACCTCTGTCTTCTCGCAGTAGAGGGTCTCAAGAGCACCACCAGCCAGGATGATGGCCTGCTCCTTCTCCTGGAGGGTAGCCTTCATTGCCCCGAGCTGGGTTTCCAGGCTGGCGGCTCAGTTCTTCTCCTCCTGGACCAAGGTGGAGAGGGCGTTGCGTGCCGCGGAGACTTCAGCAAAATCAGCCTCGAGCGAGCGGATGCACTCCACGGAGCTTGGAGCCTCCCCCACAAGTAGCTCGACGCGCTCCTGGGCTCGGATGCTCTTGCCCCTGGCCCTCTCCGCTTCGGCCTTGGCCGCGTCAGCCTCCTCCTTGGCACGCTTGAGCCCCTCCTTGAGGTGGGCGGTTTCCCCTCGAGTGGCCTCGGAGTCCTCCTTCGCCCGGGCGGCCTCCTCTTTGGCTTGGGCGGCCTCCTCCCTGGTCCGCTTCAGCTCCTCCTCGATCTCGGCCACCCTGCCCTGCGCAGAGCCGCCGGCTTCGAGTTGGCGAAGCACTTCCTCCCGGCTGTTGTGCATTTCATGGAGGAAGCACGACTTGGAGTAGGAACGCCTTCGTGCCTCCTGGGGACAAGAAGTCGAGGGTTGAGGCATTTCATACGAAAGAACTTAAAAACTGCATATGGCCTACACAGTGACTTACCGTGAGGTTCCGGTCGAGGCCTTTGGTGAGATCGACACCCAGCTTCAGCAAGTGCCGCAGCCACGCCCAGGACCGCTCGGCCTCCTCCCAGCACTTGACCTCCGCCGGGTCATTCATCTCGATCCTCAGAGCGCTGGAGTCACCAAGTTCCCGTAGTATGATGCACTCTTTGCCCCAACATGGAAGGACCATCTTGATCTTGGTTTGCGCCAAGGACTCGATCTCGTCCACCGTGTCGTGCGAGGCACCGTAATGCACGGCCAACTTCGTCGGGGTGCTGAACTCCGACACGGCGCCGGCACTCCTCAGCCCGGGGTCAGAAGATGACCTCCTCAGCAGTCCAGAAGCCACCGTCTTCTCCGGCCACTCCGTTGACAGTTGTAGTGTCTGGCTCAACGTTGCTTCTGCCGCCTCCGAAGGCAGCGGAGGTGTCGAGGCCATCGCCTCCCCCAACACCACAACTTGTGGTGCCGGCAGGACCACCATCGACGCGTCCGCTGCCGGGTTTGGTACCGAGGCCTCCTCTGGTTGCGTCCCCGGCAGCCGCGGGACCATCGACGCCTTTGACGCCATTTCTCCTTCGGCCAGCAGCTCATCCAGGGTAATCATGGACACCCATTGCTTGGGCAGTCTGGAAGTCGCCTCCACCTCCGACGTCTCGGGCGATTGCTGCGCCGACGGGTCCAGCGACGCTGTGTCTCCCGGCAGCACCTGCTGCGCCCACTGATGCTGGGGCTGGCCCCCAGTTTCCTCCTCCTCCCGCCGCTCCGATGGCTCCTTCTCCTCCTCCTGCTGCGGCCGTGGCAGCTCCGCTCCTTGCAGGGCCCCCTGCTCCTGCTCCCTCCGGGCCTCGAGCTCACGTAGACCCACCGGCCAGGGCCTCCGCTCTCCCATCGAGGGAGGAAGGGCCGTGGTCTCCTCACCCTCGAGGTCCATGACGACTACCTCCTCTCTCGGCTCGTGGCCCTCGGGGGCTCCCGCCTTGGGTGCGGGGATCGAGGCCTCCGGCCCACCAGGAGTGGAGGCTCCCGGCGTTGGGGCACCACCCCCTGGTGCCGGGCCGAGCTCGAGGGCCGCAGGCGATGACGTCAAGGAGGCACTCCCTCCCTCATGCGTCCTCCCTGGCTCAGAGTCGTCGCCCGCCGCGGCCCCCGAGACGCTCGACCCTGCAGCAAGAGTAGAACCCATCAGCCTACCACGCGCCAAAGCACCGAGGGCTGAAGACAACCACTTGGCTTCCCACGGAGCTAAGGGCCTCGACGTCACACCTGTGACCGGGGCCTCCATCTTCGCGGCTGCGTCCATCTTGAGCCGCTTAGTCAGCGCAAGAGAGGCCTCCTTGATTCGGCATTTGGGCCTGGATAGGAATCAGAATGGCAAAAAGTCTATTAAACGACACAAACAAGACGCAACGAAAAGAAAGTGAAACAACGACACTTACCCAAAGGGGATGGAAGCCTTTCGGGTCCCCCTCGAACCGCCTGTAGGTTTTGAGACCCCTCCCGAAGCCGACCTCTTCCCGGGGCTGAGGCTGCTTGGGACCGTCGGTGGGGTCGCCGCGCCTCCCTGCCTCGACGGAGCCTCCTGGGCACGGCCCTGCTCCGCCCATACCGACGACCGGGACCGGGTTTCTCGGATCAAAGTGGGTGGGGTCCCACCTCGAGTACGACGCGAGGGGGGTGAACCCCCTCGAGGCGAGGCCTCGGCCCCCCTTTTTCCACGCCGGCGCTCCGAGGCCGACGCCACCGGCTGGGGGGGGCGCTGCTCCGCCACCTCCTCCTGCATGAAGGGGCGGTCAGCATGGGAGGAACTCGACAAGATGCGGTTGAGGCGCCCCTCCACCCCCTCGACGTCTTCACTATCATCATCATCTTCATCTCCCTCGGACGAGGGAGACTCCTCCTCCGGGAGCCCGTCGCGCCTCTGCTCAGCGCGGCGCTTCGCGAGTCTTTCGTGCTCCCGGAGCTTCTTGGCTTTCTTCTTCTCCTCCTCGTCCTTACTCCGCTTCTCTTGCTGGGCGGTGAAGCATCTTACCTGACGATCGGGAGCGTCCTCCCTCAGTGGGGCCTCGATCTCCGGTAGTCGATTCTCCCCTACACAATTTCAGTCACAGGGACAAGAGAAGGGGAAGGAGGAAAAACGTGAAAGGCACGGCTCGAGGCACTCACCAGGTCGAGGCAACCCTCCTCGTGTCGCATGGGGAGGCGGTTGACGTCTTCCACCCTAAATGAGCCGGCCACCATCCCCTTCACCCGCGCGATGACTTCCGAAGTGGACGGCCTCTCGCCGGACATCCGGCACCTCTTGAGAACCTCGGGCGCCGCCGAGGGGAGCATCTCGTCCAACCGCAACGGGTGCTCCATCAGAGGGAGTACCCGTCGGCTGTGGAAGGCCGAGACCACCACACCCGCCGTCAGGCCCACTTCTCGAAGGGTCCTCATCGCAACGACGAGGGGATGAAGTCGACGCTGAAGATCTCCCGCGACACCGTATGGCCAGTTGTATGGACGCTCGGCGATAAGCCGCCCGGTGTACAGCGGGAGGTAGCCACCGTCGTTGCGAAGGTAGAACCACTGCTCATCCCACCGGGAGTGGTTGGACGTCAACCCGGTGGGGATGTATTCGCGTGGCTCCTCCGACCTCCCGGTCTTCAATGCGAAGTTGAGGCACCCCACTCTGACAATTCGCCTTACTCCTTGCGCCACCGGGGAGGCGAACCACTCCCCCTTGTAAAGGTGGAGCCATAGCTCCCAATGCGGCGCCATCTCGAGGTAGCCCTCGTAGACGGCCGCAAAGATGGCAGCGTTGGAGATGGCGTTGGGGGAGAAATGGTGGAGCTCGACGCCGTAGAAGTTCATCAACCCCCGCATGAATTCGCTGGGGGCACACCAAACCCATGCCGATGATACTTGAGGAAGCTCACCACGTAGCCCTCCGGCGGATTTGGCTCTTGGTGGTCCCTGGGTGGCGCAATCCACTCCGGTCGATTCGGATCGGTGATGGGGCGGAGAAGTCCTTCCCTTACCAGCTCGATCAGCCTTTGCCGCATCACGATCGACGGGCGCCAGGGCTCAGCGGGCTGGAGGACGGGGGCCATAGCGGTAGCGGCAGCACAGATCTGCTCGGTGGGCGCAATAGCGGCAACAACAGCACGAATCTCCTCGGCGGACGGTCGACCAGGAAGGTTCCCAATCGCTACTTCTCGCTCTAAGTTTTTATCCTCACGCGCGCAGGAAAGCAGGAGCTTGACAGAATGGTGAAAGTAGGGGCGAACAGCGCCTGTCCCCCTCCATTTTTATACCCGGGAAGAGCAAAGGACGGAGTCCGGCGGCAGGAAAAAGGTAACTTCCCGCAATTAATGTGTTTACCTGACCGTTCCCCCCTCGCTCCTCGATCGGACGCACGCGTCACACCTCTGGCAAAGAGCCATTGCTCGGGCACACCATGATCGCACCGCTAAGCCCTTCTCCTCAAAAGGCGTGCCCAACGGTAAGAAAAAAGAACCGTCGCTCGCTAACGGAGTCTTCTACGAAAGGTAAAACGGGTTCCGACCCTGCCTCGAAGTCTCGAGGGAGCGAAGGCCGGTCCTCGAGTGAGGGCTTAATGGCCGCCCTTGAGCACCAAAAAAGAACGGGCTCCAACCCCGCCTCAAAGTCTCAAGGGAGAGAAGGCCGGTCCTCGAGTGAGGGATTAATGGCCGCCCTTGAGCACCGAAAAAGAACGGGCTCTGACCCCGCCTCGAAGTCTCGAGGGAGCGAAGGCCGATCCTCGAGTGAGGGCTCAACGGCCGCCCTTGAGCGCCAAAAAAGAATGGTTACTCGCCAACGGAGATTTCCACGAGAGATGAAAACGGGCTCTGATTCCACGAGAGATGAAAACGGGCTCTGACCCTACCTCAAAGTCTTAAGAGAGCGAAGGCCAGTCCTCGATTGAGGGCTCAACGGCCGCCCTTGAACACCAAAAAATCGGGCTCCGGCCCTAAGCCTTGAAGGAGCGAAGGCTGACCCCACGAACAGGGTTCGATAGCCGCCCTCGAGCACTCGAGTCAGGGGTGACCAAAGGGGAGCCAACACGAGGCCCTGCTCGAGAACAAACTCTCGAGACCCCTTTGGACGCATCCAAAGCGAAACGCTATGGACTTTATGGAATCCCCCCGAAGGGAGGCATCGAGCCACCGAGACCTATCGAATGGAATCGGTATCCGAAGGACCATTGCGTTTTGCTTTAATGAGACCGCCTCCGGGCCTCCTGCCGACCTCTATTGAACGAGGAACGGGCTCTCGCTTGGATTTTCCCGTTACCAGCTCACTAAGAACTTCACGGCTCGCCCTATCAGGGGTAGTCCAATGCTTCTCGCCTCACGTCCGATCGAAAGGACTCGTGAGAAGAATGCCGAGGCCAGCAACGCCCCAGCCGCACGAGGCTCGGGGGCTCCTGTGCCCGGCGCCCCTCGACGAAAGAGGGTCAAAAATCCCTCGGGGGCTCCCCTCGGTAAAACGCTACGACTCCAGTTCAGGCATCTACCCGACTGGACAAGCACCCTTTAACTAAATATAAATAAAGCCCTCACAGGAGTCTTTCGACTCCTACGAGGCCTCGGGGGCTACCCCCGCGGGGGTCGCTCGCGCGCCCCCCACAAAAAATCTGAATCACGTCCCATTTCTAATTCCTGACCCCCTGCCCGAGTGACATCACTCGCACAGGGGCTTGGGGGCTACTGTCGATACCCAGGAAATGGGTGCCCCAAACCCTCGGTTTACCGAACTAAAACCCCACAAAATCAGCAACTCGACCCCTCCGATAACCTCCCGCGCTAGCGTACGAAGGCCCCCAGGCTAAGACATATCGGGCTGACCCACGAATGGACAACGATGGCCCAAAGCCAAAACCTGCTCGAGAGGCTACCAAACGGACTAGTACTGTACACCCGAGAGGCTACCGAACGGACTGGTACTGTACACGCGAGGTTACAATTCGGGCGACCCCTCAAAGAAGAAACTTCGTCCACCGAACGAGCCTGCCCTCGAGGACATAACTTTGCCCGCCGAACGAGCCTGCCCTCGAGGACAGAACTTTGTTTGGGCAAATGGGCGGCCCTCGAGGGGAGTACACCCCTCGGTTTACCGACTCTCTCGTACGAATCCGGGCGCATTTAATGCGATCTACCAACCCTCGCCTAGCTGCATGGCCACAGTTATGGTAACAGCTGCAGGCGTGGCAGTCAAATCTGGCTTTTACCGCCCATGCCCCGGAATTCTGCGGATCGTACTACGCTGTAGAGCCATACCGAGTACTATACCACGTCCAGCACCACCTCGAGACATATAAACCAGCATGTTTCCTGCATTTTTCGGGATTCGGCCTTATCCGATGAGGTTCGACCTCCTCGGCATGACCCCCCTCGACTCCAGCCAAGACCCTCGACCGTCGCCCCTCGACTTCATCAATGAACCCTCGAGCGGAACTTCAACAACTCCCGACGCGACGGCTGCAGAGCCTCCCATACCGACGTACATCACTACAGCGGCACCGACGTGATCGGCCTCAACGTCGTACATCATTAGTTGTGCGGACTCGAAATACATGTACCCCTGTGCCTCTCCTTCATCTATAAAAGGAGGCGCCAGGACCGGGCCCGAACAGAGGGATTGGGAGATAGAAAACGCTAAGTCTTTAGATCATAGAACGACACCGTGAGATAGCGTAAGGTCGAGAGCCAGGCGTCCGAACGCCCAAGCTCCACCACGCGCTCCTCACACCAGCTTGTATTTTCCCCTGTACTAGCACCTCGGTGCAAGATAACACGAATCATCCTCCCCCCGCTGGACGTAGGGCCTTCTTTGCCCGAACCAGGATAAATCACCGTGTCCTTCTTGCATCACCCACTGGATTAAGGGAGCACACAATTATGAATATTACTCGTTGGTGTTAACCCCCGAGGGTCAAAACACCGACACGCGATGACAAGGACCTTAAACCTGGTCGGTGGCTCAAGAAATTACCCGCCTTGGTCTGGGGATTGCGTACCTAGCCCAGTCACAACACTGGAGTTTCCCTGTACTTCATGGTGTTTGGATCCGAGGCTGTCCTACCAGCTGAGGTCGCACTCCTTTCACCACGTGTCCAGCATTACAACGAAGCTGCCTCGAACAAAGCTAGGGAAATCGATATCATTGCCAAAGAAGAGATAGCGCTCGCATCCTATGCTCGGACAGCTAAATACCTAGCTTCAGTGCGATGTTACTATAACCACAATGTTAAAGGCAGGCTATTCGTGGTCGGTGACATGGTGTTACGACGAATCTAAAACATAGTTGTCATCCAGATAGGAAGGGTTGTTTAGGATCAAGGCTGTCAAACGCCAGACGTCCTATCGGCTAGAGATGATGAAAAGTGTCAAGAAGTCCAATTCATGGCACATCGACCACCTCATACGCTTCTATCCATAGAATAAGATATGTACCCAGATCTTTGTTATTCAGATATTTAATATAGTTTCCTTCATTGTTTTCTTTTCCTATCACAATTCTATATTTGTGCACACATCAGTCATACATGCGCCCTGCATAAGTCTTAGTTAAACTTTGTTTTCTACCCAAGGAGAATGGCTTGACAAGGCACTGTCTCGAAGCCTCTTACAATATGTTACAGCTCCGCTATAAGGCACAGCAGTCGCTCTCCAATGGTGCTAGGTACCTAGTGATCCCGGTGGTCCTATGTTGTTCACTAGTGCATCCCTAGTTACCTGACAGAGTTAGCTTGCTTCAAGGGTGGGGACAAAACTTAATTGATGACATCCTTCGAAAAACAAACTACGCATGAAATATGCATCTAAAAAAAGCAAAACAGCAAAATGTTTACTACCCGCTTAAACATGCCTAATTTGTCTGCATTAAAAGGCTAAAAAGTTTCTGAGCACCACCTGCTCGGTACAACTTACAAACAGTGTTTTTTACGTCAAGACACTGTTTATAGCCTACTGACCACCGTCACCCTGTGCAGGATCTTTAATAAGGATCATGTCATCGACAAGGGCGGCAGCGGCAGGCATTGACGAGGCTTGAAGGTCTTCGGCAGTGGCCTCCAATAGTTCCGGTGCGATCTCGAGCACGACTTCTGCTGGCCCCACCTCTGGGTACGTGGAGCGGACCACGGCTAGTGCAGTCGCAACCATGTAGCGTCCAACTTCTATGATGAACCCCTGGATTGCTAGCCACAGTCTCCTACACTGGTCAGCGATGACAACCGCTTCGCCTATGGGGTCGGCAGGGTGCTCTTCTCCTCGGAAGATGGCCATTAATACGGCTTGATATGGTCAGTCATGGACCGCATCTTTCCTTGGAGAACGGAGATGGAGTCCTCCAGCACCTGGAACTGGGCCAGATAGTGTTCACGCAAGCCTACAACAACAACGCAATGGTGGTTAGCATATCCTGGTCCGTCCAGTATGCGGCAGACTACACACAACAATTCTACATTGTTCTACTTACCGGTCAGCTTGGTGATCTACGCCTGGTCCACCTTGGCCTGCTCCTCAGCAGGTTCCTTTTGGTCCAGCAGGCCAGCCAGCTCCTGAGCTATGGCTTCATTCTGACCATTTAATCCTACAAGAAGCACCCATAAATAAGCAACAAGGATCAGTGTGGAATGGGTGAGAGAGGTCTACTTACTCTCATTGTCTTCTTCCATGGCCTCCACCTTGCGGCGTAGAGCGGCAATCTCCTCCTCTCGCTGGACCTCATGCTCCCGGCAGACATAGGCCTGTGCCTCTAGCTCGGATTTGGCCACCTGGAGGGTTTTTCATTCCTCCCAGGTTGCCGCAAACTGGTCAATGGTCTTGCCACGCTGAGCATTGGTCTCCTGCAGCGACTATATACACCACAGATCGATTAGTGAGTTTGTGGCTAAACACCGAGCTCAAAACAGGCAAGCAAATCTTGGTTAGGATTTACCTTCATCCTGTCCAATAGCACCTCCACCGCATCTTGGACACTCGCATCGATGTCATCGTCTAAAATCTCTTCATACGACACGAAGTTGTCCTCCCCCAGCTTGCGCAATGTATAGACGCATTGTGTGGGCAGGTCTGTGCGTAGCGTCTTTAGCACCCTAGGCACCTCCTTGACCTCCTCAGGTGGCACTGGCATACTTGACCTCACCTGGCCTGGCGTGGGCCTTGGCCGATGACCCGTTGTAGCGGTGACCAGCCGAAACGGCACCACACGCCTCTCTGGCTATGAAGTTGGTGTCGGGGTCAGCCTGGTAGGTATCGCAGTGCTGCTGGCCACCTCCCCTTGACCCGTTGATTGTGCTGCATCGCCGGTCATCACCTGCTCGGCGGTTGGCAGTGTGGTCTGGCTGGGTGGTGGTGTTGGCATCGTTGCCAGAGGAACATGGCTGTAGGACACATTACAGTCATATTTTGTTCACAACACACACAAAATCAACAACATGCAAGATTAGAGAACTCAGTGAAACTTACCTGGCTGACCACCGAAACCCTCCTCTGAACTATGGGGCTGTTCCCCCACTTGAAGCGCCTGGGGCCTCGCCTGTAGCCCGGCTGCCATGCCCGGGGACTCGGTCCGACGCCTCACCCGTCCGGCTCGTTCCAATAGGGTGCACTAGAGAAGTTGTCTCCCTTGCCTCCTCTTGGTACCTCGAAGATGAAGCCGTTCTGGCTAGAGACATGGCCACCCTGTGTGGCGCAGGCGGCGGTGATGGTGGTGGTTGTGCTGACGCCCCGGCCTGCTCTGGTCGAGTGGTTGAAACAGTATTTCCTCACTGAGGGGGAGGAGTTGGTGGTGGCACCACCCGCACGGACCTCCTGGATGTCGTTATGGGCGTGGACCCTGGTGTCCTCCCTGTCTGAGGCGTCGAGGCTTGACATTTCCTTTGATGCTAGTTCAGTGTCAAAAGGTCATTGTCCGATGACTCTGGGGTGGTCGGGCATCCCTTTTCTTGCCCCTTTCTGCTCTGCCGTCGAGGCTCAACTTGCCCCAGACAGCAGAGAAGAGGGTTTCTTTGGCTTGGTGGCCTCTGCCATAGGCTGCTTACCCACCGCTCGGTGCCTGGCCTGAGCAGCGGGGACTTTATAATCATCAGGGCTGGAGACATCAGTCGTCTCCCGCCCAGCTTGAGCCTTGCTTCGATAGCGGGACTCATCGGTTCTGCACCGATTGGCCTGCGCCTCGCCCTGACGCCATGGCTCCACCGGCACAGCAGAAACAAAGACCTTTCGATCATGTCCACGCAATGTCTGATAGCCAGACAAACCATGTTATACAGACATCATCACATACCAGTGTACACTAATCACATCAATGTGTGGAACTGGTCGGCTTACCTCTGGTGGTGGTCGAGAAAGGTCGTACGGCAGTGCACGTGTTTCTAGGAAGCTGGTGGTTGGATCAAATTTCTCAAAAAGCAAGGACATACGCCAGGTCACCGCTTCTGGCGTCATCCTCTCTCAGGTCTCCCATGTAGGGTCAGCCCGACCGGCATACTAATACAAGTGGTTCACCCGCTCCTTGCACGGCTGGATCCGGTGTGTCAACCACGTCCCCGCCACCAGTGCTCCATTGACAATCTTGTTGTCAATCAAGGTCAGCAGCTCGTTCACCTGATGCATCTCATCTGGAGTTGGTGGATCTGACCACTTTGAGTTGAACTCCGGCACCTGCGTCACGTTGCAGGGCACTCTTCTCCCTTCCACATCTTGGCTCATATAGAACCAGCGAGTGTTCCATCCTTTGGTGGCTGATTGGTACCAGCTCCCTAGCCAGTGCATCTTCATCCCGTCATAAAGACGCACATAGCACCCACCAGTGACTTGGGACCCTCCTGATTCCGCCCCCTTCTTCCTCAACAGAAAGAAGTGGCAGAAGAGGTTGAAGTGGGGGTCAATGCCCAGGAACATTTTACAGTATGCAATGAAGATGGAAATGGAGATAATGGAGTTGGGATCCAGATTGCAGATTGAAATTATCCAATAGATGCACAGGTCACGGAGGAACCCATTCACAGGTAACCCTAATCCTCGCGTCAGTATATCCTCAAAAACCACAAATTCCCCATCTCGGGGACGAGGGGAATCCTCACCTCACGGCTCACGCCACGCCTCCATCTCGTATGGTGGCAGCAAGCCCTCTTCGGCGAGCGCTTGCAGTGACTCCCGTGTGGAGGTCAACTGCTGCCATTGCGGCCCCAGTGCATCGGACCTGGTCACCTTTCCCGTCTTCTTGGCTCCCTTCCTCGCTATCTCCTCTGAGGGTGGTGGGTTGCGGGGGTGAGTGGAAAATGACGGAGGTGTGAATGCGCTAGATCCACTCGGTTGTCGTGTGGTGCCGAGTGGATTTGCTACAATGGATTGAGCACGGCGACGGTTGTCTAGGAGTAGGAAGATGGAATGCTCGAGAAGATGGAGAGAATGGGAGTCGAAATGAATGTGACGTGGAAACCATTCCCCCTGGCGGCGCCCGCTATTTATACTAACCGGGTGACGTCAGTTTGACTTCTAAGGTTAGACCCCGCTTGACTCATGTGGACATGGCTTGGTAGGCCGTCTTGGTCCCAAGTGCACGCGTGGGCCAGGATACTTTAGTTCCTCCCATGTGCACGATTGCGTATCCAACCCTGGTTGTTAAGCACGTGTCTGGTAATCTGGGGATCTAATCTCAGATTTGTTTAAATTAAATACTCCCTCCCACATTTGTCTCAGATTTTTTTCTCAAATCTGGGGACTGATTCTCATAGTTCCTTGCCTAGTGTTGCTTGTGAACCACGGGTTCTCGGTGTCCTTGACCCGATGGATCCTGTGACCTGTTTCGAGCACACCTGGGGACTGCGCGACAGTTTTTCACCCAGTAGCGGTCGCGAACCACGGGCTCTTGGTGTCCTTGGCCTAGTCGAACTGCTTGGGAGAAGCCTGGACTTACGAACTGCTCGGGAGAAGCCTAGATGAGGCTGACTGGACTACATCCTCACTGGTCGGTATCACGTGGTCGGCATCAATACTGGTCGGCATCATGTGGTTAGCATTAGTGTTGGTCGGCATAAGGTGGTCTACTTCTTCGCTGACTTAGCATCACATGGACTGCATCTTCATTGTTTGGCCTCACATGGTCTGCTTCCTTACTGCTCGGTTCAAGACAAGACGACGACTTTCTCAAGATACATGGTGCTCGGGGACTAGCTGTGGGGGTATAGACCCCATATACCCTCACGGCTAGACTTTGGGCTGCTCGGTCCAGATGGCCTAGACCAAAAGACGAAGGCTGGTCCATCATCATCCTAATCGTTGGGCCGGGCAACAAGACAGAGCCCGTGGTATGCTATCGCCCAGGTCGGTGGGCTATACGGGTGCTAAAGACTGCTTGGCATGGAAGGAGTCTTAGTCGGTTAGATCTGTTCGTGTACTCCAAGGATACGGCGCAATGTAACCGACCATAGGAAAACCCTAGATATGTAACCTTGTCCCCTGACTATATAAGGCGGACAAGGACCCCCTAGAACACACCTTCTTATCTCTCCCTTTCATCTGATCTCATCTGATCGGAACCCTTATACTCCGATACTCATCAATACAGTAGCAGAGACGCAGGACATAGGGTATTACGCTTCCGAGCGGCCTGAACCTAGATAAACCTTGTTGTCCTAGCTGTTTGTCTTGTGCCTCACATCTAGATCGTAGATCTTAGCGCGCCCTCACCGAAATTTATACCTCGGGGTATCCCGTGGTAGACTGCCGAGGAGGTTTCATCAACAGGACCCTGACGATATCAGTAAATCTGCATAAAGTTGCTGGCAGATTAGAATGAACCTAAAACAAAATGTGTTGTGGATGTACTACAAGTGTTGTGCATGTACTGCAAGTTTCATTAACAAACTCTAGTAACAAAAATAGTTCAATGTATTTTTTTCTTAGAGCAACTCCAATTCTTTTATAAATGTGCTTTGCATTCTTGTTTTTGCAAAAAAATCTACAAAACTCCTATCCAATGATTTGGTAAATGAGATTTGCATTTTTGTTAACTTGGCAAAATTCTAGGATGGATTGGCATATATGCAAGCTTGCAATCGGCTTGGCATCCCGTCTCGCGCGTTACTCCCACGCGCGCTTTTTCCTACCGCGCCGCCGGGTTTCCTTCTTTGAATTTTGGCAAGTCGATTTTGCTAAACCGTTGGAGATAACCTTTTTTATCCTCTCTATACTTGACAAACTTCATGTTTTACGAAACAAAAAATTCAAAACCATTGGAGTTGCTCTTAGGAGCCCAGTGTACCACAACGGCCAAAAATTCGTGTTAAAGAAAAGTAAAAGGATAACGGTGGTTTTAGGCATGGTTATAGCATAAGGATATAAGGAAGATGATTCGATTGCCAAGCAGAGCGTTACTGGAGGAAAAACAATAATAGTATTTTATGTTTTTTATTTTTATTTTCACCCTTTTCTTGCTTTTTAAATAAAGGATAGAAACTATCTGGCTTCATCTACTCATGGGTAGAATCAGGCCAAATTATTACAGCATTAAAAATAAAAGAAAAAATTGAAGAAAATACATCCCGAACAATGAGCTCAAGTAGTCCTACGTGACCTTTGACTTGCACCGTGACGTTAACTCTATTAGAGTAGGATCACCATCGTCAAGAAGAAGCCGCCAAACACGTTTGTCAAACCTAAAAAGGTATTGAAAATGTGGAATACCGATCACTATTGAAGACTGGATGCTTCTTCCTTGGCAACAGCATGAAGCACTTAGTACCACCAAACGCCAAGGTGTTATGCCATCGAATGCCTCCTCTACCTCAAACTGAGAGCTGCCCGACCTTGCGAACAAGAACTTTGATGATGCGCCTACGCTATCGCCACCGGCCTAGAGAAACCAGGCTAGGTTTTCACCCAATTATTTTACGCCCACGAACGCTGCTAGGGACGGATTGACCAGCGGCTTTAGTGATGCCTTCAACTAGGTGCATGACATGGTCAGTGCCACCGCCGCTGGTCCAGCGTAACAAGCCAGGCAAGGTTTTCACCCAAACTACCGCCACCACCGCCGTCACCAGAACAGCACGCTGGCCGCCATCGTGCGGCTAGCGCCGGCCATGACCCAGACCCGGCCCCTGAGGGCGCAGATCCAAAGCATGCCGGCCATCGACCCAAGGCCCCGGGACCTGGATGCGCCGCCACGAAGGGACCCAGCTGCCACTGTCTGCCCAAGGGAGATCACCATGGGAGGAGGCTGGATGGCGTTGGACACCAGATCCAGCCCACCAGGGATCGGATCCAGCCGGCCCTTGCAGCTGGCCGCCATAGCTCGCTGTGGAAGGAGGAGATGAATGGAGGAGGGAAGGCGGCAGATGGAGGAGCGGGAAGGATGCGGACGTGCTCCTTTTTGGGAGCGCCGCTGCTGTCGCCGTTGGAAGGGCGGCGACGGCAGCCATAGAGAGATCGGGCAGGGGCGGTGCTTGGCGGTGGGTGGCGGCGCCGCCCAAGTCGCCCTCCGTGAGAGCGATACGGGGACCAGGTGAGCATGTACGGGAAGCGCTACCAACTATATGACCATGTAGCTGTTTCAATTTATGTCGTGCATACATGTATATCTACTTCCCAGCAGAAAAAAATAGTGCCAGATGGGTCTTTCCTTGTTTTTTATCAATAATTGAGCTAAAAACCGGTAAGATTTGACTGTGTGCGACAACCACGGCCAGAATTATTCTATTTTCTCTATCTACCCTATGTTTTTTCTATTATCTTCTAGAGAGTAATATAAGATAGTAATTTACATCACGAGTCACTTCAGAGTACCATAGCAAAGCCTAGAATAAATAGTATTCAAAAGATATAAAGAAGAAATACTCCCTCTGTCCTCGTATAACTGTCGTTCTAGCACAGTGGTGTGTCCCCAAATATGTGTTGTAGCACAGTGGTGTGTCCCCAAATATGTGTTGTCTAGGTCACTGTAGATGGGCCCAAGACCTACCAGCTAGTGTGCAGCCTTTATCCTGTCATGATGTTACCCATCGGCCCATCCCACCTTTCCCTTTCCCCTTCTCTCATCTGCTCCACACAGCGCCGATTACCCACCACCACCGGCGACAAGGAGCCTCCCGAGCGGGCCGAGATGGAGCCCTCGTAGGCGCCCCCTCTCTTCTCTTTCGCCGGTAGCCCCCCCTCTCCTCCACCAACGTGCAATTGGAGGTGTGGCGGCTCGGCTGAGATCCCGGAACAGCCCATAGCGGCAAGGTGGCCGGAGCTACTGCTCGCGGCTGCCAGCGTAAAGGAGTCTCCCCACCAAGCCGACCTCAAGTTCTTGTGGGCACCCTCCACCCTCTTCTCCTTCGCCGGTGATGGCAGGATCCTGACGGAGCATCTCCTCGGCGGTGGCGAGGACAGAGATGATGAAGTTGACGGCGTCCTTGCCGGCCTCCGCGAGCACCACGCACTCCGTGGCGTCGTCCACGAAGAGCCGGATGGTACAGCTACGTTCCGCCACCACCATGGCGGTAGTTGTGGTCCTGATTGGTGGCCTCGGTCGGCAAGGCTGAGCCAAATCTGGCAGCGGCGGAGTAGTGTGAGGTTGTGCCAGATCCGGCGGCTGGAGTCGTGATGGTGCCCATGGCTTGATCGATCCGATTTGTTGCGCTCGATTGATCTGATTTTTGGAGTTGGATTTGTCTTGGGAGAAATCAAAGGACAAGCAGGGAGAGACAGAAATCGATGTCATGTCAGGTGTACTGATTTCATAGGGCTGTTTTGGTCTTTTAGCCTTTGCCTTGGTCTCTGTGCATGACGCCCAGCGACAATTAAATCAGGATGGAGGGAGTACTAAATATGAACAGGTTGGCTGACATAGGATAAATGACCAGAAGGGACCAACTTCTCACCTTAATTTAGCCTTCTCGTCCTACAAACACATCAAGAACTCCACATAAATTCCACCACGGTGCTGGGGACCTCTGAATGAGCAATCTGCGTGGTATCCCCTTTCAAATTCAGTTGAGTGATGAGCCTGGGAAAAGTTCAGCTACACCTTAATTAGCACAAAATGACTATGCTTCTGTGCTAACCATGGAGGCATGATTATCTATGTCCTCATCCTCATCGTGTACCGTTGCAAGGACTGAAGGCCCCTCTTTGGGAACATTTTCTTCATTTGCCAAGCCATCAAGTTCTTCTATCATTTGCGAATGGTTGTCAGCAAAATCACAAACAGCAGATGCAGAAGTTGATGACTCCACTCTCTTGTTCTGAATAAGGTCTTCTTGAAGTTCAGTATCTTTGTCACTGTTTATTTGATGGAACGGAGTGTTTGAAGCTGTTTCATTTTCAGATATATTTTCACTTACAGAATCCAGTGGCAACCCAGCCATTTCACATGAAGAATCTTGAGATTCATCTGAAATACCAACAATCTGGTTTCTGTATTCTTCATTGGAGGCTGCTTCAGGCTGCTTGTTGTTAAGCTTAATAACTAATGTTTGTGTTTCTTGTCATTCATCAGTGACGTCTGCTGGTAGCTTTTCAGGAACGGTGTCAACTGATAATTCTGCTAGGCTGTGTTTTTGTTTGATCTCCTTCGTGCATTTGACTCCAAGGACATGGGTGGTTGAATCATCTGATGACGTTATCTCTGGAATCACAAAATCAGTCCCAGCACCCTTAACCGGTATTTCTACAGTATCATGCATGTCAATAAATTTTCGAATCTCCGTTGAACCCAAAACTGATATTTCCTTCGTATTTGCATCAAATACTTGACCAGCTGACAACGCATCAAGAAATTTCATTGTATCATCATTAATTAAGGTGCTGAACTCTTTGGTGTTAGGCTCTTCGAGAAAACAATCAACTGGATTGTCCAATACCAGCTGGTCATTCTTCTCTAAGGATTGAAATGCTTTTGGACCCTTCAATTTTCTCTCGAGCGTTGTCACTTCTTTGACAATCTTCTCCTCATTATCAGTAATACAGATTCCTGATGAAGCCATCCTTGATATGTACAGAGATTCATTAGAGAATCCATCTTCGACCTCTCTTATCTCCTTCCCTTCAACACAAACTTCTCAGAGACCAGAATGACCATCATGCTCTGTCACAAGCTTCACAGGTCTCTCCTCCTCCCGTTCGTCTTCTCCGGCAAATTCATTGGCATCGCTGGCGGGATCCACGCAGCGGCTCCACAGCGACGACGCGATATAGACCAGGGTGAGCCAGCCAAAAGACACGAGAAAGGCAAGCACCGCCAAGAAAAGCACCAGAAGGATCAGCAGAAGGCAACCGGGGAGGCGAGAATGCCCAGACCTGGCGAGGGACGTGGTAGTGGACGTGGACGTGGAGATGGCGGCAGCCTGCCCGTCCGTTCCCCCTGCTTGCTGGTCGGCACGACCATCTCCTCCCACCACCACCGCCCAAGCTCAAAGCCATGGCCATCAGCTTCAAGAACAAGCAACTCGTGCAAACAGGGAAGAAAGATTGGATTGTATGGTTGGCCTGCCTTCTTCGTGTCTCATAATTTCTTTGCTTTTGTGCAATGCCAAAGCCGGAGAATCGAATTCAGTAAAGGTAGACTGACTTCCTTTCGTTTTTGATTATGCGATGGTTTGAAATTTTGGCTTTTGGGGTCTCAGGGTCATGCAAGTGCAGGTGGAGGTGGGGCTCGCCAAGAAGTGAAGCTGTTTACGGGTGGCACCGTGAGTTGAGATAAGTGAGGTGTGGCGTGTCGCAAACTAACAGGTCAGTTCGGTCTTTGGATTAAGACCGGCTCAAGATAAAGGTGGGTCTTGGATGCCTATTGGCAGCAAGAGTGTTCGGAAAGAAATCACCAAGGTGAGGGAATCCATCACTTGGATCACACCACATCCTAGTGGCGACACTAACGCCAATAATTCAGAGGTGTTTAATAAAATTTTGTGATTTATCACCTTTTGTTCACATTTAGAATCGGGAAGTAGGAACATTGTCATGATGGAAGATTGGAGCCAATTTAGTCAATGGACAGGTCCTAGAGAACAAGAAATTTGCAAGAATGGTCACATTAAAAGTTCTCACATTGAATGTGGTTTCAGGAAGCTGTCTAGCAAGAAAATATTTTGTTGGCTATAAGTGTGATTCTGCCTCAAGATCTTTGTTTTAGAAAATTAACTATATATTAATTCCGCTAAACTTTCTCAACTTATTCTAGTTTTTGTTTTGAGGGAGTTTACATATTTTTTGTAACTAATGACCATCAGAACTTTTCAAACTTTACTCTATTTTTTCTTACTTCAATGTAAAATTTAAAATGCTAGCAGATGTGTGTATTTAACATAATGTTTGAAGAGACAGAATATTTTGACAAATTGTTGAAGACCAAAATATGGCTGGAGAGTCGAACATGGAACTAAAATCAAATTGGGACCAAGGGGCTTCATTTCGGGTTAAGTTTCATTAGAATGGAGCCTACACTCTACAAAAACATGTCCGTACATACACTCTGCAAAAACACATATCCATACCGATTTTGGAGACGCCTATGCCATCAAAACAAGATGCTTAGTTGTGGCTTGATAAAATGGTCACCACGGTTTTCACTGACCAAGGACACTACATGACTTTTTTAGTTGAAAAATCCTCTGATCTTGTTAGAAACTTTTAAACTGCACGTGAAATAGGTTTCCTATAAGACAAGTGATGAGCACTGGCCCGATCTTCCGTGAGGTATGTGGTAAATTCGACTTGTGGAGATCTCGACGTTGGCGATCCGGCTTCAAATCAACATGATTCGAACCCTGCAACCGTTACACCATTGCTCTGCTGGTTATCAACCAAGCACAACTTGATTGACCTCGTCAAGAAGGCTTTTTCCTGCAAGCGAATCGAAGAACACAAGCAAGAAAGTGTAGACACGTAATCTGAATTGCAAATATGAATGAAGCGAATATCAATAGAGGGTTCAAGAACTCGGTTCCAAAGGACTAATCGACACAGTGGAGGAGATCAAGAACGGGGGCCCTGATTCACTGCAAAAGGATTTGTCACCACAGTTACAATGAATGATTTAGTTTCTCGATAGAAAACTAAACTCTAAACAAAACCCGAGTCTCAACAGCGACGGCTGCGTGGAATATATAAGATAGATGTCCTAGGGTTGGAGGCGGCCAGGGGTTGGCGCCCACAACTTGGGCTCAAGGCCCGACTCGATACATGTCCAAGTTGGCCCAAAATAGGTGACGCAGCACCTTTTCATGATCACATAGAATGATCCACGAAAGATCTGGAGCTGGGACCAGATCCAAAATGACGGCGTCGTCGTCCCCTTTCCAACGAGTCCAAGATCGCCCCGTTTCGATGTCGTATGAGGAAATTATGACCGAAACAGCGACGACATATATGCTGAATCCGAGAGCGACATGGCAGCTGAGTTGGAGACGAATTGCAACTTGGGGAAGACCATGGCGTCGGTGTGTCCAGCATGGCGATGTCCTCATCATCCTCCCCTTCTTGAATTGGAGTCGTCCTCGACTCCATCTTGGCGATGTCCTCATCATCCCCTCCTTCTAGAATTGGAGTCGTCCGCGACTCCATCCCATCATGAACAAACTCCTGCAAAAGGTTAGTGACAGCAGGCAATACACCCGACATAATAGGTTTACAAAGCATAGTATAACATGGTGCATCAGGATTATCACATAACTTAGCAGTAGCAGAAGTTGTAGCAAGAAAGGCACCTCCTTTTAACTTAATCCCATCATGTTTAGCATTGGCTAGTGGAGGTTTATTTTTAATTTCCTTAGCATGTTTAACAATATCTGTAGGCGACAAAGGCAGCAAAGTAATGTTCTTTTCCTTATGCATGAAAGTGTATGTATTAGTTCTACCATGGTGTAAAGCATCATTATCAAATTCCCATGGGCGTCCTAACAAAATTGAACAAGCTTGCATAGGAACAACATCAAAATCAGCAGTATCATGATAAATGCCTGTGAAAAAGCTAATGCGTGCTGATTTAGTTACCTTAGCCGTACCACTATTATTGAACCATTGAAGTTTATATGGATACGAATGTTGTCGTGTAGGCAAACCAAGTAAGTCAACCAAATCTAAACTCACCAAGTTGTTGCAACTCCCGCTACCAATGATGGTGAGAACACGACAACCCTGCACAATGAGATACATGTGGAACAAATTGTGGCGCTGGATCTTCATCTCTTCTTCATGTCCCACACGTGAACTCAACACACGCTGCACAAGAAGGCTTTCATAGCCTTTGGTGGCAGCCACTGAGTCAATTTTGATGGTGTCCTTGTCCTGATCGGCCGCGGTGGAATCTGCATCAATGTTAGCAGCAAGGACTAAATCATCTTCAACATCACTAGTACTTACATATCCATCCTCGGTAGCAACGAAAGCACGACGACTGGGGCACTCCTTCATGACATGTCCCATGCCTTTGCATCGGTGGCAAATGATTTGAGAGCTGGGTGAAGAAGAGCTAGGAGAAGCACCTCGAAATCCACCTTTCTGCACATTAGACAATTTACTTACCCCGGAAGAAGATGAAGGTGTGGGTGACTGCTGTGCAGCAGGAATCTTGGGCGTCACTGGCTCGGAACGGGGCTGAAAATTCTTCCTAGTGTAAGACCTAAAAGGTTGGTCTTGTTTGCGTCCCTGGACTTCACGTTCTGCCTTAATAGCAAGATGATACAATTGGGAAAAATTACGCCATTCTTTGTAATCAAGAAGGTCCTGTATTTCATGATTTAAACCACCAAAGAATCTAGCACTAGCATCAACATCATCTTCATTTACACCACAACGTGCTAAACCAATAATCAATTCTTGATAGTATGCTTCTACTCCCTTATTTCCTTGTTCTAACTTTTGTAGTTTCAAACGTAAATCACGTTGGTAATAAGGAGGAACAAAACGAGATGTCATGCGTTGCTTTAAAGCATTCCACATTTGAGGCACAGCAGCAGCATTATTAGCATTGCAAAGATCACTCCACCAGAACAAAGCAAAACTAGTAAACTCACTAGTAGCAAGTCTAACTCTATGCTCAGCAGGAACCTGATGAGAATCAAATTTTTGTTGAACAGCAAGTTCCCAATCTAAGTATGCCTCAGGATCAACATTACCAGCAAAAGGAGGTAGGCTAAATTTAATTTTAGCAAAAGGATCATTATTACCATTATTACCTCCCATACCACGACGATTGAAGTTGTAGCGGTGACGGTCGCGTGCATCACCATCAGCATCCGCATCAGCAAAAACATCTGCATCCTCATCATCACGAGGAGGTGGACGGCGTTGCTCAATCTGTTCAATGCGGGTGACCAGATTGTTGAGGCTACGCGTCAGATCGTTCATGAGATTGCGCTGGTCATTCATGAACGTAGTAAGCTCGCCCTTTGACACGCAATCATTGAAGTCCGTCAGAGGTTCTGCCATGGTTAGAAGATAGAAAAAGACAACACAAAAGTATTATCCCTATCAACTAAAAGGAACCAAGTGGTGGTGGTGGTGAAAGAGGAAAACAAAATCAGAAGCAGCTGACCACCGTCTCACAAGTGTTCTTACCAACAGCAAACAGGAGCAAAACCAAATTGACAAAACAATTTGTTGTTGAGCGTGGGTAACAGTTGCAAGATGAACCTGTGCTGACAGAAGTATATGTGGAGCTTTGGGAAGGCACACTGTTAGCAGCAAGGATTAGCAATTCACGAATGCAGATTCAGCAAAGTTGAACAAGTATTCGAAGCACAAATCACAATTGTTGGCTAAGACGTGTCGAGACGTAGCGCAACAAGGTGAAAACAAAGGAAGATGGAAAAAAAATTCACTGAACAAGCAAATAGCTCGGATTTTGTCTTTTTCTCGGATTTTTCCCACATGCACTAGTAGGAATCAAACTTTTTTATTTTTTCACTATTTTTTTATATTTTTCCCTGAACAAGGATCACAAAAGATGTAACCACAAAAATTGGCACCGACAACTGAGGTGAGATGTGGTGTACAGAAAATCAGCACGTTCTCTGAAAAGCGTGCAAGAACCTTGTCAATTTTTTTCTTTATTTTGCCAAATTTTTTGGCAATTCTGACTGGACCAAACAGGCCAAAGACCAGTTTGGGTCGGCTCCAAATGGAGTCAAGAAGCTACTGTAAAAATTTTAGATTTTTCTGATAAACGAGCGAAAAGTTATGCCTGTTTCACCGAAGGTATCTCAAGTTATGTTTCGGGAAGACACAACACGGCAGCGACAGTTAGGACAAAGCGTCCCTAAACTCAAACACCGATCACTAGGTATTCGCCTGATGATGTAAGGAGGACAGCGATGCAGGCAAAAATAAGCGGCTGGCAACCTATCTAGGGTTTGCGCGGCAGCGAGAGGTTACACAAGGCGGCTAGCGGGGCAAGTCGAGTAACGTGGTGGCTTCGACTTGTTGTTTGGAACGGTGGATGGAATAGCGGCGGAAAACAAACAAATCACAGCGATGGGCTATTGAACTATGACCACGAACACAATCCTAAACCAGCAACAAGACTCGACCACGGACACAAACTCAACAAAGCGAATCTGAAACAAAATTGCAAGGCACAAAGGGTGATAGGACAGCGGAAATTGAAATATTTTTGGGCTTTTTGTGGACTCTAGGTAATGAACAAATATGAATCTAAAGGCAAACAAGATTATACCTCGCGAGAAACCTGAAATCTGATACCAATTGATGAGCACTGGCCCGATCTTCCGTGAGGTATGTGGTAAATTCGACTTGTGGAGATCTCGACGTTGGCGATCCGGCTTCAAATCAACATGATTCGAACCCTGCAACCGTTACACCACTGCTCCGCTAGTTATCAACCAAGCACAACTTGATTGACCTCGCCAAGAAGGCTTTTTCCTGCAAGCGAATCGAAGAACACAAGCAAGAAAGTGTAGACACGCAATCGGAATTACAAATATGAATGAAGCGAATATCAATAGAGGGTTCAAGAACTCGGTTCCAAAGGACTAATCAACACAGTGGAGGAGATCAAGAACGGGGGCCCTGATTCACTGCAAAAGGATTTGTCACCACAGTTACAATGAATGATTTAGTTTCTCGATAGAAAACTAAACTCTAAACAAAACCCGAGTCTCAACAGCGACGGCTGTGTGGAATATATAAGATAGACGTCCTAGGGTTGGAGGCGGCCAGGGGTTGGCGCCCACAACTTGGGCTCAAGGCCCGACTCGATACATGGCCAAGTTGGCCTAAAATAGGTGACGTAGCACCTTTTCGTGATCACACAGAATGATCCATGAAAGATCTGGAGCTGGGACCAGATCCAAAACGACGGCATCGTCGTTCCCTTTCCAACGAGTCCAAGATTGCCCCGTTTCGATGTCGTATGAGGAAATTATGACCGAAATAGCGACGACATAAATGCTAAATCCGGGAGCGACGTGGCAGCTGAGTTGGAGACGAATTGCAACTTGGGGAAGACCATGGCGTCGGTGTGTCCAACATGGCGATGTCCTCATCAACAAGACTACCTCCTCTATTTATATAAGAGGATCACAGTTGATTTAGAGATCTATCTATCCAATTGTGAAAAGATCGTTCTATCTACTTTTTATCTTCTTTGTCAATGTTGGTGGCGCTTACAGATCAATTTTAACTGCCAACTTAGGCCTAAAAGGAGAGAAACAATCATGCTTTATCACAAATGCATATGCTATTAACGAAATTTCACTTGTACCTCTAGTGTTCATGTTTTTATAGGTTTATTGACGAAAACAAGAAGTACACAGCACAAATGAGAAAGCGCAAATGCAGAATACGAACTCAGGAAATGCACAACGAAGAATGACAAAGGAGCCCACCTTCATTACCAATTTGGGCCCCATCGTAACCGCAGGAGAGGTCCAGGCCTAGAAGGGAACCGACCACGCGAAGGCGGTGGCCAGATGGGCCCACCAGGGGACCGACCGCCCCCAGGGGCGACTGTTGACGGTCCTTAACTCACATTTTATACCGCCAATAAGAATATAAAAAGCACACAAAACTTAGTGAACAGGGATTTATGCTAATGCTTTCCACGAGTTTTGGTGTTGCACTTGTTTTGCAAGACAAACATGAAAACATACCTAAAGTGGATCCAAAGTGGAGAAAAGAATAAGATAAACAAGAATCCCATTTTGGCCCAAAGCAAAACAAGGAAGTTGAGAAAGAAACCAGCCCACTTACCTCAACTGAGCAAATCCACAACATGGCTGTAGTCCAGGCCTTGCCACCAGTCCACCATGCGAATTTGGTCGCGAATCGACCCAGGAGTGGGCCAGTCGGTGCACCTGGTCCGCCCGGCGCACTCGAACGTTGGTTCGGGCCCAGTCTTCTCGAGGCGGTACATTCAATGCCAAGGGAGGGCGGTGCATATGGGTTTTCCCGTTCTACCCCCAAACCGCCTTCCAATAGCTATAAGAGGAGGGGAGGAGGCACACTCTACATCAACACACAAAAGGAGAATAGAGCCAAAATCTTAGAGCTAGAGCACCACTTCAAAGGGGCTATGCCCTTGAAGCTAGCTGGAGAGTTAGAGAGAAGATGTGAGTGCGGGAGCGGGGAAGTGCCAGGCTTGTTGGTGTCTTCCTGAGCTTGTACCTCTATGGATATTCTAGTTGGCTCTTTCACAGGATCTTGGCTAAGTAAGTGTTCGTGTTTCTTATAGTCTAATAAAATTCCTTTGTATAGCTGAGCTTTACATATACTTACTTGCGGGATCGTCGATCGTCCTTGTGGTGATTGCTTTAGTAGAAGGACCCCGGGGACGGGTTAGCCTTGAATTCACGCTAGAGTAGTAGTTTACAGTTTGTACATGGTGTTTAGGCTCGAGGCTACCTTCGTTTGCATCGTTCACGTACGGTTGAGGTGGTAGGTGGCGGGGAGTGACCTTGTCCCATCCGTCCTTTGTAATCCCCCATGTCCGTGTTCGGCGTAGAGTCGTACGCCAATATCGCCTGGCAGACCAGGTGCGCTCCGGTGCCTGAACTGAGCTAGTAGAAGTACTGCAACACCATCCTTAGGACCCTAAAGGCTATAGGAATCCATCTCTACCCCCTTTCTATCTCTTCCCTTGTGTTGTTCCTTGGGCGAACTAGTTAGGAGAAATACCACCGTTCCCTGTGGAAAATACGATACCCTGAATACTTCCGGGTGAAGGCTACAACGATACTTCCGTACGCTTGAGGATTTTCTGCATAAGTTAAGAAATACCAATAAGTTTTCCGGTGACGTTGTCGGGGAACGGTTGCTATTTCTCCGATCCTTGTTCGTCCTCATATCTGTATCCATGTTTTAAAAACAAAAAATATATTTTATACTTTATTTTATAAAACAAAATATTTCCTATGTCCGATCCTTCCACCATGAAGCCAATTTCAAATCCAAATCTTTTTGCTTCAAAGGGAGAGTTTAGAACAGCCATCTTTTCAAAAACAAACTTTTCATTTAGCCATGAACTCCACCCAAGATTCAAAGCCATGGTTTGGGCAAAACCCTTCTTTGGCCATGACAACGAAGATTCTTTTGACCACTTATGAGAATTCAAGGGATTGTGTTCATGCCTAAACATTCCTGGCATGACACAAGAAACTCTTAAGTGCAAGTTTTTTTCATCCTCCCTCAAAGGGGAGGCGAAACAATGGTTCACGAATGCCGTAGGAAGTATGAATAGGGACTGGAAAGAACATAAAGATAGGTTTTATCTTACATTCTTTCCTATGTCCCGTATCAACTCTCTACCTGGGACAATCCTTGATTTTAAGAAAGACAAGGAGTCTATAGGTGCAGCTTGGGCCAGGTTTACAATGTTAATACATGCTGGCCCAAATTTGTCTTTACCCGACAGCATGCAATTGCATCTCTTTTATTCAGGTCTAGACATAGATGCTACCCTATGCCTCGACACAGCTGCCGAAGGGACGTTTTCACATAGAACCATGGCGGGACAGGAAAATCCTCGATCACATCCTAGAGAAGCATGCTTCCCCCATCGTTGAAACCAAAACCCTCCAGGCCATAGTCATGTCAAGTGTGGGGGAGCTCCTATTAGTCGAATCTAGCCACATACCATCCATAGGTTCAACTCATGAGCCCCCACCTGAACCATGAACACCGAAGGAGATAATTCTCCATCCTTCAGTGTTCTCAATCAAATTCAAGGATTTTGGTAAAACCTCAAACAATTCTTGGCATGAAAAGGATACATTTCCTTCTAAGGAAGTCTCCCTTTATATAGAGCCATCAAAAGAATGGTTGTTGGAAATGAAACGTTCTTCTGAAGTAATTCAGATTCTTTCACCTTCCACAACTATATCTTGTTTGTTAGGAGGAACTTCCATAGATGTTTGACACAACCTCACAGTCAGCACTAATATCATGTCACAATTCCTTGCAAAAGTCCTTTTGGGTAATATGCCACTAGTGCCGACCGATAAACTCTTCAAGAGTTCATCAGGGTTCATCGTTGAGTGTTGTCAGATTGCTAGGGTCGTGCCAATAGAAATTCATGGAACCGAGGTTTGCGTAGATTTCCACATCTTTTCCATCCTCGAGTTTGATCTTCTCATAGGCTGTCTTTTGGACAAACTTGTCCAAAAAGAACAATCTCAAGGGAGCCTTGTTGAGAAGTTTGCAAATTTTGCTTTAGCCGGTTCTACCGCTTGCCTTGAAACCCCAAAGGCGAAGCAAAACTACATGTTCGAGGAGGCAAAATTCAGTTCTCCATTCATTTCTCATCCTTGTGAAATAGAACATCCATCATCGTCCTTACTTAAACATAAGCCATGTCCTTCTGGTCTTGGAAGTGTTGCTCTTGATAATGGCCAAGATGCAACATTAGTTCCACATGAAAACTTCCATGCCATGGACATGCCCGAAGCAACAACTCTAGAGACCAAGCAGCCACCTGCTAATGAGCATGCTAACTTCACTTATGAGACATCTCATGTTTCATTCTCAATTTTGGAGCCTCTAGAGTTTGTTCTGCTTCTGACCCCGTGCTTCCATGAGAATTACAACCTTCTCTTAATCCTCATCAAACATTTTAAGAGGTTGGTTGTTGATGCCTATGTTTATCATAAGCATTACAAATCTCATAGTAGCACGATAGTGCTTACCTTGCAGCTTGAATGTTCATGCTCAAGTTTGATGGTGAAGTTGGAAACTACACCACCATTTATAGCTGCAAGAAGATGTTCCCACGGTCAGGCTTAGAACCATAACTTAAGCACTGCCGGGAGATACCTCAGATTGTCTTAAAAAAATTATTATTATTATTATTATTACTACTACTATTACTATTTTTATTATTATTTACTTTATTATTATTCTATTATTATCAAAAATAAAAAACTTTCCTTTTTAATAAAAGCAAGGATATGTTTCTAAGTTAGTATGCACCCTTGGGTATAAGCTACTAACCATTTCAGGTGAATAAAAACATGGGTCATACAATGCTTGAAACAACATCAGTTATAAGCCTTGATGCTCTTGGGTGATGGAACACGGTCAAAAACAAAGGAGACCCTGACTCTACACTTGACTTTTTACACAAAAGTCCAAGTTGGGGGAGCATGGCGAGAAGCCCAAGTTCCACACACACCAAGTGGTCATCCAAAAAAATGATAAGGGATGATGTTAGTGGCCTTGCCAAAAAAATGATATATAAAAAAGTGGGAGAAGGAAAGTTAAAAAAGAAAGAGAAAAAAATGTTAAGAAAAAAAGAGAGACATATATAAAAAAAATAGGAGGAGAGAGAAGGAGCAACTTGGCCCCCATGTTCGAAGAAAAATGCTTATGGGTTGACTGGCTCTACCCACCATTTTCTTCCACAAGCAAAAAGGGCTCACCTCCTAACCTTTGTTAGTATCATCAAGGCCCATGGTCCACGTGCAGCAATGTGTGTCTGGCCTAGCCTTGGAGATCACCTGAGCAGAGCCATCATGCTAGCCGCAACAACAACTTCAATGCCTCATACATATATGTTGCCAGTACATATACTCAGGTATGCAAAGGTAAATAAATGTTCACCAACACCTTTACTCACTTTTGTCTTAATGAAAATGCAATTCATGCTTCCTTTACTTATGTCATATGCTCTGGTTTGGGTGTATTTGTATACAGTATATATATGATACATCCATAGGTCCTTTTAAATTAAGAATGGTTCTTAGGTCAACATGGCCTTATTTGATCAAAGTTTGACATGGTGTTGAAATTTGATTAATGAACTTTGAGTTGTTGATGTAACAATAGAAGTAATATGATATGGAGATAAATCTTGGCTTTGTTTACATTGAGTCTTTTATCTTTGCCTTACTTGAATTATGAGTTGGATGACAGAAGAAAAATATAAATAAATAAATAAACTCATCCCAATAAAATTTAAGCTCCCCAGGTTTCAACCAGGTAGAGCCCATGCTTGTTTTCCTTTCTTCTTGTTAAAAATAAAAACAAGTACAAGAACAAGTGTCGGGGAGATCTCTCAAGCACAACTAAAACACACTTCAGATCTCCCATACTTGTTGCACAACACCAAACGAATCATCATGCAAGAAGGACAAAGACACATGACTTCCATCAACTCCTTTATCTTCAATGGTGGTTTGTGCAACTCTATCCTCACATCTCTTGAGTTTACTTTGAAAGTTTAAATTGATTAACTTAAAAAGGCAAGCACAACATCTCCATGCTATCCTTTGATAAAATTTGCATACTCTTTATTCCTCACTAATATTCCTGTAACTTGTAAACAACCATCATAGGGACCCCATGTTATCTAAGTAATTGGAGTATGTGATATAGCTGGATGATTTGAACCTTGCTCTTTTTATGAAGGACTTGGGATTTATTTTACAAAATCAAAATGCAATAGCATGCTCCTCAATGATAATGAATTTCCTACCAAGGCCATATGACATGATTTGTTCGTACAAACCTTTAGTCATATGCTACTTGTCGGATCATTGAGTTGAGTCAAATTGTTGTGACCTATGTGAGATTATGGTCATGCACCCATGATTGAGACCCACACGCACCCACCAATAAAATGATGACTCTTACACCAAGAGTTGCGCACAACATGCACCCTTTCGTCCACCAAAAATGCCAACTCTTACCCTGAGAGTTGCGTACTTTTTCACCAAATAAAAATACCGGCTCTTACACTAAGAGCTGCACATTCTTTATCCATCATATAATTACACCTCGCATTACATCATGATATCTCTCCATCTAGAGTTCTTTACATGTTGACAAGAGATATGGGCTATGTTTAAGAAAAAAAATAAAAAAATGCCAAGGGGCATGAAAAAAATCATCCATGCCAAGAAGCATGAGAAAAAAATCCTAGCAAAAAAACAATGGGAAAGAAAATTCAAAGCCCCGTTAAAAAAACACATGAAAAATTTCTCTTATAGCCCATACTCCTCCATATCATCCATCCAATAAAGAGAGTCATGATGCTTGGAGTACCAAAAATATTTAGAATTAGGAAGCATCCTCCATTCCACACACTTGCACATCTCAATCTAAGTGTATGACTTATATCTCCGTGTGGTTCGGTTTTTGACTTGACAATATATGTGCTGCAAGTATGCCCACTTTCATACCTACCCAAAACTCCACTCAAAAGCTTTAGAGATATGTTATGAAAAGAATGCAATTTCAAAATGCCATGGTTAGGAACCAGACACATATATGAGCGATTTGAGAGTATCATTTGAGGAGCAAGGCTATCTTTTCTTTTTCAAAAATCTTATGAAAACCCAAGTTTCTAAGCTAACTGATGCAAGGGGATTTGAATCCATGCTGTTCCATTATTCAATTACCCAAGATAATGTGGTAGAAAATTTGAAGTTCACAAGTGCAGGTGAACCTTGGAATATCTTGTATGCAGCTTATATATCAAGGAGATGACCCATCTTAGTCCTTTAAACTTTACTTGAGGATGAGAAAAGGGCTAAGTGTGGGGGAGTTTGTTGGTGGTCCTTAACTCACATTTTATACCGTCGATAAAAATATAAAAATCACACAAAACTTAGTGAATAGGAATTTATGCTAATGCTTTCCATGAGTTTTGGTGTTGCACTTGTTTTGCAGGATAAACATGAAAACATACCTAAAGTGGATCTAAAGTGGAGAAAAAATAAGATAAACAAGAATCTCATTTTGGCCCAAAGCAAAACAAGGAAGTAGAGAAAGAAACCTGCCCACTTACCTCAACTGAGCAAATCCACAACATGGCTATAGTCCATACCTTTCCACCAGTCCACCACGCGAAGTCGGTCATGAACCGACCCAGGAGTGGGCCGGCCAGTGCACCTGGTCCAGCCGGCGCACTCGACCGTCGGTTCTAGCCCAGTCTTCTCAAGGCGATACATTCAATTCCAAGGGAGGGCGGTGCTCTATGGGTTTTCTAGTTCTACCCCCGAACCACCTTCCAGTAGCTATAAGAGGAGGGGAGGAGGCACTCTCTACATCAACACACAAAAGGAGAATAGAGCCACAAGCTTAGAGCTAGAGAACCACTTCAAAGGGGCTATGTCCTTGTAGCTAGCTTGAGAGTTAGAGAGGAGATGTGAGTGCGGGAGCAGGGAAGTGCCGGGCTTGTCGGCGTCTCCCTGAGCTTGTACCTCTATGGATATTCTACTTGGCTCCTTCACGGGATCTTGGCTAAGTAAGTGTTCATGTTTCTTATATCTGATGTAAGTGTTCATGTGTTCATGTGTAGTTGACAGCTATTGGTATCTCTGCATACGTGAAGAAATACCAACAGCAACTGCCCCCAGGTGGCTCCTCCTAGGCCTAGCTCTGTCAAGCGGTTCGTAGGTGGTTCCCCACATCGGTCTCACCTCCTTCCATATTTGATGGCTCCAAAACCGACCAAGTTGAGCTATAAATAAAGGGTGCTCCTTCATTCTCAACACACACCATCATTTGGAGCAACTCACCTCACCTCTCACATGTACTCTTTAGATTAGTTTTAGTAGTTGAGCAAGGCAAGAGCTAGCAAGGAGAGGTTGTCTCCTTGGAAGAAGAAGAACACTTTGGTATGAATACAATGCAGTTCTCTTCCAATTTCAAGTTCTTATCTTATTTATATAGCAATGCATATGAACTAGAGTATAAGTCTTGTTCATGTTATGATCATGATATATGAACTAGCATATAGTTTATGTGTTATGTTCTTGACATGTTCATCGTTATTCTTCATCGTTCATCGAATTAGTATGAATAGAGGAAGAACTAGGGATGAGGTGCCTGTTCGGCGTGCCTTCTCGGTTGCTCTTAACCTAGCCTGTCAATCCATAGGGTTGGGGTCCATGGAGGTTAGGAGTTGTTTCTAATTACACCGGCATGGCGCCCGGGTATGCGGAGATCGGCGGATATGTGGGTACTCCACGGGTAGAGGGGTAGGTGGACAGGTAGTGATAGCCCTATTCATCCCTTGCATTCCCCCATGTTTGGGTATTCAGTAGGAGTTCGTAAAGTCTCTATGGGCTGGCAGACCAGCTGCGGGGATCTCCCTGTCATCCCATACTTAGTTTTGATACTAGACTTACTAATCGATGATTATTAGCTATTCTTTGAAAAGCTATATAAGACCAATGCCTGCTCAGTTAGACATATTGTTTTATTCTTTGTTTCTCTTTTATCCTTGAGGTTGGCTTAGATGTGTGTGTCCACTATCTTATGAACCTGATTTACCCCTGCTTACACTATGTCTACCTATGCACAATAAGTAATCATGTTTATGCCAAAGATAGATGTATGCACCTTGCCCTCTTACAGGAAATTATAAATATGACACCCTGGAATACTCCCGGGTTAAAATGTCGCATAGTTCTGTGCGCTTGTGGATTTATTATAAATTCTTACTGAGCTATCATGATTGGTGTACCTAAGTACCATTACCTAAGGATTGTAATTATTGCACCCATGGCACCGCGCTATAGGATTGCACTCATAAGTAATGATGGTTAGGAAGGCCAATCTGGCACTTCTAACAATTATTACCAGAAATGCAATACCTTAGCCTTTGTCGTTTGGCCAAGAGTTACTCTTCTAAAGTGATGGGAGTTAGATATGACAACAAGCATTTCTAGCGCCGTTGCCGGGGATGCACTTTTAGTCTACCTTTTGTAACGACGTTAAGAAATGTCAACAAGCATTTCTGGCACCATTGCTAGGATGAACTTTTAGTCTACCTTTTGTAATGACGTTAAGAAATATCAACAAGCATTTCTGGGACCATTGCCAGGGAGAGCAATGGAATTAAAATGCAAACATCTAGCTTGGCATAAACATTAATTGCAAAATAAGCAATGGTAGTCACAGTTTAGGTAGGCTAACTGTTGGCGGTCCTTACGGATCAATTTTAATCGCCAACTAAGGCCTAAACAGAGAGAAATAATCATGCTTTAACACATATGCTTATGCTATTAATGAACTCCCACTTGTACCTCTAGTGTTCATGTTTTTTGCAGGTTATTGATGGAAATAAGTGGAAGTACACAACACGGAAGAGAAAGCGCAAAAGCAAAATACAAATTTAGAGAATGCGCAACCAAGATTGACAAAGGAGCCCACCTTTAATACAAACCTAGGCCTGATCGTCAATGTAGGAGAGGTCCAGGCCCAGGAAGGAACCGACCATGTGAAGGCCGTGCCAGCCAGCCCCACCGAGGGACCGATCGCCCCCGTGTGCGGCCGCCCCCATGTGGCCCCTCCCGGGCCCAGCTTGCTCAGGCAGTTCCCTCAAGGCAGTTTCACCTCCTTCCTTATTTGCTGATGCCGAAACCATCCTAGTTGAGCTATAAGTAGAGGGTGCTCCTCCATTCTAAACACACACATTCATTTGGAGTCACTCACCTCACACCTCTCACTTGCATTCCTTAGAGTATTTTAGTAGTTTGTGAGCAAGGAAAAAGCTATCAAGGACAGCTTGTCTCCTTGGAGGAAGAAGAACATATCGGTATAAATTCAGTTTTTCTCCATGAGCAAGTTCTTGTCTTATTTATATAATCATGCATATGAACTAGAGTATAGTTATGTTATTGTTATGAGCATAATATATGAACTAGTATATGGTTTATGTATTATGTTGTTAACTTGTTCATCATCATTCTTCATCATTCATCGGATTAGTATGAATAGAGGAAGAACTAGGAATGAGGTGATGGTTCGTCGTGCCTTTTTGGTTTCTCTTAACCTAGCCTGTCAATCCGAAGGGTTGGGTCTGCGGGGGTTCGAAGTTGTTTCCAAATACACAGGCATGGTGCTCGAGTATGCGGAGATCGGCAGATATGTCGGTACTCCATGGGCAGAGGGGTAGGTGGGCAGGTGGTGATAGCCCTGTCCATCCTTGCACTCCCCCACGTTTGGGTATCGAGTAGGAGTTCATAAAGTCTCTAACGGCTGGCAGACCAGCTTCGGGGATCTCCCTATCATCTGAGACTTAGTCCTAATGCTATACATACTAGTTAGATGTTTCAATAATAGTTCTTTGCATAGTTATATATGACCAATGCCTACTCTAATTAGTTTTATTCTTTTATTCTTTATTTCTCTTTTATCCTTGAGGCCGACTCAAATGTGAGTCCAATATCTTTGAACCATGATTTACCCATGTTTACTCTGTGCCTACCTTTGCACAATTAGTGATCATGTTTATACCACGCTTGATGCATATTTCCCTCCTACGGGAAATTATAAATACGACACCCCTAAATACTCACGGGTTGAAAAGCTGCAATGATAGTTCTGTGCACTTACGGATTTATTGTTATTTCTTACTGAGTTATCATGATTGGCATACCTAAGTACCATTACTTAAGGAATGCAATTCTTGTTACACCCCATGGCGCCATGCTACAGTGTTGCACTTGTAAGTAATGACGGTTAGGAAGGTCAATCAGGCACTTCTAACTATTATTACTAGAACTGCAATACCTTGGCCAGCGCCATTAAGGGCCGAGAGTTACCTTTCTAAAGTGATGATGGTTAGGTTTGCCAACTCGCATTTCTAGCGCTGTTACCAGGGATGGACTCTTAGTCTATCTTTTGTAATGACGCTAAGAAATGCCAACAAGCATTTCTAGTGCCATTGCTGGGGAGGGCAAAAGAAAACATCTAGCTTAGCATAAACATTGATTGCATAATAAAGCATTGGTAGCCATAGTTTAAGAAAGCTAAATTTGTTTTTTCTTCCTCTTTTTATTGGAATGAAAACAGGATAGTGTATGGCCGATTTTGATCTGCCGGACAACTTCATCAACAATCCAGAAGCACTCCTAAAGAATAAAAGGTCCTGTATCATTTCTTCTTCTGCTACTCCACTGACAGACGAATCGGTCACTCCCACACCATCCGCTACTATCACCATGGCCAAAACACTATGTGGCTACTCCAACCCCGCTGTTGCCAACGTGCCCATTGGGCCCGCTGTCAATGTCAGGAATGGAAACTTTGAGCTTCATACTGGCCTCATCACGATGGTGCAGGCAAGCCATGTGAGGACACAAATGCTCACCTGCAACACTTCCTTGAGTTGTGTGACACCATCGTCATCAAAGACGGTCACACAGGAAAGTATCAGGCTCCGCTTGTTTCCCTTCTCCCTCACGGGGAAGGGGAAGTAATGGTTCTACCAGAACAAGGAAGCTGTCAACACGCGGGACAAATGTTCCATGATGTTCCTCATAAAGTTCTTCCCCATGAGCAAGACCAGTGCTCTAAGAGGGAAGATATCAAAGTTCCAGCAAACTTCATTCGAGTCCATCCCTGAAGCTTGGAAAAGGGTCTAGGAGTACATCCGGGCCTATCCCCATCATGGGATTGAAGATTGGCTCGTGCCTCAGAACTTCTACGAGGGCCCCACAACCATGTCAAAGGGCACATAGATGCCACTGCTGGAGGCGCATTCCTCTCCCTCACCATCGAGAGTGCTACTACACTGATTGAGAAGATGGTGGCTAATCAGAGCTAGGAAGAAGGAAGAAAAACACAAAAAGGCATGCATACATGAAGGAGATGGATTTGCTTGCCACAAAAATAGACCTCCTAATGAAGAGGCTAGATGACCATGATACTACCACCGGCATCATCCAGGCCATGGACTCACACATGACATGTGAATTCTGTAGAGATGTTGGCCATTCGGGGAACAACTATCCCAAAACCCAGGAAGAAGCATCCTACATCAACAACTGGTTTCACCAACATCAGCAACAAGGTAATAACGGGTGGAACAACCAGAACTATCCATAAGGTAATTCTTCTAATTTCAACTCAAATTTCAATTCCAATCAACCTTCGTTGAAAGATCTTGTCTTAGGACAAGCAAAAATAAATGAACACCTTACAAAAAAAGTTGTCCTTCAATGATAAAATATTTGAAAATACAAATGCTAAGCTTGAAACTCTATCTTCATCTGTTAAGGACCAAGTAAGTTTCAATAAAAAGATTAAATCTCAGATCGCTCAACTTGCTTTTGCTGCTAAAACCTCACAGCATCTTGATAGATCTATTGAAAACGTTAATTCAATGACCACGAGAGGGGGGTAAGACCACTCGTGATCCACCACATCCTAACAATAAGATAGGGAAAGTGTCAAGGCAATAGCAGGAAGTACCGATTGAGTCAATAGAACCTCAAGAAGAACCTGCTGAGATAGAGCTGATACCGGAAGACTATGTGGACACCACAATGCTGCCTTTCCCCACAAGGAGGAAGAAGGCCGGAGATGAGCAGTTCCTCCGCTTCATGGAGATGATCGAGAAAATGAATGTGAGCACCCCCCCTCATGGATGTCCTGCACATACCTTCCTATGCCAAGTACATCAAGGACATCATCAACAATAAGCGACCACTACCATCCATAGAGGTTGTCAAGCTGACAGAGGAGTGTAGCGCAGCTATACTCAACCACCTGCCTGAGAAGAAGCAAGATCCTGGATGTCCCACGATCACATGCTCTATTGGTACCCAGAAATTCAATCACACCTTATGCGATCTGGGGGCAAGCGTAAGCATCATGCCAAAGTCAGTCTTTGACAGATTGAACTTCACACATTTGGAGCCTACCAACATGACACTCTAGTTGGCCGACTCCTCAATTTAGTACCCCACAGGAATTTCCCAAGATATCCTAGTAAAAATTAGAGGGTATAATGTCCTAGTTGATTTTGTGGTGCTCAACATGGAACTCACCAAAGAAACATCACTTATCCTGGGGCGGCCATTCTTGAGCACGGCAGGAGCACAGATTGACATTGGAGCTAGAGAAATCCACTTCAATATCAATGGACAAGAAGAAAAGTTTGAGTTTAGGCCCTGCCGTCAAGAAGAGTGCAATATGATACGCATCAGATACGGACCAAATCCCCAAGGCATAAAGGAGGTGAAAATTCAGCCGCAGCTTCTAAGCAAACTCTCAAAAGAATCAAAGAAAAAGCCAGAGCCAAAAGAAAAGGCGGATCCCAAAAGAAATGTTAACAAGGAGCAGAAAAACAAAATAGCTCCTAAAAAGAAAATAAAAGAAAAGAGGAAACAAGACCCCAAACCTCGACAAAAGAACAAAATGTGGAAACCCGAGGAAAAAAGCTGGACATACCGCCACACCACCCAAGACCAACCAAATGGTACGGAGGCCCAAGTAGGTGCAACCGTCTACTTCTCCCAAGATGGACGTACCATAACCGAGCAAACAATGAAAGGCAGAAAAGTCCTATTCAAATGGACTTAAAAAGGTGAGCCCTTGCCGAAGGTAAATCGGTAGTTATCCTTAATTAGTATTTACTTTCAAATAAAATAATTGTAGTAATTTCCTTTTTTCTTCAAAAAAATTAGCTTCTATCCATCACATGATTCTTGTTGCTTACATTTCTTACCCTAGTCTTTGTTTTTGCACAAAGTTTGGAGATTATGATGTGTAGCTCATCATGCTCTCATAAGTTTTTAACGCAAGCATGGTGCTTGGGTTCTTAGCTTACCTAGGTTAATCAACCTTTGAAACAAAGTGCTAGCATAGACTAGGAATATTTCTATGGACTAACCTCTGCAGAATGAAATCCACCATAACAAAAGGGAGTCCTAAAAAGATGATGAGGGAAATAAGGTAAGTTTTTATACTCGTAAAATAATAATAATAATTAGGGGGCCACGCCATAATCCAGCTTGGGGGAGGCGCCCCCGCTCAGGTACCTTGTATCTTATTTTCTCATTCTTATAATTTTTTTTGTACTTTCAATTTTAACTCTCTAAATAAATAAAATAAATTTTATTCCACTCCCATATGTGTTAAGATGTGTTAGTTTCTCTTATGTTGAGATGATGAACAGTTTCTCTGTCTATAATTCACTTGTGCCTAAGCTATAACTTATTATTCCTCAAGATTTAAGTTTGTTGGCTAATAATGTCTCATCCTGAAAACTTGAAATCTTGTGGGTTGCAATTGCACGATCCTTTTCTAAGTTATTGCAAGATATGATATGGTACAAATAGAGTTTGCTATGACTTTGTTCCAAGAGAAACTTGACATCCGGAGTTTTCTTTTCAAAAATCTTAGAACCAAAAGTTCCTCAATGATTATGAAAATACGTACTAGAGCCATATGATATGCTTTACTTTCATCAACATTTAGTCATATGCTGCTTGCGGAACTTTGAATTGGGTTAAATTATTGTGACCTTAGTGAGATTATAGTCATATGCCCATGATTGAGATTCACATGCACCCACCAAATAAAGTTGGCTCTTACCCTAGGAGTTGCGCACAACATGCATCCATCCATCCACAAAAAAATAAGCCAACTCTTACCCTGAGAGTTGCGCTCCCTTTTTCCACCAAATAAAAATGCCGACTCTTACCCTGAGATCCGTGCATTCCTTATGCAAAAATTTACTCCTTGCATTCACCATCATGACATCTCTCCATTCAGAAGTTCTTCACATGTCAATAAAGGATATGCGCTATGCTAAAAAAACAAGCCAAGGGGCATGAGAAAATAAACGGGAAAGAAAAATTCCATGTACTCATTCAAAAAATGATCTTATAGCAGACATCTCTTCAAAGGTTTCATTCCATCCAATTAGGATTCCACCATCCTCACATTCCACACACTTGCACATCTCAATCAAAGTGTATGACTTGTATCTCCTTTTGGTCTGGTCTTTGACTCAGCAACACAGGTGATGTAAGTACGCCCACCTTTATACCTGCCCATAACTCCACTCTCAGCCTTAGTGGTAGGATATAAAAAGGGCAACACTATAATACCCTTGGTGAGGTAAACATACACATTGAGTGATTGAGTGAATCATCTGAGGAACTTGTTTTATTTTACAAAACTCATAAAACCTCTGGATAGATGGTCTATCAAAGAATGAATGACTAGTGATTCTGTTATAATCGTTCTATCTTGCAACCACGCAAGAACTTGGAAAAGCTACAAGCCCCATGAGCAATCAAGGTAAAGAGTGGATAATAATGCCAACATATTTAAGTTGCGAAGGAATGCTTTGTTATAGGCATGGCATTTATGAGTTATATCAGCATCATAGCAACTCCTGATCAGCAACCATACTTAGCTATTTGCTCGAGACAAGCAAAGGTTAAGCTTGGGGGTCTTATTGGCGATCCTTATAGATCAATTTTAACCGCCAATTTAGGCCTAAAAAGAGAGAAACAATCATGCTTTAACACATATGCTTATGCTATTAATGGACTTCCACTTGTACCTCTAGTGTTCACGTTTTTGCAAGTTATTGATGGAAATAAGTGGAAGTACACAACACGAAAGAGAAAGCACAAAAGCAAAATACAAATTCAGAGAATGCACAACCAAGATTAACAAAGGAGCCCACTTTTAGTACATACCTGGGCCTGATCGTAACCACAGGAGACGTCCAGGCCCAGGAAGGAACCGACCATGCGAAGGCGGTGGCCAGCCAGCCCCACCGACGGAACGACCGCCCCCGGGTGCGGCCGCGCCCCAGGTGGCCCCTCCTAGGCCCAGCTCACTCAGGCAGTTCGTAGGCGGTTCCCTCAAGGTGGTTTCACCTCCTTCCTTATTTGCTAACGCCAAAACTGTCCTAGTTGAGCTATAAGTAGAGGTTGCTCCTTCATTCTAAACACACACATTCATTTAGAGTCACTCACCTCACACCTCTCACTTGTATTCCTTAGAGTAATTTTAGTAGTTTGTGAGCAAGGCAAAAGCTATCAAGGAGAGCTTGTTTGTAATACCCGGTTTTAAGAACAAAACCGGATATACACCATATGTGAGTCCTAGGAGTCAATTCCCACATATAGCTATAAGTAAAAGGGTAGTATCATTATACAATGCTTAATATATACGTATTTAGTATAAAAGAGATATACCCTTTGGTAGCAATCAGTGGAAAGACAACTCCGATCATCAGGTGAGGACTCCACTCAACATGATCCAACTGACTGGTTGATCACAAGCCTAAACTTCTCCTGAGGTGGTGGGAGAAATAGCAAGAGTGAGTCCATGTCAAACTTCGCAAGTATAACAAGGTACTGTAATCCCATACCACATGATCGTGTGTAAATTAATAATGAGTTGCACATAAACAATTTTAAATGAACATATAACAATTCCCTCAGTTTTCCGGGCCACCCTGTCCGTGGGCACGGACGATATATCAATTTAACTCTGCGTAGAGGTGTACACTTTCACTATGAGCCATGATTTCCAAATGTCTGGGATCGTGACTCCCAAAATCCAAAAATCATATAAAGCCACTCATAGTTTCATCTAACAAGCTAGGGCCGTAGGGTCATCGAATGTAGAAAATCCCCCCTTCTAATATGGCACATGGCCTACCCGGTTATACACATACTGAAGAGGCCGTCCTATACCCAACTTGCAGATCCTCTAACTTGCTAGAAAAGGTCCTATGAAGAACTAGAGCTAGAGCCATGTATCCCTCATAGTTGTACGTTAAGTCCTAGCATTTGCCAAAGGATAACATTCATCTTTCATATTTATATCACATTCATTAAACAAGCTCAAGATCATGGTCATAGAATGAAAAACCCAAGTTATACTTACCTTAAACTCAGATTCTTCTTCAAGTCCAAACCTTTAAATAACTTCTTCTTGACCTTCAACTTTTAGATCATCAACTTCTTTTAGATCACCAACGCAAAGCTCACCGACTAGACACGATCATAGAACACCACACAAGTATCGATGCATTCATACACGAAGCAAACAATAGGACTAAATTAGAACAATACATCAATCATAGTAAAATAGATTGAAAATCTTTTAAAACCAATCTACGCATTACTACGATCACATAGATGTAAAGATCACCAAAAACGAAGCTAGAACAAAGAAGTTATGAATTTTACAAGTTTTCCTATTGTAAAATAATAGATTAAAATAAATCTCGATTTTTAAAGGCTAAAAAATAAATCTAACAGTGATACTAACATGTAGATTATGAAGTTATGAATCTAACGCAACTTGAATGGTTTGAATCGGAGCTAAAATGAAGATTTTATAAGCAACATAAGTCAATGGCAAAACTATAAATACTGAGGATGATTTTTGAAGTAAAATAAATCAAAAATCGGGATTATCCATCTAGTCGAGGACTCTTAACAGAATAAATAGAACGGTGAGGGTTTTCTGAAAAACTGCCAGATGAAGGGGTACCGGCTAATCGGGTCCTTTGGATGTGAGTTTAATGGACCAGATTAGAACCAGGAGGGAGAGAGGGATGGCCGGCCAGAGAAGAAGGCCAACACGGTGGACGGCCATGGCCGGCGGTGAAGGACCTCGCCGGTGAACTCAAAACAGGCTCTAGAGGCCACCAGGCGGGATGGAACCGGTGCTAAATGAAAGAAGAGAGAAAGGTGACCTCACCTAGGGAAAATATGGAGGCTGGAGCGGACCGAGGTCGCCACACTGCTCGTCGAGGCAGACGGCTTCAACCTGCGAGGTTCGACGACATGGGTTGAGAAAAACAGTGAGGGATAAAGATGAAAATTATCTTGGAGACTTCACGAACTCAAAGGCAAACTCGGTGACTTGCTTACGATAGAGATGAAACTGCGAAACAGCGAAAACGAGCGCGAAGCTGCGGCTTAGGGTTTGGCGGTGCCACGAGCTTGATATAAGGCGAGGGAGTTGCGATAGGGTTCAAAGAAAGGCAGTGTGGGAATGGAGCATACTATTTATGGAGGCGGCTGTGTAAGGATCACGCCAAAGCGATGCAGAGACGGGGCATTGGTTGACACCAGGTCGGGACAGAGTCCGGCATGGCTACGGCTAGAGGTTGGGGATGACACCGTCGTGCGAGGCCTACCTGTCAGCGACACAAGGCACGGGACCGGCTCATCAGTTGGACAGAGAGAGATGGAGGCGGCCTGCTTTGGCTGGGCCGTTGCCGTTGTAGCCCAAGAGGAGATGGGAGGGGTGCCAGCTACCAGACCGGACCAAAGGAGACGAGTGGGCCTGAATGGCCTTTGGCCTGCGGAGCGAGAAAGTGGCCAGGCGGGCCAAAAGCAAGAAAGGGAGGGAGAAGGTAGGCCAAGTAGGCCAGAAAGCAGAAGAGAAAGGTAGTGGGACGTGCTGGCTGATTTGCCACTCGGGCTAGAAGCCCGGAAGAGAGTAGGAGGGAAAAGAATTCCTTTTGTTTTTATTTAGCGAGTTTTCCAAAGAGGTTTTCAAGAGATTTTGAAATCATTTTCATGTTTAGTCAAAACCACACATTATAACAAAAATAATGCAGTAGCATGAATGCACAAAAATGTTGCTAAACCCTAAGATAAATTTTAATTCAAAGAAAATATTGATTTTTCCAATATTACATGAGCACAAAAAATTCATAATTAAATCATTTTAACTCTATTTTCAAAAGTGCAAATTTTAGGGTGTTACATTGTCTCCTTGGAGGAAGAAGAACATCTTGGTATAAATACAAATTAGTTTTCTCCATGAGCAAGTTCTTATCTTATTTATATAATCATGCATATGAACTAAAGTGTAGTTATGTTCATGTTATGAGCAGAATATATGAACTAGTATATGGTTTATGTATTATGTTCTTGACTTGTTCATCATCGTTCTTCATCGTTCATCGGATTAGTATGAACAGAGGAAGAACTTGGAATGAGGTGATGGTTCGTCGTGCCTTTTTGGTTGCTCTTAACCTATAGCCTTTCAATCCAAAGGGTTGGGGTCCGTGGGGGTTCGGAGTTGTTTCCAAATACATGGGTGTGGTGCTCGGGTATGCGGAGATCGGCGGATATGTCGGTACTCCATGGGCGGAGGGGTAGGTGGGCAGGTGGTGACAGCCCTGTCCATCCTTGCACTCCCCCACGTTCGAGTATCGAGTAGGAGTTCGTAAAGTCTCTATCAGCTGGCAGACCAGCTGCGGGGATCACCCTATCATCCGAGACTTAGTCCTAATGCTAGACATACTAGTTAGATGTTTTAATAATAGTTCTTTGCATAGTTATATATGACCAATGCCTACTCAAATTAGTTTTATTCTTTTATTCTTTATTTCTCTTTTATCCTTGAGGTCGACTCAAATGTGTGTCTACTATCTTTGAACCATAATTTACCGTTGTTTACTCTATGCCTACCTTTGCACAATAAGTGATCATGTTTATACCACACTTGATGCATATTGCCCTCCTGTGGGAAATTATAAATACAACACCCCTGAATACTCACGGGTTGAAATGCTGCAATGATAGTTCTATGCGCTTGCGGATTTATTGTTATTTCATACTGAACTATCATCATTGGCATACATAAGTACCATTACTTAAGGAATGTAATTCTTGTTGCACCCCATGGCGCCGTGCTACAATGTTGCACTCGTAAGTAATGACGGTCAGGCACTTCTAACTATTATTACCAGAACTGCAATACCTTGGCTGTCGTTGTTAAGGGCCGAGAGTTACCTTTCTGAAGTGATGATGGTTAGGTTTGCCAACTCGCATTTCTAGTGCTCTTACCAGGGATGGACTCTTAATCTATCATTTGTAATGACGCTAAGAAATGCCAACACTAACTTCGCTTGTTTTCTTCTTCTTTTTATTAGAACAAAAACAGGATAGTGTATGAGTGGTTTTGTCCTGTCGAACAACTTCACCGACGACCTGGAGGCACTCCTAAAGAAGAACAGGTCCCGTACCACTTCTTCTTCTACTCCGCCGGCAGACGAACCATTCACTCTCGCATCATCTACTACTATCATCATGGCCAAGTCACTCCGCGACTACTCCACCCCTGCTATTGCCAACGTACCCGTTGGGCCCGCTGTCAATGTAGAGAATGGAAACTTCGAGCTCCGTACTGGCCTCATCAAGATGGTGCAGGCAAGCCAATTCTGTGGATTGCCAAACGAGGACGTAAATGCTCATCTTCAACACTTCCTTCAGTTGTGCAACACCATCATCATCAAAGATGTCGCACTAGCTAGCATCAAGCTCCGCCCATTTCCTTTCTCCCTTGTGGGGAAGGCGAAACAGTGGTTCCACCAGAACAAGGAAGCTGTCAACACATAGGACAAATGTTCCACGGCATTCCATGCCAAGTTCTTCCCCATGAGCAAAACCATTGCTCTAAGGGGGGAGATATCCAGCTTCCAGTAAACATCACTCGAGTCCATCCCTGAAGCATGGGAAAGGCTACAGGACTGTGTTTGAGCCTGTCCCCACCATGGAATGGAAGATTGTCTTGTGCTCCAAAACTTCTATAAGGGCCTGACGGCCATGTCAAAGGGGCACGTTGATGTCGCAGCTGGAGGGGCATTCCTCTCCCTCACCATCAAAAATACCACTGCACTCATCGAAAAGATGGTGGCAAACCTAAGCTCGGGAGAAGGAAGAAAAACATAAGGCATGTATTCCATGAAGGAGACGGACTTTCTTGCCACAAAAATAGACCTCCTAATAAAGAGGCTAGACGACCGTGCCACCAAGCCCACCACAAGCACCGTCCAGGCCATGGACTCCCACATGACATGTGAAGTCTGTGGAAATGTTGGCCATTCTGGGAATAACTGTCCCAAAACCTAAGAGGAAGTGTCCTACATCAACAATGGGTTTCGCCAACAGCAACAAGGTAATAATGAGTGGAACATCCAGAACCATCCGCAAGGTAACAATTTCAATTTCAATTTCAATCAACCTTCCTTGAGAGACTATGTTGTAGGGCAAGCTAAGATTAATGCAAATCTTACTAAAAAAAACTTTTCTTCAATGATAAAATATTTGAAGCTATAAATGCTAAACTTAAAACTCTATCTTCTTATATTAAAAATCAACTGAGTTTAAAAAAAATGATAGAAACCTAGATTTCTCAAATTGCTGCTTCTATTCCTATCAACAATATGGAAAAATTCCCAGGGCAACTCGAGAATTCTCCCAAGTTTATTCAAGTAGCTGCAGAGCAATGAAGAGGGGGAAGTCTTGCCAACAGACTATAATTGTTAAGCCCTTGCCGAAGGTCATCGATTATTATTCAAAATAATAATAATAATTATTATTATTATTATTATATTTATATAAAAAAGAAGAGGCCATGCCATAACCTAGCTTGGGGAAGGCGTCCCCGCACAGGTACCGTGTATCTTACTTTCTCGCATTCTTATTTCAATAATTTTGTCCTTTCATACTCCCTACTTTTAAATTTCAATATTCTAAATAAATAAAATAAATTTTATTCCACTCTCATATGTGTTAAGATATGTTAGTTTCTCTTATGTTGAAATGATGAACAGTTGCTCTGTCTATAATTCATTTGTGTCTAAGTTATAACTTAGTATTCTTCAAGATTTAAGTTTGTTGGCTGAATATGTCTCATCCTGAAAACTTGAAATCTTATGGGTTGCAATTGCAGATATGGTACAAACAGAATTTGCTATGACTTTGTTCCAAGAGAAACTTGACATCCAAAGTTTTCTTTTCAAAAATATTAAAAAGAAAAGTTTCTCAATGATTATGAAATACCTACCAAGGCCATATAATATGTTTTAATTCTGCAAACCTTTTAGTCATATACTGCTTGTGGAACATTGAGTTATGTCAAATTATTGTGACCTGAGTGAGATTATGGTCATGCACCCATGATTGAGATTCACATGCACCCACCAAATAAAGCCGACTCTCACCCTAGAAGTTACGCACAACATGCATCCATTCATCCACCAAAAATATGCCAACTCTTACCCTAAGAGTTGCGCACCCTTTCCACCAAATAAGAATGCCAACTCTTACCTGAGAACTGCACATTCCCTATGCAAAATTACTCCTTGCAATTTCCATCAAGACATCTCTCCATCCAAAAATAGATCTTCATACACTTGGGCTATGCTAAAAAAAATAGAGAGAAATCATGCCAGGGGACATGTAAAAAACAAACGGGAAAGAAAAAAATTCCAAGTACTCGTTAAAAAAATGGATATATGATCTTATAGCCCATATCTCTCCAAAAAGTTTTATCCAATAAAAGAGAGTCATGATGCATGGAGTACAAAAAATATTTAGAATTAGGATTCCACCATCCTCATATTCCACACACTTGCACATCTCAATCAAAGTGTATGGCTTGTATCTCCTTGTGGTTCGGTTTTTGACTCAGCAATACAGGTGATGCAAGTACGCCCACCTTTATACCTACCCAAAACTCCACTCTCAGCTTTAGTGATAGGATATAAAAAGGAAACATTACAATGCCTTTGGCGAGGTAATCATACACATTGAGTGATCGAGTGAATCATTTGAGGAACTTGTTTTATTTTGTAAAAACTTATAAAACCTCCGGATAGATGGTCTATCAAGGAATGAATGACTGATGATTCTGTTCTAACCATTCTATCTTGCAACCGCCCAAGAACTTGGAGAAGCTACAAGCCCCATGAGCAATCAAGGTAAAGGGAGGATAATAATGCCAACATATTTAAATTGTGAAAGAATGCTTTGTTGTAGTCATGGCACTTATGAATAATATCGGCATTGTAGCAACTCCTGATCAACAACCATACTTAGCTATTTGCTCGGGACAAGCAAAGTTTAAGCTTGGGCGTCTTGTTGGCGGCGCTTACGGATCCATTTTAACCGCCAATCATGCTTTAACACATGCATATGCTATTAACGGAATTCCACTTGTACCTCTAGTATTCATGTTTTTGCAGGTTTATTGACGGAAACAAGTGAAAGTACACAACACAAATGAGAAAGTGCAAATGCAAAATACGAACTCAGGAAATGCGCAATCAAGAATGACAAAGGAGCCCACCTTCATAACCAATCTAGGCCCGATCGTAACCGTAGGAGAGGTCCCGGGCCCAGCTCTGTCAGGTGGTTCGTAGGCGGTTCCCCCATATCGGTTTCACCTCCTTCCATATTTGATAGCGCCGAAACCAACCAAGTTGAGCTATAAATAGAGGGTGCTCCTTCATTCTCAACACACACCATGATTTGGAGCTACTCACCTCACCTCTCACTTGTACTCTTTAGATTAGTTTTAGTAGTTGAGCAAGGCAAGAGCTAGCAAGGAGAGCTTGTCCTTGAAAGAAGAATACCTTGGTATGAATACAATGCAGTTCTCTTTCAAGTTCAAGTTCTTATCTTATTTAAATAGCAATGCATATGAACTAGAGTATAGTCCTATTCATGTTATGATCATGACTAAGTTATGCAAATAAATTTATAACTAAGTTATGCATGATCCAATGAGTATGAAAATTTTACTATTGTTCAAGCATATACAATGTTTAGGCCACCATAATAATTTCGCCATAATTGGACCATAGAAACAAAAAACTATAGATCCAAATCTATAGCAAAAACTTTGTCGATCTACTCATGTGTGGAGTCAAACAAAGTTGAATTTTCTATTTTATGATTTTTATGTGATTTACTTTGATTTTTCCAGTATCCAGCCAAAATAAATAAATAAATAAAGACAAAACCACCTTCAATATTGCTCTAGGGATGTAAAACATATGGTTTGAAAAGTTAAGGGACATGGTTTTCCCAGTTTTGAAGTATATAGAGGAAAACCAGACTTTCATAAAAGTTGAGACAAGAAAAGTGAACTTTTTTCTTAAAATAATTATGGACACATGCAACACTAACGCATTAACTGTAAAACTCAAGAGATATCCCTCCGAAAAGGAAAGGAAATGAAATTGTATCTTATGCAAACAATAATGGTCAAATTCAAAAAATATCCTCCAGAGAAGAAAAAGAAAAAGGAATAAGGATACATGCGTCTTTTGCCAACATTGTTGTCTAGCTAAAAATTTTCAGAAACTTATTTATTATATGGGATGGAGTACTTTTGATTGAATTCTAACGTTAAGGCTTAATTATAGTTTTGTTTGCGATCAGGAGATTCATTCATTCAGGGGTAGCAAAATTACAATCAGAAGCCAGCAGGTCCATCACACATGTCGGGGTTCTAGACGACCACCCAAACCATGTGTCGCCTAAGACCCTTTTTGCTAAAGCATGAACTACTCTATTACAGGTTCTAGGAGCATAAGTAAATCTAAAACCCTGAAACAAAGCACTCGGTCCCCGAATCTCCTCTAGCATGGAAGATACACATGATCGTTGATTTGCATCTGCCGACCAAAGCTTCAGAAGTTCCTGACAATCCGTTTCAAGCCAAACATTCCGGACTCTAGCCTGCAGCGCCAAGGATTGATAGTCCATCCCGACACGCTGTCGTTTCCATGCTTAGGGCGTCCCGGCAGTGATCATACCACTTAGCCCCGCTCCTAAAGAATTCACCAGCGTGATTGCGAAGTATAGCACCAGTCGCACCTTTCTACCACCATTCATAGAAGGCCCCATCTGTGTTGCACTTGAGCCACCCTTCAGGTGGTCGACACCAATGGGGTTCATTACTGCCCAGCTTCGGTCCAGCCAGTGGTTGAGTGAGCTAGCTGAGATCAAAAGCCAGGTCGATTGCCCATTGTACTGCCACTCGAATGGGCAATGCTTGCTCTCCATGTCTCGTCCTGTTCCTTTGCATCCACAAGGAGTACATGCCGATAATTATCGCATCTTGGTCTTTTCCCCCAATGTACCCCTTCCTTCCACTATATCGTGTGCCCATGTATCACGATGCAGTGGAGGTAGTTTGACTGCATTCAGAGCTTTGAAATGGCTTCAGAACAATCTAGCCACTATGCACTCCATCGACACATGCCCGATGGATTCCTCTTTTGCTCCACATACTTTGCAGTTTGGAGTTGGCTCCACATGCTGGCGATGTAGTATAAGTTTAGCCGGAAGGAATTCATGGATAACACGCCACCAAAATACCCTGATCTTAGGTGGCACCTCCAATTTCCAAATCTTCTTCCACACAATGTTCCCCGACCCTCCAGGATCAGTCCCAACGTCATTCCTGATTCGAGCATCGTCCAGGAGTCTGTAGGATGATCGGACGGAGTATACTCCATGCTTTTCAGGTCCCCATGCCCATACATCTTTGTTCATAGGCCTTTTTTTATCAAACGTACATGTATTAGATTTAAGAAAAACGTATAAAAATATAGGTATTCAACAGTAGGATACAGAGGACAGCTATCTCAACCAATTTGCAGAAAGGGCCCTAAAAACACAAATTACAAATAAGATCCTGGACCCTCTGCTCGCCCAATCCACCTGCATCTGCCGCCGCCGATCGCCGGTCTGCCCCATGTCCAAGATCGCTCCATCGCACGAAGGCTTTGTACAGAGCCGCAGTAGTTACTCATCCAAACGAATGAGCAGATTCGTCGGAGAACGCACATCGGCCAGGGTCACACCCCGAGCAATTTCGGCCTTGAATCAGAGCTCGCCGTCGAGAACAATCGTCACCACGAGAACCAAGAGCACGATCCAACCTCCACATCGCCGCGCAACCGAGAGTTCCACTCCATCCTGGAAACAAAAGGCCAACACGTAACTCATCTTGGTAAACACCAAGAAGAGTGGCTGCCGGCGCATGATCGCTGCCACGTCCACTGGGATGAAATGCTGGATGATGTAATCCTCATCCCACTGTCCATTGGCTGTCATTAGATCGGATACACGAGCTTCTATTTCAGAGGTCCTGCCTGGTCAGAAAAATAACTATCCCTGCTAGTACCTCAAGCCATTGTGTTATGTGTGGTCGTCCGACGACTGTAAGCTAAAATTTTAAAATTCACCAACATGTGACCGAGCAGCCTTTACCAAGCGCTCCAGCTCTAAGAAACAACATTTCAATGGACGAAGAATAACTTGCCAGATCAAAGTGAGGCACTAAAAAGAAACAAGAAACATTCTCAGTCGTGTAAATAGCTGTCACTGACAAAAAAACCAGGAGCAGAAACTAAAATATGTATATATTTTACCAATACTGCTGAAAAATATTACTCATAAATTGATCCTAATCGTAACAAGGAAGGACTACAAATTTGAGCATATGATAAACAAGAAAGAAGTAAACTCAAATGCCATTTACTGATTTACATATTGCAACATCTAAGAGGTAACAGCAAAGGGTAATTATTTGTGCAACGTCATGAAATTTATAACAGTACCAAGCAACGAACATCCAATAAACATAAATGTGTACTGCAGTATCCTCATAGCTGCATATATTTTATAAGTCTCATACTTTGGTGCACGATGCACAATATTCTCGGTAAGTAGCATCTCATATTGTGCAAAGTCCATTTGCCATGGAAGTACATATCTTGCATCCATACATCTCTCTGGAAAGCACACAATAGTCACCGGTACTGAATCTCAATATAGCAAGAAATAATTCTGTTTCCTTGAATATGCACAATTTCCCTCCGAGCTACCTTTACATGAAATACAGGTTCCAATTTGGATCTGTGTAACTCCAAAATGGAATCAACCAGATCAATATGTGGACAGTGATATCCTAGGAGTGGTCAAGTTTTTCATACGAGCCCATCTAGTTAGGTTTGATGCAGGCTGTATGATACTACCAACAAGCTGATGATGTTCAATACACCACCATATCAACCATGCAATCTTGATGCATGTTCTGCGACTCGAAAAGCTCATGATAAAGACTGCCTGATAAATAATAGAGCATAGAACTTCTCAAGATTCTATAACTGCACACTGCACACTCTCTACCAGTTTATACTTGATTCTCCCATGAGCTAGTCCATTCAATTTTTCATTTCAAATGTGCTACTGACAACTATTCAAGTGACATCCATTCTTCCAATGACACATTAATCTTCAACTCATCAATACCATGCAAGTTTCCATTATTCATATCATTCAACCAGGACTGTAGTAATCTGGCAGAGTACACTATCACTGATTTGCATAAACCTCAGAATAATAATCTCATGAAGTTTGTGCACACATGTACATCAAGGAATGGTTAAGTCAACATTTCCATCTTTACGACATTTCTATCATTCTGTAGGTTTCTGTGATTTTCTCCTTTTGTCTTGGATCTGACAAACACATTCCGCAACCAAAACACTAAACTTCGGGGTGACCTTGCCTGTAAGGGGTGGGTTAAAGCCAACCTTCCTATAAGCTTGTGCAATGCTTTTCTGACATCTTTGCAAGTGAATATTACAGAGGGAGGGAGCTGCAGACTTTATGATCGGCCTACCACAGGTGACAAGCCCTCCCTGTAGCCCACTGGAAAAACAGGGCAGAGTTAGAACATTCATGTTACAATCAATTAAGGAGAAGAAAACTGTATGAAATATAATTTTATATATAAAAAATTACTATGCTGTTGGTGATTTATGTAAAAAAAACCCAACTACGAATCAAGCAGTCATAACAAGACCCCCAAGGGAAGTTGGGTCTGCTGCCTGGATAGCTAGGTGACACCTTTGAAACAGATCTTTCAAATTCTAATTAGATTAAGTGATGCAAATCAAAATCTGCAAACAGAAAAATCTGAGGTGCTTACTAGAAATCACAACCTATTTAGATGGAACTTGATAATGATGATAGGAAATCATATTTCATTAGCAAACATGTATCAGTTCACTTAGACAGAGAAAAACAACCATATACATTATTTTCTTATGTCATTACATTATTTGCTGATACTGATCGATCCAACTCTGCTAAATCATAAAATAGCTTGCTATCAAAAGCAAGGTTACTATAGTTCACTGGGACAATTCTATGAAATGCAACATCAGCAATCCATAAGCGGGAAGCTAGAACTGAAAAGACAATCACACAAATTTATGCTGCACAGCTTGAACAAATTTAGGCAACACCTATATTGAAAACATTTGTCTAGTAGGCATAGGCAACAACAGAGTATCCATATGGAGCAAACGTTCTGGAGCCTACATATCCAAATGAAATTCAAAAACTACTTCCCTTCTAAATAAAATCACAAAATGACACATAAAACACCATAAATATAGTATCATCTTTAACGACCCCATCTGTTTCAATCAGCCATTGACATACAAAGTGGGATCATCTCATATTTCTCCAGAGAAGCATGGCAATCCAACCCACAACAGAGATATAGAGGTTGCATCCCCTTTCAGAAACACTACTAAGCCTGAATGACTACCGGGCCAGATCCAGACTAGTAAGGCAACGGAATCAGTAAAACCATCCAGACTAGTAAGGCAACGGAATCAGTAAACCCTAACCAGACCAAGATCCACGGTTTCTTTCTTCCAAATCACATGTAGTGTACAGGAGAAGAGACGAACCTCTTGGTGATGTACGCACAGGGCTTGTAGAGCAGCTGTTTCGGATCCGAGAGGATGTGGGAGTGGCAGAAGCGAGTCGTGGCCATGGCCCGCACCTTGCAACCAGTGAACCCGCACTTCTTCCTCCTCGGCACCGGTGCCGGCCTCAGTGGCTCCCGGGCCGCCGGGATGGGGCCCCCTGGAGGGGCTGGCGGCTGCTCTGGCTCCAGTGGGCTCCGGGCGAGGTCCCAGACGTACTGCCGATGCCGCGAGCGCACCTCCTCGGCCATGGCCCAGTAGAGCCGGCGGTACACACCGGCTAGCCGGGCCGCGCGGCGGCGCCGCCGCCGGAGGACCTCCTCTCGCGTGAGCGCCTCCGCTGTGGTCTCCATCTCCGGCGACGGCGGGTCGCTGTGGGCAATGCTAGGGTTTTGGGGCTGCGCCTCCAGCGGCACCGCCGCTGGCGCTGGAGTCGGCGCCAGCGCCGCCAGGACGGGAACGTGGGTGCGTTCCACGTACCGGGAACCTCGTTCCAATTCGCGGAACGGGAACAAGCCGGGACGCCGTCCCCACGGATGATGGAACGCGACTCACCGCCCTTGCTCGCGGTCCTGGGACGCCGTCTCTTTCCGTGCTGGCCGCTGGCGCGAGAGAGGAGATGCGAGGAGGCCAGCACGAGCGAAAGACGCGAGGATGAAGGCCGGCGGTCTGTGGGATCGAAGAAGAGAGATGCGAGCAGAGCAGCGATGCGTCGTCCCGTGCGGATGGCGGCGGCTGGCAAATGCCTTGCGAGGAGTCCTATACGCTAAAATGGGCTTTAGGGTTACCGGATGGGCGGCCCAATTAAAAAAATGACACAAAGAAGGGAAACTGAAAACGGTAAAGAAAGCCCTTCTAGTAGAAGTGAAATCAACCTACACCAATTAACCACCGCACTCCCGACGCGTTCCGTGTAAGCTGGTACGCGTTCCGCTGTCTAAAGGAACGAGCCGAAGCAGTATACCGTTCTCGTTCCACGGTTCCTAAGTGTGGTACCACGTACCGTGTTTCCATGCCATGTTCCCTATGTTCCGAGAACTTTGGCTGCTAAGCATCGGGGTTCCGGGACGAGGCCATGGCGTGCCGAGATTCGTACAGGCAGGTGCGCAATTTGGGGTGGTTTCTTCGGATGATGGAGAGGACGGAGCGGATTGGCTTCTTTGTGGCTTGCTGGAGGGGTCAATGCCTCGATAATTTGTTGTAAAAAAAATGTCTTCTCGACGGTAAGAGCAACTCCAGCTTAACATGCAAATTGAGACCCTATTTTTTTATTTGTATGCTGGCCTGCATACAATAGGGTCCTAAAATTGCATCCAACTCCAGCCCAAGCCCCTGTACTACCACTCCAGCCCAAGCGACGCAGGAGCGGAGCTCGCAACGGGGACGCACTGGTGTTCTTCCTCGTACCTCGTACCTCGCCAGAGATCGCGATTCTACATCCCAATCGGAGTTGTTGAGGCCGACCAAGCCGAGAGCTGCCGGGGAGATGCGGCGGCATGGACGGCGGTTTCGAGGACAGCCGCGAGCGCGCGCGCCGGAACCGCCACAACGCCTCGTACGGGATTTTGGCCGGGTGCGACGCCGATTACGACTCAGACAACGACGACAATGGGTCCCGTCGCCGCAAGCGCCGCAGGGACGCCTCCGCCGAGCCCGATCTCTCCAAGCCGGTCCGGTTCATCTCCGCTGGCTCCGTCATGCCATCCCCGAATCCAGGGCCCGGCCTTGTGAACGCCACTGCAGAAGAGGATGAGGCGAAGGGGGGACGGAGGAGGTGGGCACCGAGATCGAGCCGCTCCCCATGATGTTCAGGAAGATCAGGCAGGGTGTCCCTCAGCAGCCTCCCGGCATACGCGGAAAGCACGACCACCACTACGTCAACGACGGCGGCATCCCGCTCCGCCTTCCTCTTCGTCGTGGTCGTGGCCAGCGGAGACGGCGACAACGCTTGCCTTGCCTGCACGACGGCACGACCTCGACCTCGACGACGCGCCACGGGGGCGCTGGGGCGAACAACCGGTGGCTCGACGCGGGGCCAGCTGCGGCTCGTTGTCCTCGTTGTCGACGCGCTCCCGTGCCAGCATGTCGCGGAGGGAGAAGGACGGCGTGTGTGGACGGGGAGAGGAAAATTTAGTGTGGGACCCACGGATGAGAGGGGATAGAGGGTTGCTGGATCTAGGGACTGAAACTATAATTTGAGAAGGCATGAAAAATTGGAGCCCAAGTAGGGGCTCCAATAGAGTTGGTTTTGCCTAAGCTCCTATATTTTAGAGTAGGGTCGAAGTAGGGGCCTGAGTTGGAGTTGCTCTATATTGTCAAAAAAAATGCTTCGATGGCCTCACGGTACGAGGGCATGTACAGCCCACAGACAGAGGTTGTCTATATGCGCCTCGAATATACCATATAGATAAGTAAAAGACACATCATACAACCTATAGTCTATTCCATTGTTGATAAGTTGCTTAGTGCTTCTTGTGTATTTAAGATCAACTATAAATAAATATTTTATGTACCATTATGTTGCTATTTGATAAAAAAATATATCACAAAAATTAAGAGCAACATGATTAAAATAATTTCTACTGTAGCTCCTCTCTCACTCTCTTACATGTGGACCCATGGTCCATGACCCTAGTTCATGTGTTCCAACTAGTACTCCTGTCTTATCCAAATTCTCTCGAGGCTTCTCTGTCCCTCCATCTGGCCAGCCAAGGCCATGTGCTGCAACCTGCAAAGCTTCTCGTCTTCTCCCTTCTGCTTGTTGACCAAAAACCATGATGATGGCGGCGGACCACGGTGGCTTGCGCGTTCAGCCCGCTGGGCGGGTGATGGCGGTGCGTGTAGGGTCACTGGCCGTGGCGGAGCACGGGAGCAGGCCAGCCTAGCAGCTCGTGAGGATGGCCTGGTGTGGCGCTCGCGGAGGCCGGCGCCAGTGGCGACTTGCGCGCGGCGGCCAGCTAGCCAGAGCAGAGCGTGGCAACAACGTTTAGCTCGCAACGGCCGTGGCTCAGGCTTTGATTAATCTTGCGCCGCATCTGATCCAAGGCTTGGCGACGAAGCCTGTACAACACGTCGATCCTCGTTGATTCAAGTCTTGGAGCACGAGTCGGACTCGTCGTCTCATGAGACGATGGGCTCAACCGTCTCCTAGCTCGTGAGGGGCCTTTGCGCCAAAAACACCACACGCAGGCGGGCTAAAAAGACGCGTTGTACATGCCCTGAGATCCACGTGAGGTGTGGGGTATGGAAGTACACATTGCACAATTATGGAAGTACACATTGCACAATACACCTCTCGTCCCCACGAGTCAACGAGTGCTTCTTCCTTCAGGCATGTTAAATTTTTAACGATGAAAAAATGAGTCTGTCTATCTCCCATTTGAGTTTTTAAGAAATCCTGAGCACCTGATTTTTTTAATCGTCTAGTAGCGGAGCACTAGATTTCTTTAACTGGTCTTCTTTTTCCTCTTGTAGCCTGCTACCCACCGTTCTTGTCACAGCGCAATGGGGTTTTTCTACCATGCCCACAGCGGCCATTCTTGTTTTAGGACACTTCTCTGGTTGATGTAGCCATGTAGGTAGCTAGCACACGCACCAATGCATGCTCTTCTTGCCTAGCCCATGAAATAGATTATGTTTTCATTTCTCTAGAGCCCGCCTCTGCTTGCCTTTTTACATGCCATAGACTTGGCTAGGGGCTTAGTGTAGACATCCAATCATGCAGAGGTTGCATTCCAACACCCAGGTGAGAAGCATCAGTCTTAGTACAAAATGGTTTGTTGAAGTCAGAAAGTGCCAGAATGGGTGCTGCACAGAGAGAGAACTTCAGTGTTTGAAAGGCATTGTCATGATCTGAAGTCCACAGGAACAGTGAATGCTTTTTGAGCAATTCTATCAATGGCTTTGCAACTATGGCATAATGTCTCACAAATCTTATGTAGAATCTAGTAAACCCCAGGAAACTTCTTAGTTCTTTGACTGAAGTAGGGATAGGCCAGGTGACTGGCCTCAATTTTGCTGGGATCAATAGCTAAACCATGTTCACTGATGACATGGCCTAAATAGGCAATTTGAGGCTGACTGAACTTGCATTTGGACAGCTTAATATGCCACTGGTCCTGAGCCAGCAAAGTGAGAACTTGCTCTAGATGACTGAGATGTTCCTCATAAGATTTACTGTAAATAAGGATGTCATCAAAGAACACTATGGCACATTTTCTGAGTAGGGGCTTCAGAGTTTCATTCATGGCTCCTTGAAAAGTTGCAGGGGCACCAGAGAGTCCAAAGGCAACAACTCTGAACTCATAATGGCCAACGTGAGTGGAGAATGTTGTCTTGAATTCCTCACCCTCTTTCATACGAATTTGGTGATATCCTGACAGCAAGTCCAGTGTGGAGAAAAATTTGGCACCAGCCAACTCATCCATCAATTGCTCAAACACTAGTATAGGGAAGGATGTCTTCACTGTGAGGGCATTCAAGTACCTGTAATCAACACAGAAACGCCAAGAGTTGTCTTTCTTCTTGACAAGTAGCACTGGTGAGTTGAAAGGAGATGAGCTATGCTGAATAATCCCTTGCTGTAGCATAGCTTCAACTTGAGACTCAATTTCATCCTTAAGAGCAGGAGGATATTGATATGGTCTGATAGAGATAGGTTGAGCACTAGGAATCAATGGTATAACATGGTCACAATGTCTCTCAGGTGGCATACCAGTAGGAATAGCTATTACAGTAGGGAACTTGTCCAATATCCTCTGAATATCAGAGTGAATCATAGTGTCATTGTCAGGAGATGCAGAAAACAATTGAATCCACAATGCTTTAGATTCACACAAACTGTCAGCTCCCAGTCCTTGCAGCTTAACAGTGTGACCCTGATAAGGAATAGCCAACCAGTGTTTCTTCCAATCCACCCTCATGGGACTGAAAAGTTCAAGCCAATCCATGCCCAATATCATGTCATAATTAAACAAGTCAAGAACCTTAAGTTCATGTTGGAACGAAATTTGATTGATGGTCCAATGGCCTGCTGGGATCATATCCTTGAACTGCATAAGAGACCCATTGGCAACTCTAACTAACAAAGGATCACAATGTGCAGTAGGTACTTGGAGTCGAGCAACCAAAGATGAATTGATGAATGACAGAGTGCTACCAGAATCTACCAAGATCAGAATTGATTCATTATGAAATACGCCCTGGAGCTGTAGTGTCTTGGGCTTACTGCTGGTAGTTGCTGAAGATGTCAAACAACATAGATCCTCTTCAGTGTCAGAATCTTCAGTTACCTCTATTGCCGGATCAGGTACAGTGCTGTCAGAGGAAACCAGGTTGTACATCTCGTCTAGAACATGAAGACCCACTTGTTGAGCACACTTGTGATCTCGACTCCACTTCTCACGGCAATGATCACATAGACCTCGAGCACGTCTGTATGCCTTGAGGTCGGCCAACTTCCTATCAATTGGCTTCGCACCGCCTGGCTTGCCTCCAGCTGCAGCAATAGGGACACCAGGGCGCTGAAAGGTGTGGCCCGCTTGATTACCACCGCGCTGATGCCAAGGGCGGCCATCACGCCTCTTGGTTGCTCGAGAGCCTCTTCCTGTAGAAGTGCCAGATTGTACGCAGCATCAAGTGTGTCTGGGCATTGAACAAGTAAGACAACATGGATCTCATAATGTAAATCATCAACAAACTTAGTAATATAGCCTAAAGGATTAGCATGAGGGTCATAGGCATGCAGTTGATCAACTAACTCAGAGAACCTATCAACATAATTCTGAACAGAGCTAGTCTGACGGACTCGATTGATCTGACGAAGGAGGAGTGAATGCTAATTGCGATCAAAGCGGACATGCAGAACGGCACAGAAGTCTGTCCAGGACATGGATTTAAGGTCATTGAGGATGGACTGAACCCAGCGTTTCGCTGGTCCAGTGTATTGCATGCAATGTAACACCTCTGGTGTTATATTAACTAAAACCTGCCATGTCATCATATGCATTGCAAAGCATTCATGATTAGGTCAACCTTGATGTGCATTAACTAAAATAAGTTTACATTTCATAGGTTGATTGTGTTTCTGGAATGTGTTGTCACATGAAATAATAAAACCCTACTTTCGAATATCATCTCAAATGCTTAGTTTATATTCTATGTACTTGAGGTGTAAACTATGTTTACACTAGTGTCAAGCATAGTGTATAAATCTAAGTCTAACCCTAAAAATGATTTCCATATTTGAAGTTGAATTTCGATTTCAAAGCTTATTCCCAAGTCTTGCAATTCAAATTTAAATTCAATCTGGAAAGCTATAAAATGTTTTTCGAAAGTCAACTTGGTCAACCAAGGGTGTCATTGGGTCATTGACCTAAAAATGTCCTTGGATGATGTATGTGATCACTAATAACCTACCAATTAAATTAGAAACTAAGTCGAGTTTGAATTCGGTTTCAAAAACCCTTTATTTCAAAACCTAGTTTTATCCCCTTTTCTATAATTCAAAATATATAAGGAATTTATGGATACTCTAAAAATATAGTTTGTAGATCTTGACAAGCGCTACAAAGTTGGTATTCAAAGTTTTTCAAGTTTCCAAAAATAATTTCAAATAAATTTGAAAATACAGTTTTTCAGCATTTGTTCCCTTTTGATTTTAAAACCATAATTCAAACATTATGCATAATTTGAGAAAACTTTGAATATGAAAAATGTTTGGTTTGATAATTTTAACATTTCATAGTTTTGAATATTTTCAAGTTTTATTGAAGAATCAAAAGTAATTTTAAATGTTTGTTTCTAGGGTTTTATTCCCCTTTTGAATTTGAATTCATATTTCAAAATCCAGACAGAATTTGAGTATGCCACTTAAATGAAAAGTGTAGCTCTTAAAAAGTTATGCAAATGATATTTTTGGACATTTTCAAGTTCTTACATAAATTTTGGAGTAATTTGTAATTTCAAATGAGTGGCAATTCTGTAATTCTCTTGAACAGCACCGAAACCTATCGTCGGCCGCCATCACCGGCTTCTCAAGCCGCGCCGCCGCCCACCGCCGCACATGCACGGCCACCAGCGTGCTCCAGGACACGCGAAGCTTCATCGTCGTCGTGTCGCCCGTCCATACATCGCCCCTGCCCTATAAATAGGTCAGCCGTGGCCGACTTCTTCTTCTCCCGCCGCCGTCGCCGACGACCTTGCTCCGCCGATAAAATTCAGCACCGTCGCTTCATCTCTACCCACTTCGTCTTGCCAAAAGCTTCGCCACGTTCTTGTGCTTCTTTTGAGCTAGCTCGTGCTCGCTCTCTCCGCCCGAGCCGCCTACCCGACGTCGTCTTCCTCGTGATCGGTCGTCGAGCCGCCGCGAGCTTCCTCGCCGTCCACCGTCGCCAAGGTGGAAAATATTTTACCTTTAACCCTCTCATCATATTCTCCGTGTTTCACTACCCCTTATGTGCATCTTGGTCGGACTGATGGTGCACAGGAAGCGCCGGAACGCCGTCCTTGCCACCGGAGCGCCGCCGCCATCAGCTTGACTTCACCACTCCGGGCCTTCATTAGCGTGCGCACTAGACCCGTGGTGAGCTCCTGCACCTATCCATGCCCTCAATTCCATCTCTATTGCACCATAGGGTCCGGCCACCGTGCGTCGTCGCCGGCGTGACCTTGCCGCTCCGCCGCGCACGTAGCCGTTGCGACTGGGGACCAAATTGAGCCTCATCTTGTTGTCCAACGCGTTTGAGTCGAGGTCCTGCATCTTCCTGTGTCCTTGCCATCGCCGGAAATCACTCCGGTGAGCCCTGCCGCCGCACCCGACCTCCGCCGCGCTGCCATGGCCGCCGGCGTGGGTGCCGCCGTCGCTCCGCCGCCACGTTAGCTAGCCCAAGTAGTTTGTCATGCCGAGACGAGGCTGTAGGACCAAACCTTGTCGCCGGAGACCTCGCCGTCGACGAGAGATCGCCGGTCAACCGCCGCGCCGCCGTCGGTCAGCGCGGGGACACTGTGCTGATTTTTTCTTTTTCTTTTTCTAGAAAATAATTTAAATGCTATTTTATTTGAAAAATCATAGTAATTCATATATAGCTCCAAAAATTCTAAAATTTTTTGTGTGTGTTCTTTATGATGTCATCTACCTAGGAAAAATATGAAATGCCAAATTTGAGAACTTTTTGCATATGTTAAAAATTAGCCCTTTTAATTAAAAAATGGACATTCAATGATTTTTAATAAATAAAATAATTGGCTTTTAATTCTGAAATTTGTTTTGCCATCTAATTAGACCAAGAGCTTTCTAAAATAAAATTTTGAGCTTAATTAGACAAATTTAATTTTTATGCCTTTATTTTATGCTTTTAAATAATTAATTAATCCTGTTTAATCAAGTTAATCATTATAGGATTCCATCTGTTGAAGCCCTAGGTCCCGTGTCGATGGTGAACTGGTGACATCGAGAAATTAGAAAATCCACATGCATGAAGTGATATACTGATGGTTGGAGCCGGGTACATCATGGAGTGACTTATAGTGGGGCCAGAGACCCCACATATGTCATAGTGTGTTTTACTGTGGGTTTAAGTTCCCACGTATCTCGGTACACTAGGTCGAAGTGCTCATGTGTATCATGTGGTGATATATGGCTGCGGTTGTTATCCCGGTATATCGGTTCACCTGCTATGCTTAGGAGTTAGAGTCTCCTGCATATCAGTAACCTAGGTCCCAGCTGGGTATGAAAATGGATTCGAATCGTCGTGCTTCTCGGAGAAGAAGACTCGATCGGTGTTCATCGTCATAGTAACAACTTGAATAATAAGTAAGGTTTAAGAAGGAAGTTGGTTGGTAATTGGATTTTGAACAAAATAACTTTTCTTCCTTTCAAGCTTTTCTGCAAAATTTTCTTATCTCCTGCAAGCCTTACCTTGTCCCTCTAGCCTGCATTTCCTGAGTCTTCACCCCTCTTTTTCACCGGGTCAATCTTGTTGAGTACTTTTGTACTTAGGGTTTGTTGAACCCTTGTTGCAGGTGAGCATCATGGGCAGGAATGCTTCGCATCCTGCTGCATGACCGTCATCGAGGAGAGTGACGACGAATAGGATATCTCACTCTTGGGCAGAGCATATAATCGAGGTGGATGTAATAAGTTATATCGTTATTCCACTGCTATATATGGTTTATAATAATCTAACTTATGGTTTGTAAAAGGTTTGTAAACTTATGTTATTGTAATCCTTCCGCTATTTTATTCCGATGTATATTATTTGTATAAAACTGTTGTAATACTGCAATGCCTCTTTGTAATGATTGATCCTGCTCGGAGAATCGTGGATGATTCGGGATTACCCGACAGACCTTTTAAGTTTTATGGAACATATTCATGGTTATTTGGAGTCTGTTTAGACAATAATCATGCGTGTGGGCCATAGGATTTAGGAGGTTCTGCCACAGCTGGTATCGGAGCCGGATCGTTATTAAAAAGAATTTTTGTAGTATTCTTTTGCGAAAATTTCAACAGTCTTGAGTCAAATAATTTTTCTTTAACATTTTGGGTCCAAATTGCTTATTCCTTACCTATAAACCTTTCTATCGACCCTTATTCTCATTAAAAGTGTGGTGGTGGAATAGCATACTATATTGCCCTATGTTATAAAGGTTACCTTATTGTATGTGTTACCTTAAAACTCTTTTACATTTAGATCGTAAGTTCATTTATGCATCATGTTTAATTAACCTGTTTTAATTACCTTTCCTTTTAAAGTGGTTTGGGTTAAGTAGTATCAATCCTTTTCATGCTAACCTTCAGAGTCCTACCTATCTATCCTTATTTCTTATGACCTACCTTTCTTCAGTATGGCCCTTACCAAGCAAACTCCTCGTAAGAGTACTGCACCGAAGGGGGTACCTTGACATCAACTAGCCTCCAGATACGAGATTAGCGAAAGCAGTAACAACCCTAATCTAGATCCGCAAGCTGAAATAGCAAGACTTAGAGCTGAGTTGGAGAGGGCTGAAGCCGATAGAATCGAAGAGGCCGCTGAGATTACTCAGTTAAGATGATCTCGGAGGTATATGAAGCATCAAAGGAATGATGCTTGGGCATGAGAAGATGCAGCAAATGGTCGTGTGCAAGAACTTGAGGATTATGTGGAAGAGTTGGAGGAGTATGCTGAGGAAGCTGATGAGGAGTGTGTGAGGTTGAATAACCTGTTGGATCATGAATATCAGCGACAGGCAGCCCAAGATGACCTTGGTCTTGTGATGGGTCAAGATGAGGAAGAGAAAGACCCTGAAGAAATAGAATCCGTTGATGATGATGTCATCGATGAGGAAGAAGAAAACCAGATGGGGGTAGCAAATGAAAATGAAGAGGATCTTGTCGAAGAAGAAGACCCTGAGATAGTAGAAGAAGAACTTGAAGAAGGAAGAGGATCCCGAAGAGGAGGAGTTAATCCCGGTGGAAGATAGTGAGGAGGAGGAGTAAAAAGTTTGGAAAGTGAGATGTGTAATATATATTTTCCCTGCTTTCTGAAACCTAGTAGGTGTGGGAAGTCTTGCCGGAGTGCAGACGGTTGTAACAAAAATAATGTATAATAAGTGTGTTGCACGTCTGTAATATCTGCTTATGAAATCCAATAAGGTTTTATGAGTAAAGTATAGTTTGTTTATTAACAGATGCCTGCTCACACTCGATCCCGTGATGCTGCTGGTCCATCTCATGATGGAGGTGATGTCCCAAATCCTCCACCAGTTTCACCGACTCTGGCCGATGCAATTGTGGCCTTAGTCAATGCAACCACCATGATGGCCCAGAATCAGAACCAAAATGCATATCAGGGGAATCGTGGTCGGAATAACAGGAATGAGACCACCTATGTGGATTTTACCGACACACGTCCTCCTGTCTTTACCAGAGTAGATAAACCCATGGAGGCAGATGATTGGCTCCGTACTATGGAGCAAAAGTTTGGATTAATAGAGTGCACCGAATACCAGAAGCCCATGTTTGCAGCCCAGCAGTTGAGAGGTACCGCAGGAGCCTGGTGGGTTAACTTTGTCGCTTCTCAGCCCGAAGGTCATCGTATTACTTGGGCTGAGTTTCGTGAAGCATTTCGTGCACATTTTATTCCTGAGGGAATTATGACTATAAAGCTTGAAGAGTTTCTTTCCCTGAGGCAAGGTGATATGTCAGTGATGCAATACTTTGGCAAATTCAATCACTTGTCCCAATATGCGTCAGACCATGTTGGTACTGACCGTAAGAAGGAGTGTGTCCTCAGGGGTCTGAATAGCAAGATTCAGAGGATGATGACTGGGAATCCAAATGCTACCTTCCATGAGACGGTAAATATTGCCATATCTTATGAAGAAAAGAACCATCAACACATGGAAGCTAAGAAGAAGAAAACGGTAACCTCGGGATTTTCTGGTGGAAATCAAAAGCGCCAGAAGATAATCTATCATCCCTAAAATCATTTCCGTCCTTCTTACCGTCTACCATAATACCAAGCCCAGCAACAAACATTCATTCGTCCTGCTGCTGCTCTTCCTTATCCAAGACAGCCGAATGTCCCTGGTATTCGTAACCCTACTTCTCAACCATAAAGTTACCCATGTTACAATTGTAGGAAGACTGGTCATTTTGCAAGATACTGCCCGCATCCGAGGCAGTACAATTCCTATGTTCCCAGGACTTTTGTACCACAACCGCAACCATAGAATCAAAATAAGGCTGGTAATCAAAATGTGCAGAAGGGAAAGAATGAGAAGAAGGTTAGCAAGGTGTTTTATACACAAGTTGGAGAAATTCCAGAATGAGAACCTATCATGATGGGTACGTTCCCTATTGCTGATCATTCTGCAATCCTGCTTTTTAATTCTGGTGCATCTCATACATTTATTAATGGTACATTTGTTAAGACACATGAAATACCAATGGGGACAAAAGAATAATTCTTTATACAATCGCCTAGGGGCGTATGTGTACTAAAGAAATGGTACACGATGTGCCTATAAGTTTGGGTGGGTATATTTTTTCCACTGATATGATAATATTAAAGGATCAGGATATAGATGTGATCCTAGGTATGAATTGGATGAAACGGCATGGTGCTGTGGTAGACATCCTGAATAGAACTGTGAGAGTGAACATACCTAATTGCAAATCTCAACTTCTTATCTAGCTTCCAACTCTTAAGAGGACTGTTGAAAAAGTATGTGCCACTTCTGTGAAGGAGATCGAAGATATACCCGTGGTCTGTGAGTTTTTGGATGTGTTTCCTGATGAGTTACCGGGTTTACCTCCTGACAGAAAAGTGGAGTTTAGAATTGATTTGAAACCTGGTACTGCTCAAATATCCAGAAGAGCTTATCGGATGGCACCACCTGAGTTAGCAGAACTCAAAACTCAATTACAAGAGTTACGGGATAAAGGTTTTATCCGACCTAGTTCGTCACCTTGGGGATGCCCTGCCCTCTTTGTGAAAAAGAAAGATAAAAGCTTGAGGTTATGTGTGGATTATCGTCCCTTGAATGAAGTGACCATTAAGAATAAGTACCCTCTACCCCGTATTGATCTGCTTTTTGATCAATTAGCGGAGGCGAAGGTGTTTTCTAAGATTGATCTTCGATCCGGGTATCATCAAATCAAGATTCACCCAGAAGACATTCCAAAGACTACCTTTACTACTCGATATGGTCTGTATGAGTATTTGGTTATGTCTTTTGGACTTACCAATGCACCAGCTTATTTCATGTATTTGATGAACTCAGTGTTCATGCCAGAACTTGATAAGTTCATGGTTGTCTTCATTGATGATATTTTAATATATTCTAAGAGTGAAGAAGAACATGCTAAACACCTCAGAATTGTCCTGCAACGTCTGCGAGAACATCAACTGTATGCCAAGTTTAGCAAATATGAGTTTTGGTTAAAGGAAGTGAAATTTCTTAGACATGTTTTATTAGATAAAGGTGTTGCTGTTGACCCCAGTAAGGTACAAGATATACTTGATTGGGAACCACCGAAAATAGTGCATCAAATTCGTAGTTTTCTTGGAATGGCAGGTTCTTACCATCGTTTCATACCAGGTTTCTCAAAGATATCCAAGCCTATAACTGAATTGTTAAAGAATGATGTCAAGTTTGTTTGGTCACTTGAATGTGAAAAGGCATTTTAAAAATTGAAGGAGTTAATGACCACTGCTCCAGTCCTAGCACAGCCAAATATTGAGAAACCTTTTGATGTTTATTGTGATGCTTTTGGCATTGGTATTGGATGTGTGTTGATGCAAGAAGGGAGAGTTGTTGCTTATGCTTCTCGACAGTTGAAGAAACATGAGGAACATTATCCAACACATGATTTGGAATTAGCAGCTGTTGTCCATGCATTGAAAATATGGTGACATTATCTGTGGGTAAATAAATGTAATATCTACAGTGATCACAAGAGTCTGAAATACATTTTTACTCAAGATGAGTTGAATATGAGACAGAGGAGGTGGTTAGAACTAATCAATGATTATGATTTAAAAATATATTACCATCCTGGTAAAGAAAATGTAGTTGCTGATGCTCTTAGTCGAAAGAGTCATTGCCATTGTTTAACAGTAAAACCTCTAGACATTTCTCTATGTCATGAAATAGAAAAGTTGGGTATAGTAATGGTGCAACATGGTAGTTTGTCTAACATTACGGTTGAATCAACACTCAAAGATCAAATTATTGCTGCTCAGAGAAGTAATAAGGGAATTAAACATATCAAAAAGGAAGTTAGAAAAGAGAAGGTTTCTTGTTTCACAATTGATGAAGCAGATGCCCTATGGTATAAGAATCGTCTGGTCATACCAAAAGTTCCTGAGTTACGTCAAAGGATCCTTGATGAAGCACATAATTCAAAATTTTCTATTCATCCAGGAAGTAATAAGATGTATCATGATTTGAAACAGAAATTTTGGTGGACTAAGATGAAGATAGAAATTGCTAAGTATGTGGCTCAATGTGATACCTGTCAGAAAGTTAAGGCTATACATTTGAAATCAGCAGGAGAACTTCAACCATTGCCGATTTCAGCTTGGAAATGGGAAGATATTAGTATGGACTTTATACTGGGTCTACCTAGGACAGCAAGAGGTTTCGACTCTATTTGGGTTATAGTGGATCGACTCACAAAGTCTGCATATTTCCTTCCAGTTCGAAGTACAAATTCAGCATCTCAATATGCCAAATTATATTTTGAGCGTATCATTAATCTGCATGGTGTACCGAAGACTATTGTGTCGGACCGAGGCACGTAGTTCATCAACAAATTCTAGAAACGATTGCATAATTCATTAAGTACTGATCTTCTGCACAGTACAGCTTACCATCCACAAACAGGAGGTCAGACTGAAAGAGTGAACCAAATACTTGAAGATATGTTGAGAGCATGTGTTCTTAACTTTCCAGAAAAATGGGATGAATGTTTGCCCTTAGCAGAGTTTTCTTATAATAATAGTTATCAAGAAAGTATCAAAATGGCACCATTTGAAGCACTATATGGTCGCAGATGTAGAACTCCATTAAGTTGGTCTGAACCTGGAGAAAGAAGATTCTTCGGAGTTGATCTAGTAAAAGAAATGGAAGAAAAAGTTAAGCAGATACAACAAAACTTGAAAGTGGCACAGTCTCGTCAAAAGAGTTATGCCGACAAAAGGCGTCAACCATTATGTTTCGATAAAGGAGATTATGTATATCTAAAGGTGTCACCCATGAAGGGAGTTACTCGATTTAGAGTTAAAGGCAAGTTAGCACCTCGTTACATTGGACCATTTCAAATCTTGGCACCAATTGGGAAGGTATCATATCGTCTGCAACTGCCTGGACAGTTATCGGCTGTACACAATGTGTTTCATGTGTCCCAACTTAAGAGGTGTCTTCGAGTGCCGGATAAGGTTATTGATGTGGAAGGAATTGAACTTGAGTCTGATTTGACTTACTCTGAGTATCCAATTCGAGTTTTGGATTAGAAAGACCATGTTACTCGAAGCAGAACTATTAAGTGGTACAAGATACAATGGAATCAACATTCAGAAGAGGAAGCTACGTGGGAATCAGAAGATTACCTGTTGGAGAACTTCCTGGAATTTTATGCTTCTATCTAAGTTATAATTCCCTCTATGAGTTACAGCTTCATTAGTGTGAGTTGTAAAGACCCTTTTCTCTTATGTAACTAGTTGAAGTGTGTTTTCCTAACATATTTCCTTTTCCATTACTTTTCCTACATCTTTAAATCTCGGGACGAGATTTCTTTAAGGGGAAAGGCTGTAACACCTCTGGTGTTATATTAACTAAAACATGCCATGTCATCATATGCATTGAAAAGCATTCGTGATTAGGTCAACCTTGATGTGCATTAACTAAAATAAGTTTACATTTCGTAGGTTGATTGTGTTTCTGGAATGTGTTGTCACATGAAATAATAAAACCCTACTTTCGAATGTCATCTCAAATGCTTAGTTTATATTCTATGTACTTGAGGTGTAAAATGTGTTTACACTAGTATCAAGCATAGTGTATAAATCTGAGTCCAACCCTAAAAATGATTTCCATATTTGAAGTTGAATTTGGATTTCAAAGCTTATTCCCAAGTCTTGCAATTCAAATTTAACTTCAATTTGGAAAGCTATAAAATGTTTTTCGAAAGTCAACTTGGTAAACCAAGGGTGTCATTGGGTCATTGACCTAAAAATGTCCTTGGGCGATGTATGTGATCACTAATAACCTACCAATTAAATTAGAAACTAAGTCGAGTTTGAATTCGGTTTCAAAAACCCTTTTTTTCAAAACCTAGTTTTATCCCCTTTCTATAATTCAAAATCTATAAGGAATTTGGGGATACTCTAAAAAGATAGTTTGTAGATTTTGACAAGAGCTACAAAGTTGGTATTCAAAATTTTTCAGGTTTCCTAAAAGAATTTCAAATAAATTTGAAAATACAATTTTCTAGCATTTGTTCCCTTTTGATTTTAAAACCATAATTCAAAAATTATGCATAATTTGAGAAAACTTTGAATATGAAAAATGTTTGGTTTGACAATTTTAACATTTCATAGTTTTGAATATTTTCAAGTTTTATTGAAGAATCAAAAGTAATTTTAAATGTTTTTTTCTAGGGTTTTATTCCCCTTTTGAATTTGAATTCATATTTCAAAATCCAGATAGAATTTGAGTATGCCACTTAAATGAAAAGTGTAGCTCTTGAAAAATTATGCAAATTATATTTTTGGAGATTTTCAAGTTCTTACATAAATTTTAGAGTAATTTGTAATTTCAAACGAGTGGCAATTCTGTAATTCTCTTGAACAGCACCGAGACCTATCGTCGGCCGCCATCACCGGCTTCTCAAGCCGCGCCGCCGCCCACCGCCGCACATGCACGGCTGCCAGTGCGCTCCAGGACACGCGAAGCTTCATCGTCGTCGTGTCGCCCGTCCATACATCGCCCCTGCCCTATAAATAGGTCGGCCGTGGCCGACTTCTTCTTCTTCTCCCGCCGCCGTCGCCGATGACCTTGCTTCGCTGATAAAATTCAGCACCGTTGCTTCATCTCTGCCCACTTTGTCTTGCCAAAAGCTCTGCTACATTCTTGCGCTTCTTTTGAGCTAGCTCGTGCTCACTCTCGCCGCCCGAGCCGTCTACCCGATGTCGTCTTCCTCACGACCGGTCGCCGAGCCGCCGTGAGCTTCCTCGCCGTCCACCGCCGCCAAGGTGGAAAATATTTTACCTTTAACCCTCTCATCATGTTCTCCGTGTTTCACTGCCCCTTATGCGCATCTTGGTCGAACTGATGGTGCACAGGAAGCGCCGGAACGCCGTCCTTGCCACCGAAGCGCCGCCGCCACCATCAGCGCCGCCGTCCACAGCTTGACTTCGCCACTCCGGGCCTTCATTAGCGTGTGAACTAGACCCATGGTGAGCTCCTGCACCTATCCATGCCCTCAATTCCATCTCTCTTGCGCCGTAGGGTCCGGCTGCCGTGCGTCGTCGCCGGCTTGACCTTGCCGCTCTGCGACGCACGTAGCCATTGCGGCTGGGGACCAAATTGAGCCTCATCTTGTTGTCCAACGCGTTCGAGTCGAGATCCTGCGTCTTCCTGTGTCCTTGCCATCACCGAAAATCACTCCGGTGAGCCCTGCCGCCGCACCCGTGCTCCGTCGCGCCGCCATGGCCGCTGGCGTGGGTGCCGCTGTCGCTCCGCCACCACGTTAGCTAGCCCAAGTTGTTTGCCGTGCCGAGACGAGACTGTAGGACCAAACCTTGTCGCCGGAGACCTCGTCGTCGACGAGAGATCGTCGGTTAACCGCTGCGCTGCCGTCGGTCAGCGCGGGGACACTGTGCTGATTTTTTTCTTTTTCTTTTTCCAGAAAATAATTTAAATGCTATTTTTTTTGAAAAATCATAGTAATTCATATATAGCTCCAAAAATTCTAAAAATTTTTGTGTGTGTTCTTTATGATGTCATCTACCTAGGAAAAATATGAAATGCCAAATTTGAGTATTTTTTTGTATATGTTAAAAATTAGCCCTTTTAATTAAAAATGGACATTCAATGATTTTTAATAAATAAAATAATTGGCTTTTAATTCTGAAATTTGTTTTGCCATCTAATTAGATAAAGAGCTTTCTAAAATAAAATTTTGAGCTTAATTAGATGACTTTAATTTTTATGCCTTTATTTTATGCTTTTAAATAATTAATTAATCCTGTTTAATCAAGTGAATCATTCTAGGATTTGTTTGACTTTGGGATTGATTGATGACCTTGGGTCATTAACTCTAATGACCTTTGGTACTTTAATTAATTATTTGCGCATACCTGGATCATGTCATTAGGGCTTAATTAACGTTATTTCATGTATTTAATAACTTTCTTAAATAATGTAGTTACCCTAATGAACTTAGTAAGTATGTTTTGGTTGTCTTGCAACTTTATCGTGAGGAAAGTTGTACTCAAGCCATTAATTTGATCATGCATCCATCGAGCATCATGTTTACTATTTCATCATGTTGAAGCATATCATTATATCATATAGTTTCCGATAACGTAGAGTTTAACGTTGTCGCCCAGATCCGAAGAAAGAGCAAACTCAAGGGATTGAAGTTGATCCAGAGCTCGAGACAACCTACCCCGAACATCAAGGCAAGCCTCGGATGCATTCAAACCATATTCCATTTTATAAAAGTTTTATTGTTTCAGTTATGATATGTTGCATTAAGTAATAGGAGTTGAGTGAAAACCCACCAACTGCATTACCTGTCTATATCCATAATTCCTTGTTACCTGTTCAAATAGATGCGTAGTAATGCTTAGCCCTACTTAATTAATTAAATGTTCAGAGGTAAAAGAACGAAAAAGATGAGTTTGGTTTTATCTGTTGGAATCATGCTTTCAGTTAATAAATTGAGTCTGGACGGATAACTTGCATTGGGAACGGAGTCCCTCTGTAGTGTTTTCGTCTATTGATGCCCTAGGTCCTGTGTCGATGGTGAACTGGTGACATCGAGAAATTAGAAAATCCACATGCATGAAGTGATATACTGATGGTTGGAGCCGGGTATATCATGGAGTGACTTATAGTGGGGCCAGAGACCCCACATATGTCATAGTGTGTTTTACTGTGGGTTTAAGTTCCCACGTATCTCGGTACACTGGGTCGAAGTGCTCATGTGTATCATGTGGTGATATATGGCTGCGGTTGTTATCCCGGTATATCGGTTCACCTGCTATACTTAGGAGTTAGAGTCTCCTGCATATCAGTAACCTAGGTCCCAGCTGGGTATGAAAATGGATTCAAATTGTCGTGCTTCTCGAAGAAGAAGACTCGATCGGTGTTCATCGTCGTAGTAACAACTTGAATAATAAGTAAGGTTTAAGAAGGAAGTTGGTTGGTAATTGGATTTTGAACAAAACAGCTTTTCTTCCTTTCAAGCTTTTCTACAAAATTTTCTTATCTCCTGCAAGCCTTACCTTGTCCCTCTAGTCTGCATTTCCTGAGTCTTCACCCCTCTTTTTCGTCGGGTTAGTCTTGTTGAGTACTTTTGTACTCAGGGTTTGTTGAACCCTTGTTGCAGGTGAGCATCATGGGCAGGAATGCTTCGCATCCTGCTGCATGACCGTCGTCGAGGAGAGTGACGACGAATAGGATATCTCGCTCTTGGGCAGAGCATATAATCAAGGTGGATGTAATAAGTTATATCGTTATTCCACTGCTATATATGGTTTGTAATAATCCAACTTATGGTTTGTAAAAGGTTTGTAAACTTATGTTATTGTAATTCTTCCGCTATTTTACTTCGATGTATATTATTTGTATAAAACTGTTGTAATACTGCAATGCCTCTTTGTAATGATTGATCCTGCTCGAAGAATCGTGAATGATTCGGGATTTACCCGATAAACTTTTTAAGTTTTATGGAACATATTCATGGTTATTTGGAGTCTGTTTAGACAATAATCATGCGTGTGGGCCATAGGATTTAGGAGGTTCTACCACATGCAAGCACATTGGATTAAGATGGAGTAATCAACAAAATTCATGGTGAAGTAATCCTCAGCACAAGTGATCCAGAATTTGGGAAATCTAGCTTGGGTACACGACAATTGGGGTGATGGGTGGGTTCGAGTGGGCGATTGTGCTGACGAATCAGGTCATGCGCGGTGCCGTGAACAGGTGGATTAGGGGGTTTTGCATGATGCACATTCCACTCATGCGTATGAATTGCTGCAGAATGAATTGCAAGGTGGAGATCAGCCATACCCGTGACCGGGGAATGGATAGGGTTGGTGAGCAACCCTTACCCATCCTCCCAGTGGATATTCTCGACGCGGCGCCTGCTGGGCCGAGCAGCCTGATAGCTCGCAGGTGGAGGCGCGACGTGCTGCTCCCAACCATCGGAGAATTGAGGCTCCGCTTGGTTGGACAAGATCTAGAGGACGGTGGCTTCATGGAGAACGCCGCCCGTCTCAACGACAGCACGCGTCCAGAACTTGTCAAGCTTGCTGATGCGAAGGCGAAGGTTGTTGAGAGCACCGTCCTACTCCACGCGCTAGTCGTTGAAGTCGTTCGCCGCCTTCTTGATGGCTTGAAGACGAGCGTCCTGCCTAAGCTTGGAGTCGCAGATGCGGCGATCCGTGTCGAGCGTGACGTCCTCATACCTCTTGTCGAGGCTCACGTCCATGTCAGAGAAGCGGTGGTCGAAGTTGGCGTTCGCCTCGGCGAATTGCTTGTCGGTGTTGGTGGAGAGTTTCTGGATTTTGTCAAGAATGCGCTGCATATTGGAGTTCATGGCATCCTTGGCTTCCTTACGGCGCGAGTAGGTGAATTGGATTGGGGGTTTCGGTGGAAACAGAGGTGGTGGGTGGTGGAGGTGGTGGAAATTTTTGATCCAGATCGCTGAATTCATCAAACACCGGCGTGATCTGGAATTACGGGGCCTCAATCGAAGAACAGAAGCTCCTGCTCAAAGGTGAGAAGAACCCGACCGAGATCATTGCTGGCTAGATTGGGAACGCGACACGATCAATTGGCTCTGAGTATCAAATTGTTAGCACCATGGGGGGCTGGATCGGAGTTGAGGATAGGTAGCAAGAGAATTGGGGAAGGAAGCAAGACGAACACGCTAGGGGAAGCATAGGAGTAGGTAGGAGGAAAGATTCGATTAGTTCTTCTGTTTGTTCGATGATGCCATTCTCATCGCGTGAACCGGCATTTATACAAGTCGTACTCGCGATCCTCTCTCACGCACGCCTACGGCCGAAGCCAGCACATGGTTACACCCACTCGGGTCCACTAGTACGCACGCTTGGACGTCTCGGCCGAGAAGCAACGTCGTGGGCGGGCGCGCCAGGCTTGGTGACGATCGCGCCCGGCCCACTGGTGACCGCGCTCCCGCGTGCGATGTCGAGGTCGCCGTTGCCGGTGACCACGCTCCCGTGTGCGACGTCGAGGTCGTCGTTGCCGGTGACCGCGCTCCCGCGTGCGACGTCGAAGTCGTTGTTGACAGGAAAGAACGATGACCTCACCGTCTTTTAGAGTTCGTACACACGAACCTGAGTACAGAAATTAGCTACATAGTTCACATGACACAATTGATCATAGCATCTTACAAAAATTAAATGTTGTAACTAGTCTATAAAATTGTGAAATGAAATTATACACTGAGAGAGCCTATTTCAATCACAGTTACCAATGCTCTTGTGTCTTGGAAATGGGGAGATGAAATCCCTCATTGAGACTAGCCTAAAGGTAGTAGTGTCGAGATGTTCATCAACTAATTAATGCCTGAACAAAAGTTATCATTATGTCCCAGTGAAGATGCAATCCATAGTAGTAGAAATGAAACGTAAAAGTTGCAAAAAAGGATTAGATTATAAATCAAGGCTGAAATTAAAGAGGTTATATTTGTGAAGCTAGTTAGTTGCGTGCACACATGTGCAGATGTAGTGTAAGTTGCTTCCGTCCATAGAGGGTCGTGGCCTCTTATTGTAGACGACCCTAATATATATCCCTGTTGAATGAAGAAGGAATATTATTCTTGCACTTGCACAAAGCACGGATGCCTCCTACCAGCCTTTGCTTGCACAAGCATCCTAAAAAAATGGCGTACCCAGTGGCTCCCGCACTACGGGTCTAGGGAAGAGAAAATAGTCAGCAGCCATACTTGCATAAATATGCAGAGGCTGAGGCTTGAACCATGGATCTCTTGGTACCAAAGTCTAATTTGAAAGCAAAGAGGAGCCAATCCTAGAGATAGAAAGCCCCTCACAAAAAACTAATAATTAACTTATTTAAATCACATTTTCATAGATTGCTCACTCTGAAAAAAAAAACTAAAATCCCAAGAGAATTTGAATTTCGGAACTAGCCCCACGTCTGGTGCCATCCTCCAAACTTTCCACTGGTGGTTTATTAGGCCGAGAAAAAGCTTGGATCATGCGAGCGCTTGCATCGCGAGCACTCCAATGCTCAACCGATCGAAATTACAGATTCTCCATGCAGATTAACAGTTTCGTGTGGGCATAAATAGCAATTAAAACTAGCTGCTGTGTGGTATAGCTAGGAAGCACTGCGAAGCCAAACAATAGTTATGCTCTTCCCTCTGGGTGCACAGTTGCTCTTAGTACTTGATTTGAATTCATATTTGCACATTAATTCTACTAGGAACAAAGCCAACGACGAACCACGTCCAAAATAGGAGCAAGACAATCTAGAATGGGACTGTAAGTGTGTACTTTATTACTACAGATAACCAAACACGAGTTTGTACTAACATATGATTAATAAGTGTAGCCCATCTAGAAGGTATATGTTGAAGTATAAGGGCTTACTTGATCCCTGTCGTTACCCAGGAAATGGGTACCCCAAACCCTTGGTTTACCGGACTAAACCTCGCAAAATCAGCAACATGTACTCCTGTGCCCCTCGAAGGCCCGCAGGCTAAAGCATACTGGGTTGACCCACGAACGGACTACGGCGGCCCAAAGCCAAAGCCTGCTCGAGGGGCTACCGAGCAGACTGGGACTGTACACTCGAGGGTATAATTCGGGCGACCCCTCGAGGACGAAACTTCGCCCGACGAACGAGCCTGCCCTCGAGGACGGAACTTCGTTCGCACGAATGGGCAGCCCTCGAGGACAGTGCACCCCTCGGCTACCGACTCTCTCGTACGGATCTGGGCGCATTTAATGCGTTTTACCTACCCCCGCCTAACCGTATGGCCACAGTTACGGTAACAGTTGCGGGAGTGGCGGTCAAATCTTGCTTTTACCGCCCATGCCCCGGAATCCCGCGGGTCGTACTTCGCTGTTGCGCCATACCAAGCACTATGCCCCATCCAACACCCCCTCGAGACGCATAAATCAGCACGTTTCCCGCATTTCCCGGGATTCGACCTTATCCGGTGAGGCTCGACCCCTTCGACTCGACCCCCTCGACTCGAGCCAAGTCCTCGACCGCCGCCCCTCGACTTCATCGGACAAACCCTCGAGCAGGACTCCAACGACTCCGGGCTGCACTTTAACAACTCTCGATGCGACGGCTGCAGGGCCTCCCATACCGATGTACATCACTACAGCAGCACCGACGTGATCGGCCTCAACGCCATGCGTCACCGGCCATGCGAACTCTAAATATATGTACTCCTGTGTCCCTCCTTCACCTATAAAAGGAGGCTCCAGGACGTTAGAAGAGGGAGAACGGGAGGATCTAGAGCATAGAAACGCTAAGGCTATAGATCACAGAACAATACCGTGAGACAGTGTAAGGTCGAGAGCTAGGCGTCCGAAACGCCCAAGCTCCAGCTCACACTCCTCACCCCTGCTTGTATTTTCTCCTGTACTAGTACTTCGGTGCAAGATAACACGAACTATCCTCCCCTCGCTGGACGTAGGGCCTTCTTTGCCCGAACCAGGATAAATCGCCGTGTCCTTCTTGCATCACCCACCGGATTAAGGGAGCACGCGATTACGAATATTACTCGTTGGTGTTAACCCCTCAAGGGTCAAAACATTGACAGTTGGCGCGCCAGGTAGGGGAGCCGCGTGTCACTAACGATTTCCCGCCATTTTTCCGGATGGGCGACTTTGTTTCACCACTTCCGCGCGCTACGGTGATCTGGTTTGGGAGCCTGGAGTTCATGTCCCTCGGCCAGGGCTATGACATGACCCTGCTCTCGATCAGTGACCCGAACGGAGGTCGCGGTATGCCCCCACGCTCATGGGGGGCCACTCGCCGGTCTCACTACCATGCTTCCACGTCCAGAAGGAGGCACGATCGACACCGTCATTGCCATCAACCTGAGTCGAGGATGGTTCCCGCCGCTTTCTCCTTGCCTCTGACCGGAGATGAGGAACCCCTTGAGGGATTGTCTGACCCGAGTTCAGAGGTAGAGGGCAAACCGGCAGGACCCCACCACAACCCCGACTCCACCTTCGCAGTACGCTCATCGAGGAAGCGTGACGAAGTCCCCGCTCGATCGAGCCCGCTCCTGCACGAGCTGTTCGAGCGTCATCGGCGGCCTTCGTTCGACTTCAACAATGCCACGATGACGATCTCGACAGCGACCCACTCCAAGAGAGTGCGTTAGAGGACCACCCAGGCCCCCTTCTCCGTGCAATGACGGACGTGGGGACTGTCACACCAGCCTCCGAGGGCTTGGCCTTCGCGAGAGTGCCCGGCCCCCGGAGGTACACCGTCGGCACACTCCGACGGCAGCTGTAGGAAGAGGCGCGGGGAAAATTCCCCATTTTCTGCTGCGGCGACCCCGACTCTGACTCTGATCATTGGGACCCTACCCGCGAGTGCCTCCACATCGATGGTGATGTCGACTCCGATCAGGACACCATCGATCCAGCAGCCGGGGCAGCTACCGCTGCAGCGGGAGGTGCTCTCCCCAGAGCAGAGGACCAACAACCAGATGCACCCCGAGAGGCATGCCCCCGTCCTGGCGAGCAGGATGCATAGCTGGCACAAATTCGGGAGTTGCAGGCGAAGCTCGCCGACGAGCAGGAACGATTGCGCCTGCTCGAGCTAACCCTCGAGCAAGAGCGGGTAGAGCCCGAGCCAGGGCCCGAGAGGTCAACCGGCAGATCAACGAGGTAGGGGCACCTGAGCAACCCGCCAACCATTATCCCCGAGCAAGCCAGAACATTGTCGCAGTGGCTATGCTCCTTCGCAATATGCCCGTGCCATCCAACTCGCAAGCTCGGCGGATACAACGCGAGGTCAAGGATCTCCTCCAAGTTGCTGCTATTCAGCAAGCCGAGAGCTCAGCCTCGAGGCGTCGAGGGGCAGCCTCTGAACCTCAGGTCGAGCCCTCCCAGCCTGAAAGGGAGAGCTCGGTCGATCAGGGGGCGGCCCCCCGACCGAAGAAGAAGCCGGCCCGAGAACGTATCAACGACGACCGCGCTCCCCGCGACGCGCGCCTTGACATTGTCGAGAACCACAGATGCAAGTACGGGGATGTCGAGGATCGAGGGTACCTCGCCCATCGTGGAGGGCGTTACGACAGCGACGAAGACCGACGGGCCCCGAAGCCACCGGGTCCCCGAGTCTTCAACAGGACGATCTGCTGCGCCCAGCTGCCCGACAAGTTTTGACCCCCCACGAGCATCGTCAAATACAATGGCAAAACCAATCCTGAGATCTGGCTAGCCGACTTTCGGCTGGCTTGTCAGGCGGGTGGGGCACGTGATGATCACGTCATCATACGTCACCTTCCCCTGTTCCTGTCTGACACCGCGCGAAGGTGGCTCGAGGAGCTTCCCCCTGACTAGATTCGCGGCTGGGTCGACCTTGTCCAGATCTTCGAGGGGAACTTCAAAGGTACCTACGTGCGTCCCGGGAACTCCTGGGAACTGCGCAACTGCAAGCAGAAACCAGGGGAGTCTCTCCGCGGCTTTGCTCGACGATTCTCCAAGCTCCGCACCGAACTACCCCACATCTCCAATCTCGACGTCATTCTAGCGTTCGTTGCCAGTACAACCTGCAAGGACCTAGTTCGCGAGTTGGGGCATAACTGCCCTGACACCGTCGACGAGCTCATGGATGTGGTCGCCAACTATGCGGCCGACGAAGAGGTGGTCGGCGCCTTCTTCAGCGACGGAAAGGACAAGGGAAAAGCACCGGCAGCCGACGACGCCGGAGGCTCGAGCAAAGGGCTGAAGAGAAACAATAAGAAGAAGAAAAATCAGCAAGGCAAGCGTGAGGCTGCAGAAGATGATCTCGTCGTAGCAACCGAACGCAAAAGACCTCGAGGTCCCCCCGAGGGCGCCATCTTCGACAAAATGCTCGAGGAGCCCTGCCCTTATCACAAGGACGGGGCGAAGCACAAGCTCAAGGACTGCCGCATGCTTCAAAAGCACTTCGAGCAAGTGGGCGTGAAGAAAGGTGACGACAAGAAAGACCAAGGCGGCGTGAGGGAGACAACGGGGAAGACCGAAAATTCCCCGAAGTCTATGACTGCTACATGATCTACGGGGGCCCCTCGACCCAGCTCACGCCTCGACAGCGCAAGAGGGAGCATCAAGAAGTCTTCTCCATCTGAGTCGCGGCACCTCACTACCTCGACTGGTCTGACACGCCCATCACGTTTGACCGCGATGACCATCCAGATCGAGTCCCCAACCCCGGGGCCTATCCGCTCATCGTCAACCCAATCATCATGAACACCCGCCTCTCCAAGGTCCTCATGGATGGCGGCAGCAGCCTGAACGTCATCTACCTCGAGACCCTCGACCTCATGGGAGTCAAGAGGTGCCAACTCCGACCCAGCGCTGGGGGATTCCATGGCGTCGTGCCGAGGAAAAAGGCCCTCCCCGTCGGCCGAATCGACCTTCCTGTCTGCTTTGGCACCCCTACCAACTTCAGGAAAGAGACCCTCACCTTCGAGGTGGTCGGGTTTCATGAAACGTATCACGCTATCATCGGCCGACCAGGCTACGCGCAGTTCATGGTGATCCCGAACTACACCTACCTCAAGCTCAAGATGCCAGGACCCAAGGGCGTCATCACCGTCGCCTCCTCCTACGAGCACGCGTACGACTACGACGTCGAATGCGTCGAGTATGGAGAGGCCGTCGAGCAAAATGCCATGATAGCCGTGACCCTCGAGCGCCTCGCCGACGAGGTGCTAGATCCCAAGCGGCACGCCGACAACTTTGAGCCAGCACAAGACACCAAGAAAGTCCTCCTCGACCCGAGCTGCCTTGACGAGAAGGTGCTAACGATCAGCGCCGACCTCGAGGGCATATAGGAAGCCGTGCTCGTCGACTTTCTCCACGCGAACGCCGATATGTTTGCATGGAGTCCTTCAGATATGCCGGGCATACCGAGGGAAGTCGCCGAGCATGCCTTGGAGATCCGGGCCGGGTCCAGGCCGGTGAAGCAACGCCTGCGTCGCTTCGACGAGGAGAAGCGCAGGATCATCGGCGAGGAGGTGCACAAGCTTTTGGCAGCTGGATTCATCAAGGAGGTCCATCACCCCGAATGGTTAGCTAATCCCATGCTAGTTAAGAAAAAGTATGGAAAAATGCTGATGTGTATTGACTATACTAGTTTAAACAAAGCATGTCCCAAAGTTCTGTTTCCTTTACCACGCATTGATCAAATTGTTGACTCTACCGCGGGATGTGAAACCCTTTCGTTCCTTGATGCTTATTCTGGCACCACCAAATCAAGATGAAAGAGTCCGACCAGCTCGCGACTTCCTTCATCACACCTTTTGGCATGTACTGCTACGTCACCATGCCCTTCGGCCTTCGAAACGCTGGGGCAACGTATCAGCGGTGCATGCTCCACGTCTTCGGTGAACACATAGGCGACACGGTTGAGGCCTATGTCGATGACATCGTGGTCAAGTCCAGAAGAGTGGACAACCTCATCCATGACCTCTAAATCGCATTCGGGTGCCTTCGAGCCAAAAACATAAAACTCAACCCTGAGAAATGTGTCTTCGGAGTGCCTCGGGGCATGCTCCTCGGATACATTGTCTCCCAGCGCAGGATCAAGGCCAACCCCGAGAAGGTGGCGGCCATCATGCGAATGGGGCTGATTTGGGATCTCAAGGGCGTGCAGAAGGTCACGAGCTGCCTCACGGCCCTCAGCCGTTTCATCTCACGATTAGGGGAGAAGGCCATGCCTCTGTACCGCCTCTTGAAAAAATCCGAGCGATTCACATGGACCACGGAGGCCGAGGAGGCCCTCGACGAACTCAAAGGCATGCTGACATCCACTCCTATTCTCATCCCTCCTCGACCAGCGACATCGACTGAACCACCCAAGCCCCTCCTCCTCTATGTCGCCGCAACCACTCAGGTGGTCAGCGCGGCCATAGTGGTTGAGAGGCAAGAGGAAGGGCACGCCTTGCCCATCCAGCGGCCAGTTTACTTCGTCAGCGAAGTGCTTTCGGAGACGAAAATCCGCTACCCACAGGTGCAGAAGCTGCTCTATGCCATCGTCCTTACACGTCGCAAGCTCCAGCACTACTTCCTTAGCCACCCGGTTACCGTGGTATCTTCGTTCCCCTTGGGGGAGATCATCCATAACCGGGAGGCCACTGGAAGAATCGCTAAGTGGTCAGTCGAGCTCATGGGTGAGACCATCACCTACGCACCACGGAAGGCCATCAAGTCCCAATCGCTGGCGGATTTTGTCACTGAGTGGACCGACACTCAGTTGCCGCTAGTTCAAATCCAAGCCGAGCTATGGACAATGTACTTCGACGGGTCGCTCATGAAGACAGGAGCAGGCACAGGCTTGCTCTTCATCTCACCCTCGGAGTCCACATGCGCTACTTCATTCGCATCCACTTTGCCGCTTCTAATAACATCGCGGAGTACAAAGCACTCGTCACTGGATTATGAGTCGCCCTTGAACTCGGGGACCGACGCCTTGATGTTCGAGGCGACTCGCAACTAATTATCGACCAAGTGATGAAGGCCTCGAGCTGCCATGATGCCAAGATGGAAGCCTACTGCAACGAAGTGCGCAAGTTGGAAGACAAGTTCCATGGCCTCGAGCTTAGCCATATTGCTTGATGATACAACGAAGCTGCGGCCGAGCTTGCAAAAATCGCATCGACTCGAGGTACAGTCCCTCCGAACATATTCTCGAGGGACCTCTTCGAGCCCTCCATCGATTTGGGCTCGGGGGCTTGCACTACGCCCTCGAAGCTCCACCCCACGACCTCAACTGGGGCCCCCTCGACCAAGACCCAGGTTATGGAGATCCAGGGGACTCCTACTCCATCAAGCCCGCCGCCGGATTGGCAAGCCCCTCTACTCGACTGCCTCATTCGGGGAGAGCTTCCGGAGGACAGGACCGAAGCTCGCCAGATCACGTGATGGGCCAAGTCCTACGTCATCTACGGTGACGGCAAGGAACTCTACAGGTGAAGCCCCTCAGGCATTCTTCAGCGCTGCATTACTATCGAAGAAGGCAGGAGGCTCCTCGAAGACATACACTCGGGGGCCTGCGGCCACCACGCAGCGCCAAGGACCCTCGTAGGCAATGCCTTCCGTCAGGGTTTCTACTGGCTGACCGCCGTTTCTGATGCCACAAACATTGTCCGCTAGTGCAAAGGGTGTCAATTTTATGCTAAGCAGATGCACCTCCCAGCTCATGCCCTACAAATGATCCCCATCACCTGGCCATTCACGGTCTAGGGGCTCGATCTTGTGGGGCCTCTCAAGAAGACAACCAAAGGGTACACACACCTACTCGTTGCCGTCGACAAATTTACCAAGTGGATCGAGGCCCGACCTATCGGCAACATCCGCTTCGAATGAGCGGTCGAGTTCTTCATCGACATCATCCATCGCTTCGGGGTCCCGAACGTCATCATCATTGACAATGGCACACAGTTCACCGGCAAGAAGTTCTTGGATTTCTGCGATCGCCATCACATCCGTGTGAATTGGTCCACGGTTGCACATCCTCAAACTAACGGCCAGGTCGAGCGCACCAATGGCATGATTTTGCAGGGCCTCAAGCCAAGGATCCTCAACCGCCTCAGCAAGCACAGAAAAAAATGGGTCGCGGAGCTGCCTTCGGTCCTATGGATCTTAGGGACAACACCTAGTCGAGCCACGGGCTTCACCCCATTCTTCTTGGTCTATGGGTCCGAGGCCGTCCTCCCCACTGACCTCGAGTATGGTTCCCCTCGACTAAAGGCGTACAATGAGCAAAGCAACAAAGAAGCCCTCGCAAACGCCATCGACCAGCTCGAGGAGGCTCAAGACATGGCGCTAATTCTCTCCGTGAGGTATCAGCAAAAACTTCGACGCTACCACGACAAGCACGTGCGCCCGAGGGACTTCCAAGTTGGAGACCTCGTCCTACGTCGACGACAGCGCAACAAGGGGCGTCATAAGCTAACCCTGCCATGGGAAGGCCCATACACTATAGCTGAGGTGCTAAAGCCCGGGACGTACAAGCTCACTAACGACAAAGGCGAAACCCTCACCAACGCATGCAACATCGAACAGCTACGTCATTTCTACCCTTAGGGCACCGATGCCCTCGTACATTCTCGCATGTTTTGTACATTCTCGCATGTTTTGTACATTTTCGCATGGCAAATATATGGAGTACTTTCAATTATAAGTTCAAACTTGTTATTGTACATGCAAGAGGTAGCCTCGACCCTGTCTCGCCAGAGTCGAGCCTCCCTCAGGGCCTAACAGGGGGGAACCCCCTAAGTTCCTAAACATACGAATGATTTTTTTGAGCGTCTCCCTTCGCTTTGCAACTAAGTTGAAAATGCCTCGAACTCCCTAGGGGTCGAGGGCTGTCGAGCCGAGAGCTCTCCTACGCCTTCGGGCTATGGTACCTCCACTCGCTTCCCCCTCGAGGGATACGAGCCTGCATCAAACACTTAGTCAAAAAGCAAAGGTCAGGCGATCAAAACTCGAGCGCCTCTTCTTTCTCACGCCTCGATACGCTTCGTGACTAAGTAGAAAACGCCTTGAACTCCCTAGAGGATCGAGGGCTGTCGAGCCAAGAGCTGTCCTATGCCTCCGGGCTATGGTACCTCCACTCCCTCCCCCCTCGAGGGATACGAGAATGCATCAAAAATTTAGTCAAAAAAGCAAAGTCCAGGTGAAAGAAAGTAGAGAAGGCTTGAAAGTAAAGTGACAAATTGCATTACGATAGATGCATAAATGCTCAAAAAGGCTTTCGAAGCCACATTGAATATAAGTTACCAAAAACTAACTTATTACATGGGCATCTTCGCCCAGCCTTGCCCTACAGGCCCGCTCCATCGCCGCCCTCCTCGACAAGGTACCCTTCATCCGCGGGGGGAGGACTTCGTCCTCGAACAACTTCGCCAGCGCTCCCCCTGGCCTCTCGGCGTCATTGATGAGCCCTCGGCATCGCTCCTCGTTCTTGGTGTCGGTCTTCGAGATATCAGGAACGAAGCCTTGGGTGACCACGTTCATGTCGAAGACGAAGCCGGAGGAGACCACTGCTAGCGCCCGCTTCACGCCGGTATGAAGCGCCTCCCGCACGTGATCACACAGGGTGGCGTCGAGGTAGTAAATTCGGTCGACGAGCGCGGCACCCGGGATGTCTTCTACAGCACCCTTGACGGGCCTGACCTCCCAGGAGGCGCAGAGCCTATCGAGGGCAACCCGGAGCCAGCCGAGAAGCGCCCCCTCCGCCATGAGGCTCTCCTGCAGTGCCTTGGCGGTGGTTTGGGAAGCGCGCAGGTCGGTCTCGAGGCCTGAAACACAAAACAAGAGTTAGACAAACCATACGGGAAGAAAAAAGATCAAAAGCTCTTCAAAGAACTCACCAGCACAGCGAGTCTCGAGGGCGCGGCGATCCCCCAGCACGGCGTCGTGCTCCCCCCGAGCCTCGTCTCGCTCCCGCTGGGCCTCCTTGAAGGCCCGGGTCACCTTTGTCTTCTCGCAGTGGAGGGTCTCGAGGGCGCCACCAGCCAAGATGATGGCCTGCTCCTTATCTTGGAGGGTAGCCTTCATCGCCCCGAGCTGGGTTTCTAGGCTAGCGGCTTGGTTCTTCTCCTCCTGGGCCAAGGCGAAGAGGATGTTGCGCGCCATGGAGACTTCAGCAAGATTGGCCTCGAGCGAGCGGATGCGCTCCACGGAGCCTTGAGCCTCCCCCACGAGTAGCTCGATGCACTCCTGGGCTCAGATGCTCTCGCCCTTGGCCCTCTCCATTTTGGCCTTGGCCGCGTCAGCTTCCTCCTTGGCACGCCTAAGCTCCTCCTTGAGTTGGGCAGCTTCCCCTCGAGCAGCCTCGGCGTCCTCCTTCACCCGGGTGGCCTCCTCCTTGGCTTTGGCGGCCTCCCCCTGGTCCGCTTCAGCTCCTCCTCGATCTCGGCCACCCTGCCGTGCGTAGAGCGACCGACTTTGAGTTGGTGAAGCACTTCCTCCCAATTGTTGTGCGTTTCATGGAGGAAGTCTGACTTGGAGTAGGAACGCCTCCGCACCTCCTGGGGACAGGAAATCGAGGGTTAAGGCATTTCATACGAAAGAACTCAAAAAACTGCATATGGTCTACATAGGGACTCACCGCGAGGTTCCGGTCGAGGCCTTCGGCGAGCTCGACGCCCAGCTTCAGCAAGTGCTGCAGCCACGCCCGGGACCACTCCGTGTCCTCCCAGCACTTGACTTCCGCCGGGTCGTCCATCTCGATCCCTGGAGCGCTGGAGTCGCCAAGCTCCCGGAGTATGATGCGCTCCTTGCCCCAATGTGGAAGGACCATCTTGACCTTGGTTCGCGCCAAGGACTCGATCTCGTCCACCACATCGTGTGGGACGCCATAACGCTCGGCCAACTCCACCGGGGTGCGGAGCTCCGACACGGCGCCAGCATCCCTCAGCTCGAGGTCAAAAGTCGACCTCCTCGGCAGCCCAGAAGCCGCCGTCTCCTCCGGCTACTCCGTCGACGGTTGCGGCGGCTGGCTCGATGCTGCTTCTGGCGCCTTCGGAGGTAGCGGAGGTGTCGAGGCCATCGCTTCCCCCAACGCCACGTCCTGTGGCGCCGGCAGGTCCACCATCGACGCATCTTTCGGTGGGTTTGGTACCAAGACCTCATTCGACTGCACCCCCGGCAGCCGTGGGACCGTCGACGGCTTTGACGCCGTTTCTTCTTCGGCCAGCAGCTCGTCCAGAGTAATCAAGGACACCCATTGCTTGGGCAGTCCCGAAGTCTCCTCTGCCTCCGATGTCTCGGGCGGCTACTGCGCCGGCGGGTTCAGCAGCGCCGTGTCCCCCGGCGGCGTCTGCTGCGCCTACTGATGCTGGGGCTGGCCCCTAGTTTTCTCCTCCTCTTCCCACCGCTCCAGCGGCTCCTTCTCCCCCTCCTGCGGCCACGGCAGCTCCGCTTCTTGCAGGGCCCCCTGCTCCTGCTTCCTCTGGGCCTCGAGCTCACATAGCCCCGTCGGCCAGGGTCTCCGCTCTCCCATCGAGGGGGGAAGGGCTGTGGTCTCCTCACCCTCGAGGTCGACAATGGCTACCTCCTTTCTCGGCTCGTGGCCCTCGGGGGCTCCCGCCTTGGGTGCGGGGATCGAGGCCATCGGTCGGCCAGGAGTGGAAGCTCCCGACGTCGGGGCTCCGCCCCCTGGCGCCGGGCCGAGGTCGAGGACCGCGGACGATGACGTCAAGGAGGCACTCCCTCCCTCTTACGTCCTCCCTGGCTTGGAGTCACCACCCGTCGCGGCCCCCGAGACGCTCGACCCTGCAGCAAGAGCGGAACCCGTCAGCCTACCGCGCGCCATAGCTCCGAGGGCTGAGGACAACCACTTGGCTTCCCACGGAGCCAAGGGCCTCGACGTCGCACCTGTGACCGGGGCCTCCATCTTCGCAGTTGCGTCCACCTTGAGCCGCTTAGCCGGCGCAAGAGACGCCTCCTTGATCTGGCGCTTGGGCCTAGATGAGAAGAGGACGGCAAAAAGCTTATTAAACTGCACAATGAGGATGCAACCAAAAAAGGGATTGAATCAACAACGCTTACCCAAAGGGGATAGAGGCCTTTCAGGTCCCCCTCGAATTGCCAGCAGATCTCGAGACCCCTCCCGAAGCAGAGCTCTTCCCAGGGCTGAGGCTGCTCGGGGCCATCGATGGGGTTGTCGCGCCTCCCCGCTCTGACGGGGCCTCCTGAGCACGGCTTTGCTCTGCCCGCGCCGATGACCGGGACCGGGTTTCCCGGGTTGAAGTGGGTGGGTCCCGCCTCGAGTATGACGGGAGGGGGGCAAACCCCCTCGAGTCGAGGCGTCGGCCCTCCTTTTCCCACGCCGGCGCTCCGAGGCCGACGCCACCGGCTGGGGGGCGCGCTCCTCCACTGCCTCTTCCTGCACCAAGGGGTGGTCAGCATGGAAGGAACCCAACAAGATGCGCTCGAGATGCCCCGCCACCCCCTTGACATCATCGCTATCATCGTCAGCATCATCTTCATCTCCCTCGGATGAGGGAGACTTCTCCTCCGGGAGCCCGTCATGCCTCTGCTGAGCACGGCGCCTCGCAAGCCTTTGGCGCTCCCAGAGCTTCTTGGCCTTCTTCTTCTCCTCTTCGTCCTTACACCGCTTTTCTTGCTGGGCGGTGAAGCGTCTTACCTGACGATCGGGAGCGTCCTCCCTCAGCGGGGGCCTCGATCTCCGGTAGTTGATTCTCCCCTACACGAAAACGTTTAGTCACAGGGACAAGAAAAGGGGGCGGAATGAAAACGCGAAAGGCATGGGTCGGGGCACTCACCAGGTCGAGGCAACCCTCCTCCGGCCGCATGGGGAGGCGGTTGACGTATTTTGCCCTGAACGAGCCCGCGACCATCCCCTTTACCCGCGCAACGACTTCCGCGGTGGACGGCTTCTCGCCGGACATCCGGCACCTCTCGAGAACCTCGGGCGCCGCCGAGGGGAGCATCTCATCCAATCGCAGCGGGCGCTCCATCAGAGGGAGCACCCGTCGACTGTGGAAGGCTGAGACCACCACACCTGCCATCAGGCCCGCCTCTCGAAGGGCCTTCATCGCGGTGATGAGGGAATGAAGTCGACGCTGAAGATCTCCCGCGACACCGTGCAGCCAGTTGAATGGACACTCGGTGATAAGCCGCCCGGTGTACGGCGGGAGGTAGCCTCCGTCGTTGCGAAGGTAGAACCATTGCTCGTCCCACCGGGAGTGGTTGGACATCAACCCGGTGGGGATATACTCGCGCGGCTCCTCTGACTTTCCGGTCTTCAACACTAAGTTGAGGCAGCCCGCTCTGACGATTCGCCTTATCCCTGGTGCCACCGGGGAGGCGAACCACTCCCCGTTGTAAAGATGGAGCCACAGCTCCCAATGTGGCGCCATCCCAAGGTAGCCCTCGCAGACGGCGGCGAAGATGGCAGCGTTGGAGATGGTGTTGGGGAGAAATGTTGAAGCTCGACGCCGTAGAAGTTCGCCAACCCTCGCATGAACTCACTCGGTGGTACGCCGAACCCATGCCGATGATATTTGAGGAAGCTCACCACATAGCCCTCCAGCGGGCTTGGCTCTTGGTGGTTCCTCGGCGGCGCAATCCACTCCGACCGATTCGGATCGGTGACGGGGCGGAGAAGTCCTTCTCCCACCAGCTCATTCAGCCTTTGTCGCGTCACGGTCGATGGGCGCCAGGGTTCGACGGGCTGGAGGACGGGGGCCATGGCAGCAGCGGCGGCACGGATGCGCTCGGTGGACGTGGCGGCGGCAGCAACAACACGAATCTCTTCGGCGGACGGATGACCGGGAAGGTTCCCAGTCATGATTTCTTGCTCTAAAGTTTCTACCCTCATGCACATAGGAAAGCAAGAATTCGGGAGGATGGCAAAGGTGGGGGCGAACAGCGCCTGTCCCCCTCCGTTTTTATACCCGGGAAGAGCAACGGGCGGAGTCCGGCGGCAGGGAAAAGGTAACTTCCCACAATTAATGTGCTTGCCTGACCGCTCCCCCTCCTCGCTCCTCGACCGGATGCTCACGTCACACCTCTGGCAAAGAGCCGTTGCTCGGGCCCACCACGATCGCACCGCTAAGGCCTTCTCCTCAAAAGGCGTGTCCAACGATAAGAAAAAAGAGCCGTCACTCGCCAACGGAGATTTCTACGAAAGGTAAAACGGGCTCTGGCCCCACCTCAAAGTCTCGAGGGAGCGAAGGCCGGCCCTCGAGTGAGGGCTCAACCGCCGCCCTTGAGCACCAAAAAAATCAGGCTCCGTCCCTAAGTCTCGAGGGAGCGAAGGCTGGCCCCATGATTAGGGTTCGACAGCCGCCCTCGAGCACCTGAGTCAGGGGTGACCAAGGGGGAGCCAACACGAGGCCTTGCTCGAGAACGAACTCTCGAGACCCCTTTGGACACATCCAAGGCGAAATGCTACGGACTTTATGGAATCCCCCCGAAGAGAGGCATCGAGCCGCCGAGACCTATCGAATGGAATCGGTATCCGTAAGACCATGCATTTTGCTCTAATGAGACCGCCTCCGGGCCACCAGCCGGCCTCTATCGAACGAGGAATGGGCTCTCACTTGGATCTTCCCGTTACCAGCTCACTGAGAACTTCGCGGCTCGCCCTATCGAGGGTAGTCCGACGCTTCTCACCTCACGTCCGATCGAAAGGACTTGTGAGATGAATGCCGAGGCCGGCAACGTCCCAGCCGCACGAGGCTCGGGAGCTCGACTGTGCCCGGCACCCCTTGACGAAAGAGGGTCAAAAATCCCCCGGGGGCTCGACGTCCCGACGCACCCCTCGGTAAAACGCTACAACTCCAGTTCAGGCTTGTACCCGACTGGACAAGCACCCCTCGACCAAAGACAAATGAAGCCCTCACAGGAGTCTTTCGACTCCTACGAGGCCTCGGGGGCTACCCCCACGGGGGTCGCTCGCGCGCCCCCACGGAAAGATCCGAATCATGTCCCGTTTCCAATTCTTGACCCCCTGCCTGAGTGCCATCACTCGCGCAGGGGCTCGGGGGCTACTGTCGTTACCCAGGAAATGGGTACCCCAAACCCTTGGTTTATCGGACTAAACCCCGCAAAATCAACAACATGTACTCCTGTGCCCCTCGAAGGCCCGCAGGCTAAAGCATACTGGGTTGACCCATGAACGGACTACGGCGGCCCAAAGCCAAAGCCTGCTCGAGGGGCTACCGAGCGGACTGGGACTGTACACTCGAGGGTACAATTTGGGCGACCCCTCGAAGACGGAACTTCGCCCGACGAATGAGCCTGCCCTCGAGGACGGAACTTCGTTCGCACGAATGGGTAGCCCTCGAGGACAGTGCACCCCTCAGCTACCGACTCTCCCGTACGGATCCGGGCGCATTTAATGCGTTTTACCTACACCCGCCTAACCGTATGGCCACAGTTAGGGTAACAGTTGCGGGAGTGGCGGTCAAATCTTGCTTTTACCGCCCATGCCCCGGAATCCCGCGGGTCGTACTTCGCTGTTGCGCCATACCGAGCACTATGCCCCGTCCAACACCCCCTCGAGACGCATAAATCAGCACGTTTCCCGCATTTCCCGGGATTCGACCTTATCCGGTGAGGCTCGACCCCTTCGACTCGACACCCTCGACTCGAGCCAAGTCCTCGACCGCCGCCCCTCGACTTCATCGGACGAACCCTCGAGCAGGACTCCAACGATTTCGGGCTGCACTTCAACAACTCCCGACGCGACGGCTGCAGGGCCTCCCATACCGACGTACATCACTACAGCAGCACCGACGTGATCGGCCTCAATGCCATGCGTCACCAGCCATGCGAACTCTAAATATATGTACTCCTGTGCCCCTCCTTCACCTATAAAAGGAGGCACCAGGACGTTAGAAAGGGAAGAACGAGAGGATCTAGAGCATAGAAACGCTAAGGCTATAGATCACAGAACAATACCGTGAGACAGTGTAAGGTCGAGAGCTAGGCGTCCGAAACGCCCAAGCTCCAGCTCACGCTCCTCACACCTGCTTGTATTTTCCCCTGTACTAGCACTTCGGTGCAAGATAACATGAACTATCCTCCGCCCACTAGACGTAGGGCCTTCTTTGCCCGAACCAGGATAAATCGCCGTGTCCTTCTTGCATCACCCACCAGATTAAGGGAGCACGCGATTACGAATATTACTCGTTGGTGTTAACCCCTCGGGGGTCAAAACACCGACAATCCGTCATTAGTTACCGTGTAAGCTTCCCGTGCAAGGATATACAGTGAAGCTACATGTTTGGAACTTTTGAAGGTGTCTTAGAACGGTCCCAGTGGGACCTGTTTGAGCAATGATTTCTCGACAACAAGAGGGCAAGAGCAAGGCAAAAGGAACAAAACATGCCCTAAGCCTCCAATAACTACCTTGTTTTGAGTTCCCATTGACTCACGTTTAGATCTAAATGCATTTTTTTCTTAACACTCTTTAGAACAAAAAAAAAGAGCAGACATTTCAGGTCATTGTAATTTTTAATCCCATAGAAAATTTTCATGCATGTCAGATCAAACGATAAGATATTCTCTTGGATTACTTTGGGATGCATTAATGCATAAAGATAATTATTGTGGAAGCTTTAATTTTTCTATCTAGAATTCTTATATTTTTTTTGCATTGCATCCGAGTGTCACACTGGATACATTCTTGCATTTTAAATTCACGTTAGATTGTAAGTTTTAAACAACTTCAGTTCTACACTTTTCATATGACTATCACTATGTTTTAAGAATCCAGCATTTCAAAGAGGCTAGGGTGACCTTTCGTAATTTTCTTTTGAGAAATGTTCCTACATGCCTACTCCACAGTAAAGGGGTTGAAGAAACAAAAGTGGCTGGCTGGAGAGACCAGGCAAGGTAAGGCGAGACAGACTTGGTTCCAGTGGTGGTTGGTCAGAGTCAAGTTAGTGTCAATGACATCCAGCTTTCCCCAACAAAAAAGCTAAGGGACAGAGTCAATACAGGTGGGCTGGGAGCATGGCATTGTCTCATCTAATAGTTGGGGCTTGTATGTCATTGTCTTATCCCACTTTTTTATCCCTACGCTATGTAAAAAACAATTCAGTTCAGTCCTTAACCAAACGGAAAATGAATATGTCCTATCACAAAAGCTAGAAAGACACGGGATCATAGTGCTCTATTCTATCTACTAACCAAACATTGGTCAAACACTCTCCTACTGGTTGGTTTGAAAGACAAATTTGCCACACTTAGCAATATACAGTGTGAAACACTTGTAGTAGGTGGCTAAAGAATGGTCATGTGTACGTTAGGCCGCATGCACGACGATCTTCAACCTTGCACGTGTGTCCCCTCCCTCTTCTTTGTCCTTGCCGGTGGCCACGGTGCTTCCTCATCCTCACCCCATCCCGCAGTGGAGCTAAGTGACTAACTTCCCCCTCGCTGAGCTCCGACCTGTGGTTGCCTCCACCACTGCCCTGGCCCCTAACTGCCCTCTAGCCATCCCCATCACCTAGCCGACCTTGCTCCCCCCAAACTTTCCCTTCTAAATCTACCAAAGTTAGGGAAGATGAGAGGAAGAGTTCACTGTAATCCTAACTTAGAGGTCGAGGAGGAGGAAGCATACCATGACGGATCCGCCCCAAGTCATCATCCATGGCACAATGGGGCGGTTGGGCAAATGGAGGAGCACTGGAACCGTCCGTCGCCGCCAGATGGCAGAGAGGGAGGATTGGTGGCGCATGGAGAGGGAGACAAGCACATGCATGTTACGAAGGAGTGGGAGCGTGATTTTGTGCGACTTAAAAAATGGACATCCGTTTTTTTACATCTCTTTTTTCAAAGCAAAGTTATTGCCCATGTTTATAGATTTGAAGAATGAGACTTTTGAAACCTAGTTTTGAAACTTGGGAGTTCAATATTTTTTGGTAGTTGACCTAACAGCATGGGATCCGGCGTTTAAACCAGCACAAACCTGCAAAAGCAGAGTGCTACCTGCGTCAAGTGCAAATCCTTCCCAACACACAAAAGGAAAACAAGAAAAAGAAAAGAAAGAACAACCATCCGCTAAGAACACTGACTGTCCTCTACCCATCTCTGCTGCCTAGCGGACCTTGCTCCACCAAATCCATCAGAGTTAGGGAATATGAGAGAAAGAGCTCACGAAATCCTGACTCAGAAATTCAAGAGTAGGAGCAGAAGGCGGAGGAAGGCTACCACACCGGATCAACCCAAGTCATCATCCATGATGCAATGGCCCCAACCCCGGCACGAGGAGGAGCTCGCCGTCGGAACATGCCGTCGTCGCCAGATGGCAAAGAGGGAGGAGTGGCGGTGCGTGTGGAGGAAGGGGAGTATGGATGAGCGACTTAAAAAGTGGACATCTGTTTTTATGTCTTTTCCTTAGATGCAAAACTTATTGCGCCATGTTTGAAGACTTATAATGATGAGATTTTTTAAGCCAAGTTTTAAACTTAGAAGTTCAATTTTTTTTAGTTGACCCAATGGTGCAGGGCCCGCGTTTGAACCGGCACCGCTGCTTGCAGAAGCAGAGCACAACATGCCTCATTGCCTCAAACGCACGTCCTTCCCAGCGAGGACCGCGCGTAGCGCGAGTGGCAGGAGCCCGTGGCTTGCTCCGTGCCGACCAGTGTTCGAGTCCCAGGCTCGACGCTCGTCCCTCGCCAGGGGATATTTATTCCCCAAAATAAATCAGTTGCTCCTCTCATATATGGCTAGTAGTTCTAGGGTGTGGGTGTGGGCGTGTGCGTGTGCGTGGTAGCGTGAGTTTGTACTCATGTTCGCTTAGACGAGGAGCTGAAAAAAAAAATCGTTCCCACCGCGCAAAGAAAAACAAGAAAAAGAAAAGAAAGAAAAAGATAATAATAATAAAGAAAAGAAAGAGAACCACCATCCGCCGCTCTTCTGTTCACCAAACCAAACAGAAGCCGTACTCCTCTGCTCGTCCCCAATCCTCTGCCCTTCTCCCCAATCAGCCATGCTCGCCCCTCGTCTCCTCCTCGTCGCTGTCGCCGTCGCCGCCGCGGCTGCTGTAAGCGGCACCGCCTTCGCTAAGCCGACGGCGTACGAAGCCCTCGCCGACTTCGACTTCCCGCCGGGGATCCTCCCCAAGGGCGTGGTGGCCTACACGCTCGACAACTCCACGGGCGCCTTCACGGCGACGCTCGATGCCTCCGCGTCCGGCACCGGATCCTCCGTCTGCGAGTTCTCCATCCAGGGCTCCTACTCGCTGCGCTACCAGACCAAGATCACCGGCAAGATCGCCCACGACCACCTCTCCGACCTCCAGGGGGTCTCCGTCAAGGTCCTCTTCCTCTGGATCAACATCGTCGAGGTCACCCGCCGCGGCGACAACCTCGAGTTCTCTGTCGGCATCGCCTCCGCCGACTTCGGGATCGAGAACTTCCTCGAGTGCCCCACCTGTGGCTGCGGGTTCGACTGCAACGACCTGCTCATGCTCCAGAAGACGGGGGCCTCCACCGCCAAGCTGCGCCTGCGAGGTGCCTTCTAGAATTGTGCTCCTGCAGATTCGGTGACTGCAGCTGTAAGCTGCCACTACTAATAGTGTGGGTTAATAAAGAGGGCAAAGTTAAAAGATCCCAGCTTTTAGATGTGGGATGGGGTAGCAAGTTCAGGACTCGATTTGATGTTTCACCACATGTTTCAGACAGTTTTAGGTACAGTCACAGAAGCAATTAAGATCTTTCAAATACTTTAATTTATATTTCTCTACAGAAATTGTCGATTTTCCTTTGAGATGTTTGCCTCCATGTGAATTAGTTTCTGAAGTGGTGATAGTTGAATCCTATGGTTCTGGATGGTTGCTTCAAGTGTTTGTTGTCTTTGTTGGTTCCAGACTACATTAGTTTTCTGTTTTGATGAGACAAAGTATTTGTTCTCACACAATTGGGAGAAGCTTAACTGGGTAATAGAGTAGCTTTTTATTTACTTTACAAGAGCAAAGGTATTGTTGCTACTGTGATTTCACTTCGGAAGCAATCAAATTTAAGTAATGAGCTAACCTTTTTTTCCTAAGAAAAGGTTAACTCATGTTTCACCACATGTTTCAGACAGTTTTAGGGACAGTCACAGAAGCAATTAAGATCTTTCAAGTATTTTCATTTATATATTTCTCTATGGAAATTGTCTTCTTTCCAGATGTTTGCCTGCATGTGAATTAGTTTCTGAAGTGGTGATAGTATTTGTTCTCACACAGTTGGGAGAAGCTTAACTCAGTAATAGAGTAGATTTTTACTTTACAAGAGCAAAGCTATTGTTGCTACTCCGATTTCACTTCAGAAGCAATCAAATTTAAGAAATGAGCTATTTTTTTTAAAAAAGGAAAAAGGATAATTGCAACAATATTTAAAGTCATTCAAAGGTTTTTTTGTTTCTAGTTGGAAAATAATGATGAAAAATGGAAAAGTATAATTTGTTAATTTGCTGTAGTTGAATTGCGGTTATGTATGGTATGCTTAATTGGCTGTCACTCTGTCTGTTGTAGTTGGTTTAAGGCTTCTTGAATTTGCCATTTCGAGAAGAAATGAAGTTTTGTTTTTGGACCATTGCATGAGTGTGTGGAGATTGTTGAATGAAGTTTTGTTTTTGGACCATTGCATGAGTGTGTGGAGATTGTTGCTGCAATGATTTCAAAAGGGATTTTTTTCTGGGGACACTAGTTTTCTTCCAAAAAGAGTGGAATTGCTTAGTACAAAACACGTCGTACGTAGTACCTTTGACATGGCAGTTCTGCTTCACTATAGTGTTTACTATCATCTTCTCTTCTTTTTTTCTCTTGAACATGCAGAAGAGCTACATATGCATTAATAGAGAGAAGAGTTACAACACACAGACATGCTAGTCTATTATTATTATGCATTTGGTTATGTTTATAGTTCCCTTTTCTATATTTCTCAGCTTTTAGTTTGATAGCAAGTTCAAAAAGGACTTAATGTCGCTTAATGTACTATTTTAGGCAGTTTAGAGACACAAGACAAGGAATTAAGATCCATCATCGGTTCTAATTTATGACCCCCCTGTGGAAACTGTGTTCTTTCCCTTGTGATGTCAGCTGCATGTGAATGAATTTGTCAAGTGCTGGTTGTTGAATCCAATGGTTATGGATGGTTTGCATTTTGATAGGAAATGGTTTCTTTCCATCCTAGTTGGAAAATAAGGATGGGAAACGGAATAGAAATTTATGTACATGTGTATGTGAACTTTATATGCTGCTCTCAATCCGCCATTGGAATTCCGAAGCTTAATTTATCATGTCCTGGTAGTTGAAACCACGGCTGTGAATGATGTGCTTTAATTGTCTGCTATTTTAGTTGGTTGATGCCTTCAAGGCTTCATTAGTTTCCATTTCAAGTAAAAATGAACTGTTGCTTAGCCTATCAAGAGAGATCTTAATTCAGTATGTGTGATAGAAGCAATATTATTGTTGCTACATTGCTTTCAAAAGGAGCTAGAATTTTCTTCCTTTTTAATTTTCTATGCTTAGTATAAAACACTATTTACCTTTGACATGAAAATATCTTATTTTTGTCCACGTAGATTACTAGTATTATCACTCGGTAATGTTTATAATTCCTAATAACTGCACTCTCTATACTTCAGAAGCAATAGATTTTAAGATATCAGTTAAACATTTTTACTAAAAAGGAAGAGACTTGCAACAATATTTGAAGTTACTCAAAAAATTTCCTTTCGAAAATATAGAGATAGAGATAGAGATAGAGATAGAGATAGAGATAGAGATAGA
>CM041641.1:19314336-19402697 GCA_023333625.1 Bothriochloa decipiens | reverse complement strand
ATAGAGATAGAGATAGAGATAGAGATAGAGATAGAGATAGAGATAGAGGGAGAGGGAGAGGGAGAGGGAGAGAGGGAAGGAGCGGAGGGAGACAGTTACCGTGCAAAAACAAAGGAGCTAAATTTTCTAGGGACATTAGTACTACAATTTTCTTCCAAAAAGAGTTGAATTGCTTGGTACAAAGCACTATGTACCTTTGACATGGCAATTTCTACTTCGCTATAGCTAGTTTACTATCATCTTCTCTCTTTTTCCTCAAACATGCAGAAAAGCTGCATATCATTGCACTATGGAAGGAAAGAGTTAAAACACAGACATGCTAATTTATTATTGTCATTTGGTTATGTTTATATTTCTCTTTTCTATATTTCTCAGCTTTTAGTTTGATAGCAAGTTTAGAAAGTACTTTATGTCATGCTTCATGTACTATTTCAGACTGTTTAGAGATATACAAGAAGGAATTAGGATCAATCATTGGTTCTAATTTATGACTCCCTTGGAAATTGTGTTCTTTCTCTTGTGATGTGTGCTGCATGTGCATGTGAATGAATTTGTGAAGTGAACTGTTGAATCCAATGGTTATGGATGGTTTGCATTGGTTATTTGTTGTGGTTGTTGGGTGAAAACCTCAGTGTTCGCATTTTGATGGGAAATGGTTTCTTTCCATCCTAGGTGAAAATAACCATGGGAGAGGCAATAGAAATTTCTGTGCATGTGTATGTGAACCTTATATGCTGCCCTCAATCTCCCATTGAATTCCGAAGCTTAATTTATTATGTCCTGGTAGTTAAAACCCACGGCTGTGAAATGCGTGAATGGTTTGCTTTAATTGTCTGCTATTGTAGTTGGTTGAAGCCTTGAAAGCTTCATTGGTTTGCCATTCCGAGTAAAAATGAACTATTACTTTAAGACTGTCGAGAGACATTATTGTTGCTGTAATTTTCTGTGCTTAGTATAAACACTACGTACCTTTGACATGAAAATGTCTATTTCTGTCCAGTTATATTACTAGTATTATCATTTGGTAATGTTTGTGCTTTGTAATAACTCCACCTCTGTACTTCTCAACTTTCAGATCGCATGACAAGTTCAGGAAGAACTTGATATCATGTTTCATGTACTGTTTTATACAGTCTAGAGAGACCAGAGATGCAATTAAGATTTGTCATAGGTTCTAGTTTATGAATCCCTTTAGGAAATCACGCTCTTTACCTTGTGATGTCTGCTTTATGTGGACGCCTGTGATAGTTTAATCCCATGGCTGTGGCCTATGGATTGTGGTTTGAGCATCTGTTCTGGTAGACTGGTAGTTGTTTGATGGGTTCATGCCATTTCGAGTAGACATGAAGATGCTTCTTGACTGTTGAAAGATGGCTTAGATGAACAATTATTTTTGTACTATAGGACACTGTCTTTGTTTCAGAAGAAATTAAATGTTAGGAAATGACTAAATTTTCCTTAGAAAAGAGGGGATATTGCTATGTAGTTTCTAAAAAAGACTTAATTGGCTTCAAACATTCTTAAATATGTCCTTCTCCCCATATTCCTAAACATGCAAGAGAACTGTGTATCATTGCATTAAGAAGAGAGTTACTTCGAGTTTGTTAGATTACAATTTGGACCCTTTACAGAGTGAAACTAAAACACAGCCTAGGCGTCTATTTCCCCCTGTGTAGATACTTCGAGATAGTAATTTTGTCTGCCCTGGAGCTATTTCACCATTATTGCGTGGTATGTTTCTAGTTCCATATAAGTTCCTTGAGGGAGATTGCAAGATTGTGTGATTTATATTAAATGTTGTGCTTTTAAGAGGTTCGTATGGCTTTGTGTTTTGATATTCAGAATTTAGAATCAACAGTGGCTATGATCCTTGGGTTCATTTCTGAATTAAGACTGCTACATTAAGAGTATTGGTTGGTTCCTTTATACATTGTTAAGGCTTACACAGAGGTCATGGTCTCACCAGTTGAACTAAGTATTGGTTGGCACCTGCTAGTTATTGCATAGGAAATGGACTTAACCGCCCAGTTACAGTTAGTGAGGCACTGAACGAGTTCTAGTGCACACAAGTAAACTGAAGATTCCTAGGTATTGAAGAGTTCCAGAATCCAAATTGTTCAGAAGGAAGAAAAAGCTCTTATTAGATTGCAAAACATTTTATTGCTTTTTTTTCAAAACTGGTAAGAATAGCACTGCTTGAACATTAAGAAAGGTTCAGCCACATACAAAATTAGCTGGTTAAGGTTCAAATTTTACCACCCTCTGCTAGATTTCAATGTTTTCTGATGCAATAGTTTTGAACTGAAAAACAAAAATAAACATCAAGCACAAAGTGAAAATTCATATGTTGGAACTATAGCAACTTTTGTCAGCATAATGTAGGCAAATGCCTATCAACTTCCATTTACTGAAACTTTTAGTCAAGCTGTGCTGTGCAATCAATATCAATCACAATCAGCAACCAGGATTGAGTCTGGCAACTCATACTACTAAACGGAATGGATTGAATTGTTTCTGTTGCAGTTACACAGCAAAAAAGTTTACTACATTAGTAAAGAAAAAAAATATGAAGGGACATCTACTTCATAATTGTGTTGATAAGTTAGAATCACCATTTTGGAGGAGACGACTTTTTGTTTTAAGAATGTGAACTTGGCCTCTTAAATAGGGGTAAAACATCATTCATATTGTTGCAGTCTGTTTTGCAAAATCAGCTCGTTATTCTCTACAAGAATGAGAGTTTCTTCTAGCTCGGATAGTTGAAAGATCAAAATAGACGCTATTACAGTTTTAAGGGCCAGGTTGATGCAACTCCACTGTTACGGGTGTAAACTGTAAAACACCTTTCCTAGTGGAGAGGATTGAGTTGTTTTCTCTTTGTGGTTGTGGTTGTGGTTGTGGTTGTGGAAAGTTCAGTTTCCAACCCTAAAACAAACGGGATAAATGGATCGAAAGGTTCGTTTTGTTATGTTTTAAATGTAGCTATTCTGTGCTTTCACTGTTGCTTTTGCTATGATGTCCAATCGTATGACGACATGGACATGGTTCATGAGCATAGAATGGACCCACAAGAATTCCCAATGAACTGCGTAGGAGACAGATCAAGTTGGCACTTGGCACAGAAAGTACACGCAATTCCTCTCAAATTGGCCCGGAATTAAGATAGCCAATAATAATTGGCTGCCATCTTCAGATAATCAGATGTACATATACTACTAGGTACAGTAGCTTGGTCGTGTGATCTTGACGGACAGAGACGGGTTGCATGCGTCAGTCATCCTGCAGCATCCTCTGCTTGAGCATCTCGGCGCGCAGGTCCGCCGCGTCCACCTCCTTGGTGCCGGTGACCGGACGGTAGTAGCCGGTCTCGGGGTCCGGCTCCCAGAACGCCGTCTTCTCCTCACTCGTGGTGGCCATGGCGCTGGCGATGTCCTTGGCCACCGTGCCCAGCTTCACCGCCTTCTCCTCCACCTTCTTGGCGGACTCCTCCGCCACCGTGATCGCCGCAGAGAGTCCCCTCCGGGATACATAGCTGGACACAACACGAGGCATCCGACGATCCGACGACGATTAGCTAGGTTCAGCTCGATCTAGCCTTCCGTTTTGGTTGTCGGTGCCCGGCTGCCCGTTGCCTTCTCTCTCGATCTTCACGGAGGAACGAAGCCTACGGCCAATCACACACTATTACGATTTTACTCCTATTATTATAGACAAATCAGGAAAAAAAAAAGATGGTGGAAGCTAATAATGAGCAATGGCAATGAGAGGTTGTTAGAACTTGCCGGAAGGCACGTTTTCTCACATGCATTAGCGGGGTTCTATGTGTAGACATACCGCTATGGTTTCTGTTTTTAATTTTTTTTCTTTTTTGTTGATGAGGGAAATCTGTCTTTACGTAGGAAAAGACAATGACGATGACACTTAGCCCTTCTTCCTCGGCCTTTTTTCTGGTAGAAAAAAGGCCTTTAACTTAGATGGGCTTCCAGACGTTAAAGACCCAAGGATCTTTGTGTTTTCATTTCATTTCGTGAAAGCTAAATGTTTTTTTTTAAATTACACAGTATACATAGATGCCTACTACCCCTATCAATATACCTATGCAAAATCTGTCCCTATAAGCACCTTTCGAGGACTGACCAGACAGATCTAGAGATTATTGAAGTCACCACTGGTGTCTACTTGTCGGCAGGAACATCGCTTACCACTTAACGCATAACACTAGTAAATTCGCCGGTAAATTTTTAAAAAAATCACAGGAAAAAGTGCGAACATCAGGATTTCTGGTGGGTAATATCCTGCGGAACAGTTTTACCATTTATATACAGGCTTATTCACACTGAATGATTTATCGTTTCACTAGCAAACTTGGCGTACAACTTATTGCAGTATTACCTAGACCCACTCTTCTTTCATTTATAGTAGGCTTGACCAACCATATTTTGATTAAATCAAATAAATTTCACCAATAGATGCTAGTAGGTGCAATACACAATTTTTTGGCAGGAGTGATCGTGATTATGGATGTTACTTGCTACCGGATGGGTCTACATATGCGTGGGAGACACCAATATATGTGTAAATAAAAAATCATGCTATATTGTACTGCTAATATACGTATGGCCAGATAGTCTATGTTTGTTTTATTGAAAGGAGCAATATATATATATTATTATCCTATTAGGCTATTACTGAACATTAGTAATGTATCGTCTCAAACCAGTTTTTTTTTCAAATAAATTATCAATATCATATCTGTCCAGAAGATGGTTGTCGTTTCAAAATAAAGTAGTTCAGCACATGTCGTCTCTCTAATACTTACTGTTACTGTGTCAGTATTGTCAAAAGCAAAAGCAAAAAGGAAAAAAAGAGGCAAATGGTATCACGTAGGTGCTACTCCGTAGATAACAAAAACACTCATCGTTTACTCTTCGAGTTAGACATTGACTCACAGTAGAATGCTAGCTAGCTAGAGTGACAGCTGCCAGCCGCGAATTCATCATCATGTAGTCCTCTGTTCTCTTGGACTATTCAACGCGCATATTGAATACACATGATCAGTCCATCAAAAGCAGCCGAGGACCGTCCGGTCGCTCTTACTAACAAGAGAGCTAGCAGCTCCGAGTTTGCTTCTGCATCGAATACATGTCTTTCTACTTATCTTTTAAAAAACTCAATTTGTTTGTGGAGTATGCTACAGTCCGTGTGCAGAGGCGATTCAACTCCCGCACACGTATGATAATCCTGGGCTTAATTAACCGATGACTGAAGATTGAACCGAACTGACCGAGGCCGAGACCAAATTGATAGACGTGTGCCACCCACGCTCCACAACGGGTGGTCAGTTTAGTATATTAAATCTCATCAGCTATCATGTATATATTGCACTCTAAAGAATCTCAATGAAAGCTAACGGTCTTTTCTAATTTCCATTTCGATTTTCCAAAAGGTGGCCTGCTTGGTACATCAAATCTTAGAAAAGTCTATCGATGAAAGCTAATGTATCTTTCAATTACAGTCTTATCACTACTGGAAACCCGCAATACCCTGACGGTGCTGATTTTTTTTTACGGTTATTGAGAAAACCATCAGGGTAAAATCAATTTCTTTGATGGTTTTCCAAAAATAGTCAAGGTAAATATATTACCGTCAAGGAAATTCATAGGGAACCGTCAAGGTAAATAATTACCCTATCGGTTTGCACATTTACCTTGACGGGTACTTGTATTACACACAGGGAAATTCTCCGCGAAAATGTTAAGAAAAGCCCGCCAGAAGTTTCGGTCATCCCTCCAAAAGATTGAGATGCAGGCTTTTGGCCCGCCAAAAATTTCGTTCCCACGCTAGTTCAGGCTGAAAAAAACAAACCCTATCCATTCCCTTCGGCTGGCCACACCCGCTCCTAGCGCCCGTATTCTTTCCCCACGCGCGCTGCCGGGGTCGCGAGCCCTTCCCCACGCACCGTGGCTTCCTCCCGCGCCGCCCACTCCCCCCGCCACGTCCTCCCCAAGCCGCCGCTCCTCCACGCCCTCACTAGACAGGACGCCGCGGGTGCCTTTCCCACACCGCTCTCTGCCCCGTCCGCTCCAAGCTGCTACTCCATGACGACACCGCCGCAGCTTTCCCCTGTGGTTCCTCCATGATGATGGATCAGACGCCGCAGCTCCCCCGGACACCATTGGAATCCTCCTCAGTTTCTGGCAAAAACTTTTGCTGCTCCTACTCCAGGCCTATGAGTAGCGGAGGTCCGGCGGTGGAGGCAGCGACCAGATCTAGAGAAGGCCGTGACTGAAGATCCACGCGGGTGGTGAAGGGTCCGTGAGGAGCTTCCTGCTTCCAGAATCAAGGTTAGCCTTTGTTTTTATTTCTCCTTGTGATGTTGTTTGTGTAAATTATACTTGTGGCATTCATTGTATCATGTATGTGTTACACAACACAACCACACTTGAATGTTGTGCTACTATATATTTAAAGGATGAAAGGATTAAAGGATCTGATAGATACTGTTACTAGCATTCTTTTTCTTTTGCAAATGGTACTAGAATTACTTAATCAAATAAAAATGTTAGTTCTCCTGTCCTACTACTATTGCCCACTAGTTGGGCTGCACTTGTTGGCTTGATGAAAGAAAAGCAATGCAACAATTTTCTCATCAGAAATCAGAAATGCAGAAGTAGGTCTTTACTTTTTTTTCATGTGGTGTACATTTTATTGTGTTTGTTTTGTTATCTAAAATAATATTAGATAGAAATCTAATTTATTAATCTTTCGATACAGAACTTATTGACATGTCAAACCGTTCATGGATGTATAGTGGTTGGCAGCATGGTAATTTTTCTAATGAATGGAATAATGAAAGCACTAAGTTCTTGAATCATGCATTTGCATTTCCGGGTGTAGCTCAAAATGGTACCATCAAGTGTCCTTGTGCCAAGTGCCAGAACCATTTTAGACACCCAAGAAAAACTATAGAAATGCACATGTGCTTCAATGGTTTTGAGGAAGGCTATGAAACATGGATAGAACATGGAGAGGGGACTGTTAGTCATGCTGAATTTGACAATGCAACAAATAGAGAGGGTTTTGATGAGACCGACCATATGGATGAAATGCTAGTTGATCTAGCTGGGCCCAATCCACCTGCAGTAGATGAACCAACACCATATGCTAAAGCCTTCTATAGGATGGTCGCTAGTGCAGATGAGTTGGTGCACGAGAAAACCAATCATTCATGCATGTCTGGGATTGCTTGATTGCTTGTTGTAAAGTCACGATACAACATGTTTGTTGCAGAATATGATGACATCTTAGATATTGTCCATGAACTTCTTCCTAAGGATTCTAAGCTACCTAGTGGCTTCTACCAATCAAAGAGACTATTAGAGGGCCTTGGCATGCCATATGTGAAAATTGATGTTTGCTAAAACAACTGCATGCTTTTCTACAAAGATAATGTGAATAAAGAGAAATGTGATTTTTGTAAAGAAAATCGATATGAGAATGGTGGGAAGAAAATTCCAAGAAAAGTTTTTGCATTATCTTCCCATCAAGGATAGGCTGCAAAGGTTGTTTCTACATGTTGACATAGCCAAACTAATGTATGCACCTAGTCCCTCAACGAATGGTAAAATAGTGCACCCTTGTGATTGAGAAGCTTGGCAGAAATTTGATGAAGACTACCCTAAGTTTAAAGAAGATAGAAGAAATGTGTGACTAGCTATAGCAACTGATGGTTTCACACCATTTAATCTAAATTCTGCTACTTATTCATGTTGTCTAGTCTTTGTGACCCCACTAAACCTGTCTCCTGGCACACTCTTAAGACATGAGTATATTTTCCTCTCTCTTGTTATTCCTGGTCCTAAGCACCCTGGTAAAAAGTCAAACAATCTAATGCAGCCCTTAGTTGATGAGCTTCAGGAACTATGGGTAGGGGTTAAGTCTTGGGATGCTTAGGTAAAGAAAGAATTTACATTAAGGGCAGCCTACCTTTGGTCTGTACATGACTTCATGGCATATGGTGACTTTGCTGGATGGAGCACACATGGTAGATTGTCATGCCCATATGGACTTGAATGCAAAGGTTTTACACTACGTAATGGTCATAAAGCTTGCTGGTTTGATTTCCACAGGAAGTTCCTGCCTATTGATCATGAATTTAGAGAACAAGAAAATGCATTCCGTAAGAACACTAAGGTTTCTGATGAGCCTTCTAGTATCTTAACAGGAGAGGAAATGCAATGCCATTTGGATAAATTTGTAGGTGATTCAGATAACTATGAAAAATTTAATAATTAGACACATGTACTTTGTTTTAGGAAACTTCCATATTTCCAGAAGCTTCTTCTACCTCACAATATTGATACGATGCATAATGAAAAGTAATATGGCTGAAGCCATATGGAACACATGCTTTGATATACGAGATAAGACCAAAGATAATGTGAAGGCTAGACTAGATTTAGCTCTAATTTGTAAGCGTCCTTCGCTCCATTTGGTGAAAAAGAACAATGGGAACTGGGATAGGCCAAGAGGTCCATTCTGTATTGGTAAAGATGACACGCCAACCATTCTCAAATGGATCCGAGATTTAAAGTTTCCTGATGCATATGCTGCAAACATAAGGCATGGTGTGGACCTTGACCAAAAGAGAATTTTAGGCCTAAAAAGTCATGACTACCACATCTTTATTGAATGGTTGCTTCCTGTTGTGTTCCGTGGGTTCTTGCCTGATAATGTATGGCATTCTTTGGCTGAGCTTAGTTACTTCTATCACCAATTGTGTGTGAAAGAGCTTAGCAAAGATGTTGTCCATTCTCTGGAACAAAATGTTGCAGTGCTTCTTTGCAAATTAGAGAAGATATTCCCTCCTAGTTTCTTCAATGTTATGCAACATCTGATCATCCATCTACCTTATGAGGCAACATTAGGAGGGCCAGTCCTAGCTCTTTGGAGTTATCCATATGAGAGGTAATTATGTAAAATTGTAAATAAGTTATGTAAGCTTTTGTCCAAACTAAAAGACCTTAGTTTATTGATCTTGGGCATGTTGCTACTTCATAGGTGTATCCAAAAACTTAAGAAGAAAATCAGAAATAAGGCTCGAGTTGAAGCTGCCGTGGTTGAGGCATTCCTAGTTGAAGAGGTTACAAATAATCTTAGCTTGTATTTTAAATCCTCTACTCCTTCAATAAGAAACAAGATACCTCGCTATGATGATGGTGCATCTACATTTCAAGCTACATGTGACCTTGAAATTTTTAAATGCTTAGGTCGATGCATTAATCCAAGGGGTATCCATGACCTCTCAAATGAGGAATACAAGGTTGCTTTCTAGTACATATTAACAAACATGCCTGAAATGGAAGATTTCTTCACGTAAGTTCTAAAACTATCATGAAAAATCTGAGGTTTCTTTAGTAGAATTTATGCATATAGGGATAACAATAAATCTGTTCATGTAGACAATTTGAGAAGGAGAAGTGGAAGAGCCGTCTTCCTCCCACCGAACAGCAACTTCTTGATTTAAGGTTAAATGGTTCGAAACATGGTCGTGGTATGGAGTCGGGGCCAAATTTTTTTGAATGGTTCAAAAAAAAGTAATGTTCTTTCCTTGTTCTAAAAAGTCACATTATACTTACTTTAAATTATAAGAAAACTTAAACAAAATTAACATATAAATTGTACTTCAGTGCCAGAAATCAGCTAGCATTCACAATGTCCTGTGCCAAATGTCTTATGGTTTTCGCACTCAGGTTACCTCGTATGGGTGTTATGATATCAATGGATATAGATTTCGCTCTGAGAAATATGAGAAAGGAAGACCATGGCTAACAACCATTAATACTGGTGTTTGTGTTACTTCATATGATGAATCTGATAATGCTCTTGAGTATTATGGTGTCATAGAAGATATCATAATGATAAAATGGGAGGGCAGTATTCAACTAGAGTTGGTTTTGTTTTATTGACGCTGGTTTGATCCAACACCTAATGGATTGAGGCGCTATCGTTACCCAGGAAATGGGTGCCCCAAACCCTTGGTTTACCGGGCTAAACCCCGCAAAATCAGCAACATGAACCCTCTAGTGACCTCCCACGTTAACGTTCAAAGGCACACAGGCTAAGGCATATTGGGCTGACCCACGAACGGGCTACGACGGCCCAAAGCTAAAGCTTGCTCGAGGGGCTACCGCGCGGACTGGGACTGTACACTCAAGGGTACAATTCGGGCGACCCCTCGAGGACGGAACTTCGCCCGGCGAACGAGCCTGCCCTCGAGGATGAAACTTTGCCCGGCGAACGAGCCTGCCCTCGAGGACGGAACTTCGTTCACGCGAATGTGCAGTCCTCGAGGACAGTGCACCCCTCGGCTGCCGACTCTCCCGTACAGATCCGGACGCATTTAATGCGTTTTACCTACCCCCGCCTGACCGTATGGCCACAGTTACGGTAACAGTTGTGGGTGTGGCGGTCAGATCTTGCTTTTACCGCCCATGCTCCGGAATCCCGCGGGTCGTACTTCGCTGTTGCGCCATGCCGAGCACTGTGTCCCATCCAGCACCCCCTCGAGACGCATAAATCAGCACGTTTCCCGCATTTCCCGGGATTCGACCTTATCCGATGAGGCTCGACCCTCTTGACTCGACCCCCTCGACTCGAGCCAGACCCTCGACCGCCGCCCCTCCACTTCGTTGGATGAACCCTTGAGCGGGACTCCAACGACTCTGGGCTGCACTTCAACAACTCCCGACGCGACGGCTGCAAAACCTCCCATGCCGACGTACATCTCTACAGCAGCACCGACGTGATCGGCCTCAATGACATACGTCACCGGCCATGCAAACTCTAAATATATGTACTCCTGTGCCCCTCCTTCACCTATAAAAGGAGGCGCCAGGACGTTAGGAAAGGGGGGACGGATGAGAGGATCTAGAGCATAGAAACGCTAAGGCTTTAGATCACAAAACAATACCGTGAGACAGTGTAAAGTAGAGAGCTAGGCACCCGGAACGCCCAAGCTCCAGCTCACGCTCCTCACACCTGCTTGTATTTTCCCCTGTACTAGCACTTCGGTGCAAGATAACACGAACTATCCCCTCCCCGCTGGACGTAGGGCCTTCTTTGCCCGAACCAGGATAAATCGCCGTGTCCTTCTTGCATCACCCACTGGATTAAGGGAGCACGCAATTACGAATATTACTCGTTGGTTTTAACCCTCGGGGGTCAAAACACCGACAGGCGCACAGAAGACCTAGGCTTGGTAGAGATCAAGCATGTAGCAAGATTAAAAAGTTTTGACCCATTTGTGATGGCTAGTCAAGTTACTCAAGTTTACTATATGTCGTACCCATGCAAGAACAAGGTGTTGTTACCATGGTGGGTTGTGTATCAGGATTCTCCACATGGATGTGTACCCTGAAATACCGATAATACTGAGTCAATGGGTTCTAAAGAGCCAATACATGATGTCTATCAAGAGGAAGGATTGGATGGTACCTTTGTTATTGATTTGGGGGATGCATTGGACACCATAATCTCATTAGGCTCCGATGAGATAACTGACCCAATAGACTTGGAAACAATAGAGAAGGCTACTGTTTAAGATGAAGAATATGATGAAGAAGATATTGAAGAAGAGTATGCAAGCACAGAAGAAGAGGAGGAACCAATGGATGAAGAGGCTGAGAAGACTTATGATCCAAATGATTTCTGATCTAGTCATAAACTGCAATTTGGAAAAGCTTGTCATTCCAATATATAGTCCTAGTAAAATTAATGTGATGTAATGCAGTTGGCTGTCTGACAACCAGAACTATTCAATCTACTATTATTACTTTTGTGGACTATTAAATTTTAGCCTGTTGTTCACCTTCTAAATTTATTTGTTGTTTTTTACTTGCTGGTTATTCATTGCATCCATTTATCTTTTGTGCAGACTTAACTTTTGTGCAGACTATTTAATTCCAATGCTAATTAACTCTACTTTTTTTGCAGATGACTCGTGCCATTTGTCATGTTCGAACCAATCGTGACTCCCATGGCAGTGCATCTCATGGTGCTGCTACAGCCTCTGCTAGTGATGCCACCCAAATGGCCAGAAGTGCTCCTGTCCAAGCAGAGCCACCTAAAAAAGAGGAAGGAAGCCAGGGCGCGTGACAGAATTAGCACTACCTAAGTCTGGTACCAAGGTGCTTCTTCAACCAAGTGGTGATGAGTGAGTACATTACTAATTGATGATTTGTTATTATTATAAATATCTAAACACCTCAATAAAACAAATATGTGTGCCTGCAGGCAGTTTAGGTATGTTGACTATGAGAACAGGCATCCCCCTTACAAATACACGTCTCTAGTTGGAGTCATTCTTAAGAGAGAATACCCTACTGTGTTGGTTGAGGACAGAGATGAGAATGGGGCACTCATTAGGAAGCGTGCAGCATAGGAATGGGAAGATTATTTTTTTCTAGATCCTACGAATCAAGCAGGAGTGTCAAGTGCAGATCATGTGCTTTCTGAATTTTGGGTAAGGAACACTTTATTTTTCAAGTTAGGAGTATAACTTGCATAGATTGCTTTTGCTGATCTAGCTTGTCTTGTACACATGCAGCTCTTGTTTGAAGTCAATACAGATGACCAAGAAGAGGCTAATCGTGTTCTTCAAAAATATTTGAAGAAAAGAGTTGGGGACATGATGTATCAAGCCCGTGTGGATTGTGTGAAGGAGTACTACAGGGATCCCATTACAAAAGAACCAATTGATGATGCACAAGCTCACCCAATACAACTGCAGTATGAAAAATATTTAAATGGTAGGGTGAAGTGGTGTACTGATGAGGTGTGGCCTAGCCTATGTGCCTATTGGTGCACTGATGAGTTCAAGTTAAAATGAGTGAAAGCACAGGAAGGTCGCTTCAAATCACAAGATATTGCACAAAACCGTGGAGGTTCTAGGCCATTTACAGAGACACAACAAGTTCTAGTATGATACCCTTGCTAATGAGTGTCTTCTTACTACTAGTCATCTATTTTAGGTCCTCTTTTACTGGGCTTAAAACTACTTGATATACTATTTTTTCACTTTCTTTGCTGATATTTACATTGAAAACATATTCTATCTTATAGGCAAAGAAATTTGGTCCAGCAAAGGCAACATTAATGAACACATTTGCTGTGCAACATTCTGGTTTCAAAACTATGGACAACACTGGCAGTAGTGGTCCAGTTCGTAGTCAGAAAGCACAAAAGCTGATTGTAAGCACACTCTACTTTGATCAGCTGAACATGTTTTTAGCCCTGTACTGTGATTGACTGAAACACATGGTGACTAATAGTCTTGAACTTATTCACATGCAGGCGGGGACTGGATCATCTCATGCGGGTTCCGAATCGACTAACGACGATGTTGGAGCAAATGGGGAATCCATGGTGGAAGTAGAGTTGCATTGGAAGCCACATGTGTAGGTGCAGGTTTAGGTGCTGGTGCTGGTCTCACTAAAGACTAATTGGCTGTGTAGCTTGTTCTTTTGAAGTGTTTGCTTCTACATACACTTAAGTTGGTATTAACCTTCAGCTAGTTCTTAGTGGTGTGGATGTTGAGCTAGTACTAACCTTTAGATTGTACTCTTTTGAAGTGTTTGCCTCTTCATACACTTAGCTCAGTACTAGTGTTGTGGTTGTTCAACTAGTACTAACCTTTAGCCAAATCTAGTGGTGGAAGGGAGTCATGTTGATGCCAAATGTTTGGAGAAGTTATTTTGGGTAGGTGCTAAATATTTGGACATCTCATGTATTTACAAATGTTGATGCAAACAAGACATCTATGTATGTAATGGATTTATTCTAGACTAATCTATATATATGATATCGTATTGTATCTATCTTGGTATTGTGTGCATTATATTACTTATACCAGTTTTAAATTATATGGAAAAAGGCTATTATGGAACTTTTTTATTGGTGGATTTTCCTTGATGGTGGAACACTGTCAGGGAAAAGAATTTGGTCCAAAATAGACAGAGAATTTCCTTGATGGTTATCAGTCGACAGGGAAAACAAGAACCGTCAAGAAAAAACACAATTTCTTTGATGGTGTACAGATTATCAAGGTAAAAGCTCTTATAGCCTGACGGTTTTGAACCGTCAAGGAAATATTTTTCCCTGATGGTAACACCCAAATTCTTGACGGTTCTTGCCGTCAAGAAATATGTATTTTCTCTGACGGTTTCACAAATGCCCTGTCGGTTTTTAACCATTAGAAAATTAAAACTGTATTTCCCTGATGATGAACCGTCAGGGAAATGGCATTTACCCTGTCGAGCCAACCTTGATAGTTATTCCCTGACGGTGCACCGTCAGGGAAATTGATTTTTCATTTCCTTGACAGTTTTTCCAATTTCCCTGATGGTAAGTTCACCATCAGGTAATTTTGACTTTCTAGTAGTGTATGTCGTAAGGGTCACAGTGTTCACATCCGCTACATATAATACTGTTTATAGGATGACATCAAATAAAATCAGTGGCATGTTGTTGTGAAGAAATATTTGTTGAAGTGATTATATTCAAAGCACAACACTAGGTGGCATTGCACTATAGGTGGAAAGATTAAGCATTACAATATGGGGTAAATCTCCTCACATGATGGTTTAGAAAAAAATGTAAATGGGATTCACTCTCCCCTTAGACAGGAGGGCATGTGTCTAGAACATCTTTTAAGTTTCTAGCTTCAGACCATATTAGTTTGATTCCTTGAGGCGACCATGTGGACACTTAGATCATGCTTTGTTGAAGGAATCGTGATGCCTATGAGGGGATGGATTAGGCAACTTAAAGATTATTTCTAAACTATGGCCTTTAAAACAACCTAGGTGGGCAGTGTGGGAGTTTGGCAGAAGATGAAGAGGATGGTATACAAGTTTTAGGGCAAAGCCTTTGTGCATGGCAGTGGACTAGCAAGGGGAGTCACTAGAGCCGGTGGGGAGGTGGATGCAGTGGGATGAGAGATATGTTAGGTTTAGGTTCATGTGGATGGGGTGAGTAAGAAGAAGGGACGTAGATAAGACAGAGAGAGTGGAAACTTTGATTTGACCATTCACTTTATATGTAATTAGTATAGGGCCCATGCTAACACCACGCAGCTTCATTGTAAAGATGCACGTGAAAGAACAAAACATGATTTTTTTCATAGTTTAAGTTTCACAGAATTGTATATCACCGTCTATACAATCCAGAAATGAAGGCATAAATGAACAACACTTAAAAATCAAAGAAACCACAAAAATTTATTTAAAATTCTTATCGCAGTTCTCATAAGGTAATGCATGTGTGTTAATCCTACAGATAAGAGCTTAAGCATCAAAACACACCATTGTCCATTCATTAAATAAAGTAATTTTCTTTCAATTTCTTATACATGGGAAATCTCATGATAAGGTGCATCAGCACCTCAGTGCACTAAGCCTGACCATAGTAACTTGGACTTACACCACATATTAATAGAACATATGTTTTTGGCTTTGCATTACAACATAGAAGAAAAGAAGATGACATTCTTTCTGATATAAATTGAAGTGTCATTGCCATGTATTAGGTCATATGTCCTAACATATGTTGAGAAGGCTTCACACCAGCCAATAGTGCAATGTCGTAAACTAAACAAGATCAGTTCTCACACATAAGCACCTCATTTATTACTAAATGCCAGAAGCATAAGTCATAAAAGTGAATCTAACTACACGTTCGCTTATAAAGATAAACCCCATTAGGGAATTCTCTCAACATGCAAGCTATCCACATCAACAATCTACTATAAGTTACAATTATAGCCATTCTCTCAACATGCAAGATATCCACATCAAAAATCCACTATAATTTTTGCAATTAATGCCAACTAGCACATGTAATTATGATAGTTTCTCTTCATCCACTAACATGTATTTAGTTGTCTACAAAGATGTGTCAAACCCACCAAAATTAGTTTAAGATAGTTTCATTCGTATACCTATAAGTATAAATAGTTTATTTTTTAAAATTGTCTAGAATACCCGCAGCAACGCGGGTATCCACCTAGTCTCATAAAAATAGTTTAATTGTATCCTTTCCATAGACCAATCTAAAAGCAAAAGGGGTAGCCTTTAGAATGAAAATGTATATAGTGCTAAAGTACATGTCATAGTAGGCAAACCAAATATATGGCAACCCATGATGGTCATGTCCATAATACACAGAATTAGGAAATGAATAATGTCTACAATTCAAAGTAACTATTCAGATAAAAGAGTTCAGTGGAAAAAATTAGAAATTAGACTTTTGGCTACATTAATCTGAGTTAATTAACTATTTAGATAAAAATGATTCCATCTCATTCATCTGATAAAATCCAGATTTAGAAATGTCGGGGGAAAAAATGAAAATGCAACCAAAGTAGGATAAATTAAAGTTGGGGAAATTTCCAAAAGGTTAATGTTGTTTGAAAGACCATGAGCCTATTACTACCTCTCAGCTTCCTTTCCACCATTTCCAGTGCATATGAAACTTCTAAGATCACAAATCTTCTAGCATAGAAACAAAGATACACAGGACTATTCCTAGAAACTGTTGAGTTGCATTGGAATTCAAGTCCATACTTTGCAAATGCAGCAAAAACCTTATCTACTAAGTTTAAACAAGTTAGAGCAGGGTTGAGAACATGAAGTAAAAGGCTCTCCAATCTGAACAAACTAATCTTCAACTCGAATTGGACTTTGCAGCTAATGGATGGCCTTGAAGATTAGAGACCATTAAGTGACCTAGAATCTAATTTCAGAACTTTGGTCAAGGTCCATCTTGCCAACCTCTTGGAGTCCAAGAGAAAATACTGGAAACAAAGGCACACAGTAAGGTGGGTTACACTGGGGGATGAGAATACCACTTTTTTCCAAACTATGGCTACCATCAACCATTCCAAGAAGCATATTGGGAGTTTAACTAACAGTGATAACATCATGGTGACTGACCATGAGCAGAAAGCAGCACTGCTATGGGATGCTTTTAAAATGAGACTTGGGCAAAGTGATTTCACTGGAGTTTTCTTTGATCTGGGCTCCTTACAGTCCAGACAAGATCTAGATTCCATAGTAGAAGACTTCTCTGATGAAGAAATACAAGCAGTGATCAAAAGCCTCCCAAACAATCATGCCCCTAGACCTGATGGCTTCAATGGGCTCTTCATCAAGAAATGCTGGCCAATTATAAAGATGGATTTCATAAGATATCTCAGAGATTTTGTTCTTCTTGCATTGACATTAGCTACATCAACAATTCTAATATAGCTCTCATTCCAAAAAAACAAATCCAGCAACAGTTGATGACTACAAACCAATTTCTTTACTCAACTATTCTCTGAAATGCCTTACAAAAATTCTATCCCTGAGATTACAATCTGCCATGCCCACTCTGGTCCATGCTAACCAATATGGTTTCATCAAAGAAAGGACCATTCAAGACTTCTTAGCCTGGGCCTTCTAGTTCCTTCACATTTGTCACACCTCCAAGAAAGGGATAGTAATTCTTAAAGTGGATTTTGAAAAAGCCTTTGACAAAATAGAACAACAGTTCATCCTTGAAGTATTAGAGCACAAAGGCTTTCCTAATAGATGGATTCAGTGGATAAAAATGCTGCTCAGCTCTGGATCCTCCTCTGTCCTTCTGAATGGTTGCACTGGTAAGATTTTTAAATGTTTAAGGGGAGTATGCACTGGTAAGATTTTTAAATGTTTAAGGGGAGTCAGACAGGGTGACCCACTCACACCCCTCCTATTTGTACTAGCTATTGATCTCTTGTAGTCCATTGTCAATGAAGCCTGACACAGAGGAGTTATCAAACATCCTGTCAACGAAGAGTTTGGGGTGACTATCCAATCATTCAATATGCAGATGATACTCTAATCATTATCCCTGCAGATGAGAGAGTTCTTTTCAATCTAAAAGGCATCCTGAGACCCTTTTTAGATTCCAGTGGACTACATGTCAACTTTCAGATGATGCAAGACTCAATCACCTAGCAAACACTTTTGGCTATTCTACTGGCTCCATGCCATTTACCTATTTAGGTTTGCCCTTGGGTATTTACAAATCCACTGTCCAGGACTTTGCTCCCCTCATCCAGAGAATTGAATCAAGAATCATTGGAATGAGTAAACTACTTTCTTACCATGGGAAATTGATCTTAGTGAATTCAGTTTTATCTGCTATTCCAACCTTTTACATGTGCACTCTCATGCTCCCACCTGAAGTGGTCCAACAATTGACAGATACAAAAAACACTGTCTTTGGAGTGGAGGGGACATTAATAGAAAAGGTACTTGTTTATCAGCTTAGGAACCTGCCTGTAGACCAAAGGAGGAAGGAGGACTTGGAGTTATTGATATCAGTACCCAAAATAAGGTTTTACTCTTGAGATATTTAGATAAATTTTATAATCATGCTGACACCCCATGGGTACAGCTAACCTGGAGTAAACTTTACAGCAATACACACACCTCTCCTCATGCTAGAGCACCTGTGGGATCTTTTTGGTGGAAAGATGTGCTTAAACGAAGCATTAAATTTAGAAGTATTGCTATGTGCAGACCTAAATTTGGGAGATCAATGTTGTTCTAGTCTGACTTTTGGGGGAACTCCTGCCTCAGGGATCAATTTCCAAGACTCTACTCTTTTGTTAAGAAGAAAAGATGCTTAGTCCAATTTTTCATGGAAAAGAATGATAGCCATAATTTCAGCCTACCTCTGTCCTCTGAAGCCTATCAGGAATGGGAAGAACTACAGAACTTCATATCTTCTTTTGATTGGGACCCTGAAAGCTTGGATTGTTGGGTGTATAATTGGAATAATTCAAGCACATACACTTCCAAGAAGGCCTATAAAGTGTTTCAGGGTACCATTGAAGCTTCTCCCCTTTTCTCATGGATGTGGAGTGGTCAAAACCTTGGTAAACACAAGTTTTTCTTCTGGCTATTGATCAAAGACAGACTGAATACCAGAAATGCTCTAAGAAGAAAACAAATGCACCTACATTCTTATTTCTACGCCATCTGCAATACAAACTCAGAGGAAACCATTCTACATCTTTTCTTTGAATGCCCCTTTGCTCAAACCTGTTGGAATGCTATTGGTATCCATTGGAATATGCAAGTACCCCCTCTTGACATGATGATTCAAGCCAGAACAGCCTTTGGGAGCATTATTTTCAGAGAAGTGATGATCACAGCTTGCTAGACAATTTGGACATCAAGAAATAGCCTCATCTTTGATGGAATTGCCTGCAATCTTAATGCCTGGAAAATCAAGTTCAGGGAAGAAATTGGCCTGGTTTGTATCAAGGCCAAAGAATGCCATGCTGGCGTCCTCAAAACCTGGTTAGAGAATAGGCTTTAGTTTCTTTCTTTTTCTTTGAGCTTTGCAAGCTCCTTTTTTTCCTTTTGCACTCCTCGTACAGTTCTAATTCTTTGTACGAACCTTTATTTCAATCAAAAAAATTAGGGGGGGTTTTTACCTCCACCGAGCCCTCAAAAAAAGCTGTTGATTAGAATGTGAGATCTTACAAGCAAAAACTTGAGCGATGGTTGCTCTCAAAACACGGGGTTGTTAGTTGTTGTTTGGATAGACTAAAAACAGACTTGAGATTGAATACTCACTTAAGCTCTTAACCATCCATGATATTTTTTGAATGTGGAGGGAAAAATAGAGGAGGGCTCTGGTCCTTGTCCAACACCCACGAAATCATTTAGCGAGGTTGCGATTTCAGCTTGCTGTTCCTTTCTCTATGGAGATAATAATTTATATGTGTTGGGCTATTTGGTTTGTCAGAAACGATGTCATGTTCAGAGGCATTCAGCCTTCTCTGGTGAGAGCTCAACAACAATTCAGACTGATTTTTCTCAAGTTATTCTTATAGCAAAAAAGGTCTTATATATATCCCCAATATTAGTTCATTGGCTAGAAGCATATATGTAATGCAGTTAATTTTCTTTGTAACTTTCTTTGTTCTCTTTTATTAAAGCACAACTTCGGAAGTGGTTAAGACTTATATACCGGGATGGATGGAGTAGTCTACAACGGTCACCTTGATGTTGGCAATGGTGAGGTGGTCATGGAGGTGGTTGGCAATGCCGGGACGCGGCGCGGTCAGGATGTTGAACCAGCGCAGGCTGGGGAGGCACTTGATCGCCGCAGAAGCACAGCATGGGGCATTGTAGGCTACGGTCCATCGATTTATGGCGTGCTGAAATCAAATGCCATACCAAAACGTGTGTGCACGAGAATGACTTCTTAAGCTAAAACCAAGACAAAATATGAAGCAAACTAAAAACGTCATTTTTAATTAGCTTCACCGTTTCTAGGGAAGTTCAAACCCGATAAAAATCTTGTAAAAAAACAATAAAGAAAAACCTAAAGTCGAGAAAAGGCATTTTTAGGTAAAATCAAGAAAGACGCATTCACGTCACATACACAACGGTCGTGCCATCACTATAGTCACATATAACCGCGCATAAACCACCAAAAGCAGAGACTTGTTATAAGAGACCAAACGTGCATTTATGTTATGGGTAAATAAATGTTTTATCCAGTGGAGACAATATATATTGTACTTAGGCTTCTCCTAAACAAAATTCGAGTAGTGCATATGTTTTTGTTAGGGTGAAGAACACATGGGTGGATGTATATATCCATCTGTTCGGTTTGGAATCAAATCCAGACAGCTAGTTGAGTGCACGTGTGTGGTGCTGTAAGTGCGTGATGTGGCTAGAATAGATGCATATGCACGCTCGCTCGCAACCTCGTTGCGAGACGGACTAGTAAGTGCATCATAATCTGCTTGCAATCCGCGTTGAATAAACGCAGCCATCAAGCTTGATGTTGACTTTCAAAGTCTTCCAAGTAAATTTCTCTCAAGTGCGTGTATGACGCGTCGAGGACAGAACAAAAGGACAAACCAGAACCTATAGTTGAATCGCTGACTGTTAAAGATTGAATGGACCAAACCCTGACTTGGACCCAAGAAGCCGCCATAAAACGCACTGGACAACTGGAGCTCGGAAGACGCGGCTTCGTCTATCTCCAGCCAGCAGACTTCCCCGGGCCACACCCGACGTGCGACGGCACCCAGGCCACTGGCCACCCGCCCACCTACGAGGGCTTCCTCACTCGGAGGCTCCGATCCTCAGCGTCTCTCTTCCGATCCCGGCCACACGAGAGTCTTGCGCGATCGTGTCGTTGTCGTCGTCGCCAGAACGATGCTGCTCAAGTTCCGGGATTTTGGAAGGTATGTACTCCGTAACTTCATTCAGACCATGCATGACATTGCCTATGCCGTCGTCGATCGTCGCCGTCGTCGTAGTTGTTAATATTCCTATGTCCTCCTCACAGCAATTCTGGCCATGCCATGCCTATGCCTGCCAGGTGTTTCACCGGATCGAAACGTGCACCCGCATCAGCCGCCCGGATAAGCGCGGTTCTTCCCACCTCGCCATCAGCGCCAGTGCCAGCGGCGGTGCCCCTGCCGGACAACGACGATCTCCTCCTCGAGATCCTCCTGCGCCTGCCGCCGCTCCCGTCGTCTCTCCCGCGCGCGTCCCTCGTCTGCAAGCGCTGGCGACGCGTCATCGCGGACCCTTTCTTCCGCCGCCGCTTCCACCAGCACCACCACGGGACGCCGGCTCCGCTGCTGGGCTATTTCTTCAGCCACGCCAACGGACCCATCTTTGTCCCGACGCTGGCCCCGCCTGACTGCATACCGCGCGAGCGCTTCTCCCTGCCGCGGCAGCAGCCTGCCGGCGACCGCCTCTTCTTCCTCGGCTGCCGCCAAGGCCTCGCCCTCCTCATCAACCGGAGACGCCTCGAGGCCATCGTGTGGGATCCCGTCACCGGCTGCCGGGCCGCCGTGGCGTATCCACCGGAGTTCACCACTGACAACGGCGCGCACTGCTGCCGTGGCACGGTGCTCAGCACCGCCGCCGGCGCTGCCACTGCCGATGGCGATGGGCACGTGATGAGGCCCTTCAAGGTCATCTTGATACGCACAGACGTAGACAATTGCCACATGCATGTGTTCATGTGCGTCTACGTATCCGAGACCGCGAAATGGGGCCACACCGTCTCAACCATCATTCCATCGATCTCTGTGTGGAACCTGCCCAATGTCTTGGTTGGCAACGCGCTCTGCGGATTTCTTCAGGTGCCAAACGGCATCCTTGAATACGATCTGGAGAGGCACAGCCTGAGCGTAGTCCAGACGCCAAAAATCCTCGATTGCATTGACACATCGCTCTTCCAGGTTGTGAGGACACCGGATGGAGAGCTGGGCCTTGCAATTCTGTCCGAGCTGAGCATGGAGTTGTGGGTGAGGAGGAAGGGCATCAGCAGCTCGTCAGATGGTGTTGTCGGATGGGTTCTTCAGAAAACTATTCAGCTGGACAACCTCCTTTCGCTACCACGTATGAATATGATGAAGAGCGATTTGTCAGCCAGGATACTGGCGTTCGATGAGGATAACAATGCAATTCATGTATCCACATCTACGGGCGCCTTCGCAATCCGGCTTGACTCCATGCGGTTCACGGAGCTTGTCAACGTCAATCGGAGTGGTTCCTACCATTCCTGTCATCCCTACGCAGGTTTCTATACTGCAGGTGTACCTGGTGTTTCCACTGCATAGGCAACAAATTCCAACTATTTAGTTATTCTTGTTCAGGTGCTTAAGGATTGTCTAGAGAGGTCAAGTACGCATAAATAAAGAGCATGCTCAACGCCAGCTGAACTGACTTAATTAGTGGAAATTAGTGGAAATAAAGAGCACTATGAACTTCTTATGTTACAATGTGTTTATGCTGAAGTAGTGGAAATTAGTGGCCCCAAATGTTTCTGCATCCCCTCTCTAATTTATAGAGAATTATGACTAGTTTTTGGGAAACAGTTATTTGTAAACCTACAAAGCTTGACCTTTACATCCCCTCTCGAAAGGTAATACCAAGCATTCGTAAAGGTCGTATTTCACAGCCGGTTCATAGCAAGAATCAGGAGTAATCAGCATTTTCACTCATTGGGTTGTGATGGTGCTGAAGGGAGGCTATGGCTAAGAACCGGGTTGTGTTGGTGCTTTTTTAGCACTGACATCAGTGCCAGTGTCCAATGTTTTTGGAGACGAAACTACAGTAGTGTCCTCGTTATCGCTCCTGTGTGATTTAACGTGAAAACATGTTAGAATTTATATGGGTAATTTTTCAATTTCATATGAGAAATTCTGTTAGATCTTAAAGGCTCAATACATGTGTTCTTTAATGGGCTTTAATATTTAAGTTCATGAGTAGAGGTGGAAGGTACAACATCAATCAGTATCCTATTACTAGTTGATGTAGAGATAGGGAGTTTTCCTCCACATATATACGTAACAATCCTCCTAGGAAAAGACACACCAAAAACTATAATTGGAAGTTTCAAGTAGAAAATCCTAACGTAGTAAATTATTATTTTTCTCTTCTCACTACTGCGTTGCCGCCGTAGTCTCTCCATCCCGACCGTCAGCATGCACGGATGACGGGAGAGCAGGTCTCCAGAACCCTCGTCTTTGCGATCCTACACCGGGAGAAGACGAATAAGGTTTTTGGGAAGCGCTCTCCACGCGACTGCTCTCAAATCCTCCTCGACGGTTTGTCTTCGGAAGGTCGCCGCAGATTATCGTCGTCTGCATTTGCACCACCAAGTACATCTACATTGGCAGGTATAAACATATCTAGTATACGAGTTGGGTTTATACTAGTTATCATATTCATGCTATGAGATATCATGATTTGTCTTGCTAGTATATGTGATATACTGATCTGTCATGCTAGTAATCTTTACATGCTAATCTTTACATGCTAAATCTAATTCATCAATTGCCTAATTATTCTGGTTTGTCATACTTATTATGATCTATATTCTGGTTTTAATCTAAAAATTACCTAATTATTTAACAATCCAAAAACCTTATTATAGGTTTTTTCTTGATTAAGTATGGCTATTTTCGCTGACGTGCTAAGACTAGAAAATTTTTCTAGTGCACATTTTAAGAGGTGGCGAGATAAGACAACGCTCTGGCTAGAGGCTAAAGTGTTCTGGATTAGTGTTGGCTTATGTGAGGGAAATATCTCAGGAGAAAATTAGAGAAGATTCTAAGAAGATAACACTATTCGTAGAAGAACAATCTTGAACAATAAACCTTCTAATGCCAAGATAGTAACTACCTACGAGAAGAAGAAAACCAAAGTAGAGTCGTCTTGCTTCACTTGTGGAGAGCTTGGTCACTTTTTCAATGTGAAAAAGAATGTCAATCTCTTGACTATTAGCTATGCTGATGAGGAGCATGGTAATATTTCTACCGTACTTTCAATGTTTCAATCCTCAAGTTGGTGGGTTGATACATGTGCTAATATTCATGTGTGTGCTGACATATCTTTGTTTTCTTTTTATCATGGGCTTCAAGGTTCCTCTGTTCTAATGAAAAATGGGTCACATGCTTCTATTCATGGTGTTGGCATAGTAGATCTGAAGTTTACTTCGGGGAAAATTGTGCACATTAAGAACGTGCAGCATGTTCCTATAATTTGCAAGAACCTTATTAGCGCCTCCCTTCTTTTGAGAGATGGGTTTAAGTTAGTTAGAGTCTAATAAAGTTGTAATATCTATGCATGGACAATTTATTTGTAAAGGCTATGATTGTGGAGGTTTGTTTCGCTTATCTTTAGCAGATTTTTGTAACAAGTCAGTGAATCACATTTGTGGCACAATTAGTGATAGTTTAAGTATATGGCATTCTCGTTTATGTCATGTAAACTTTGGATTGATGTCACGATGTTTAGCTTGAGCTTAATTCTAGATTTTACTATTGCCAAAGGTTCTAAGTGTCATAGTTGTGTGCAATCTAAGCAACCTCGAAAGCCTCATAAGGCAGCGGAGGAGAGACACTTGGAACCTCTAGAACTTATACATTCTGATCTTTGTGAGATGAATGGTGTGTTGACAAAATGTGAAAAGAGATACTTCATGACTTTAATTGATGATGCAACTATATTTTGTTATGTTTATTTGCTAAAAACTAAAGATGAAGCATTAGACTACTTTAAAATTAATAAGGCTGAAGTTGAAAATCAACTAGAGAGAAAGATTAAACGTCTAAGGTCAGATCGTGGTGTTGAATATTTTCCTACATCATTTGATGAATTATGTGTGAAACATGGTATTATTCATGAGAGGACACCTCCCTATTCGTCGGAATCAAATGGGATTATTGAGAAGAAAAACCGCACGTTGACTGACTTGGTGAATGCCTTGTTAGACACAGCTGGTCTATCTAAGGCATGATGGGGGGAAGCTTTATTGACTGCGAGTCATGTCCTAAATAGAATTTCAAACAAAAATAAAGAGACAACTCCATATGAGCTTTGGGTTGGAAGGAAACCATCACTTTCATACTTGTGCACGTGGGAATGTTTGGCGAAAGTCAATGTTCTAATTTCTAAGAAGCATAAGCTCGAGCCAAAGATAGTGGATTATGTCTTTCTAGGATATGCTCGTCATAGCGTCACCTATAGGTTTTTAGTAGTAAAATCTAAAGTTTCTGATATGCATGTGGATTCAATCTTTGAATCGTGTGATGCTAAATTTTTTTGAGAATATATTCCCTATGAAAGATATGCATAGCAATGCTAAATTTTCTACTGAATTAGCTCCTAATTTTACTATACCTATCGAGCATCCTGTTGAGTCATTTGGATAACCACTTGAAGAAGTCCTTGAGGAGGATGACAATGAAGTTCCTATGAGAAACAAGAGATGAAGGATTGCAAAATCCTTTGGTGATGATTTCATTGTGTACCTTGTGGACAATACTCCCACTTCTATCACAGAGACATATGCATCTTCAGATGCAGATGATTGGAAAGAAGTTGTTTGTAGTGAGATGGATTCGATTCTTTCTAATGGAACTTAAGAGTTATGTGAGCTACCGTTTGGGTGTAGACCTATTGGGTGCAAGTGGATGTTCAAGAAGAAGCTTAGACCTAATGGTACTATTGACAAGTACAAGGCTTGGCTTGTGGCTAAGGGTTATACCCAGAAGGAAGGCGAGGATTTCTTTGATACTTATTCACCTGTTGCTAGAATGACCACTATTCAAGTGCTACTTTTCTTGGCTGCCTCATATGGTCTTCTCGTTCATCAAATAGACGTGAAGACAACTTTCCTTAATGGAGAGTTGGATGAGGAGATTTACATAGATCAGCCTGATGGATTTGTAGTAAAAGGTGAAGAGCAGAAAGTGTGTAAGTTATTGAAATCTTTATATGGCTTAAAACAAGCACCTAAACAATGACATGAGAAGTTTGACTTCACTTTGACTAGTGCGGGCTTTGTTGTTAATGAGGCTGATAGGTGTGTGTATTATCGACATGGTGGGGGCCAATCTGTTATTTTGTACCTATATGTTGATGATATTTTAATTTTTGGATCAAACATTGATGTGATCAATGAAGTCAAGTCTTTCTTGTCTAAGAGTTTTGACATGAAAGATCTAGGAGAGGCTGATGTGATTCTGAACATCAAGCTAATTAAGGAAGAGAGTGGGATTACTTTGTTGTAATCTCACTATGTTGAGAAGCTTTTGAGCCGATTTGGCTTTATGGATTGCAAGACTTCTCCAAGACCTTATGATCCTAGTGTGACTTTGAGAAAGAACAAGAGAATTGCTAGAGAGATATTCTCAGATCATTGGTTCCCTCATGTATTTAGCTAGCACAACCAGACCAAATATCTCTTTTGTTGTGTGCAAGTTGAGTGGGTACATGTCCAACCCGGGTGATGATCATTGGCATTCACTTGAAAGGGTCTTGTGTTATCTTAAGGGTACAATGAGTTATGGAATTCACTATTCTGGGCACCCAGCTGTGCTAGAGGGATATAGTGATGCGAATTGGATTTCTGATATTGATCAAATCTATGCCACTAGTTGGTATATATTTACTCTTGGAGGTGGCAGTGTCATGGAGGTCCTGTAAATAGAATATTTTGACTAAATTAATCATGGAAGCAGAACTTACTGCTTTGGATACAGCATCTGCAGAGGCAGAGTGGCCGCGTGAGCTCTTGTCTGACTTGCCGGTGGTAGAGAAACCAATACCAACCATCCTTATGAGCTGTGATAATTAAATAGTGATCACTAAAATGACTGAGCTCGCTCGCAGCGTCCCTGCTTCCTCGTTACTACAGCTCTAGCATCTATCAACGTTCATTGATCATCACCTACCCGGTGAGGCGTGAATGGTGATGAGACGATGACAGAAGCGTTGCCGGCGTAGCTGAAGTCCATGGATGGTGACAATGGCACGCACGGTGGGAAGTGGTGAGAAGGCCATGGTGGAGAAGGGGAGCATGTGCAGGAGCTAGCATTGAAGAAGCAACACGAGTTTTCCTCGCTTCGACCCCGATCGATGACCGGCGGCCGTGCTCTGGCGTGCGTGTCTCTACACGTGCCCTGCTTCTCCAATAGGGACCTTCTCACCGAGCACAAGAAAAACACCACTAGGTCGGATTGACGCATGCTAACGGCGGGGCCTGGACTAAGAGAAGAAGAATGGGAGCGTGGAGAATGCACAAGTAGCGAACAACGTCTATTGGTGGGTTTATATAGGCGCGGAGCGAAGACGCCGGCCTGGATGGCTGGATGCGAAGATCATAACAACACAAGCAGAGAGAGGACACGAAAGGGGGAGTAGAGGAGTGTCGAGGGTGTTGAAGTGAGTTTACCCGAGAAAGTGTGTGCAAGGGTGCACGGACTGCCTACGGAAATGAAACCGTTTATAAGATCATGGTTCCATTTTTATGCACAGCATATATTTATTTAATTTAATGCAGGTTACCCTTGAGGCTGTGTTTTACTACCCCCATCCACGAAAGGATATAATTGTGGAATTTATATGTCAAACTAGCTTTAGACAAGTTAATAGCTAATAGCATTAACACCTAGATCTTTAACTAGGTTTACTATGAAAGTATATTTTATAATTAAATTAATGATACTTAACTTGTATCATATAAATGTTAGTTCTCTATTTTTTATATAACTCTAGTCAGACTTTAAATTGTATGACTTCTTGAAAAATAAAAATTGCATATTTTTGGACGGGAATAACTAAAAAGGAAAAATGTTCATGGCGTTGAAACAATGGCAAGCATCGTGGTGTTTGTGGGAGGTCAGTTTGTGGATCTCCAATGGCTCAAATACTCAAAACACTCAATGACATAGGCGATTTATCCTAGTTTGGGCTTCTTAGTCCTACGATCAGTAGTATAGTGTTCTTCATGTTAGGAATGTCTAGTGTAGGGTTTCTTGCAATGGAGGAATCAAGAGGGGGATTGGTTTGGGATTGCGTTGTGCTACTGAGCCTTGGTGAGATTGTTTGAGCAAATTAGTCTCAGGGCGATCGTCCCTTTCTATGGGTGCCCATACCTCCCCTTATATATTGAGGAGGTCATAGGGGAACAGATAAAATGGATCTTAAGCTAGGGATTCTTGTCTTGTGCTTTGGTCTCTTTCATCTTGGTGCTGTCGGGTCCTTCCTTGTCATGGAGGAGTTGGCCGACAACGTCACAAACACTCCTTGACATTACTACAATCTTGTGCTTGACCGTTTGGTGCTATCTATTGTGATAGGTCCTTCCTCAGGTGAGCCTTTTCTATGATTCCTTGATACAGAAGGATCCTCTCCTTGTCTTAAGGAGCTGACAATCGGGCCCAAAGCCCTAGTTCTACGGTTCTAGGGATATCCTTTGTCTTAATGCATCATGCTCCTTGCATGGCCTGTCGAGGACGTGGCAGATAATTCTTCGCGACTATGGAACGAGAATTTGTGGTGTAGTGACTTTGTGCCACCTGACAGATTCTGGAGCTGCCTTCTAGTCTTGGCTGGACTCTTCTATTGGACCCAAGCCAAGGCTAGGGCGTTAGCTCATGCTATGGCTTTGCCAGGGCTCCCAACGATCGACAAGAATCCCTATGTTCTGGATTTTGGCTGATCCCCGAGCTATAGTTGCCTTCTCGGGCTTGCCCTTCTGATATCGAGGGCCTCCTCACTGGATGGCCACTTTCGGCCTGTTGTTTCATCCCCGGGAGGTTTCACTCGGATTGTCGCATCCTTTATCTAGGGACTTAGCATATCCCTATGTTAGACTCTTTTCAGCTGGTCATGCATGCCACATCAACAAAATGACGCTGACGAGGTAGAATGAGCCTGCAATGAAAGGATTAATAAAGTGTTTAAAGACCATAAATTCAATTCCAAAGTTTATGGATCTCCATGGTACATCCGGACAAATTCGTGGACCTACGATGCACTTGACTCGTATGCATATATCTACTACTTCTCTAAGATAGTATTTTTGGAAGGAAAAAGAAAAATGAAAATAAAGACCATATACTGCTAGAATGTTTATAACCACGTTAACGAACACCGACCCCTCTCTCTAGTTCCCCACACCCCACTCCGCCTGTTTATCTGCACATGCATGCGGTCAGATCGTACTGAGAAACGCGCCATTCTGGCCCCAATTTAATGGCCAAAGAAGGAGAGGCCACTTCTCGGGGGCACGCCTCACGTTGCTCCCGTCACCTAGAGATCTACATAGATTTAGTAGGCTGCCATGATCAGATCAGTCGTCATCAGTTCCATGCGCCATGTATATCGATGTGTTGTTGTCCCTAGCTTCTGGCTTCTGCCATCCGAACTGAACAACAGAGCCACACACTCTGGTTCGTCAAAAAGATGGATGGAACCATGGTAACAGGCGGACAGAGTCAAGTGCAAGGATCCAAGCAAGCAACCGTCCAATTCCAGATGGTTGAGTGTTGGCGACGGCCACGCAAAGCTCCCCTCCCCGTTCCCCGGCCCGTCGTCAACTACCAAAGTCCAACGCCAACGCATGCAGTGCGCTCTTGCGGAAGTGGCCGGCGGACGTGACTCTTTTCTCGGAATGGGCCATGCTGCGTGAATGTCATCGAGATGATGGCGCAGCCATGGCCAATATAATTTTATTGTACATCTAGTATAGCTCACAATGCAATGTTCTAGTACGTACAAAGATGGATGATACTGCGGTTCGTTGGTACTACCATGATGCAATAGTACAATATCCCCCTCTTCTAGTAAAAACAATTATGTCACTTTGGCGCTCGTTAGATGCACATTGTATGTTCGTCTGGACATTTCTTTTTAATACAATGATAAGCAATTCTTTTACATATTTGAGAAAAAACAACTTTGACAATAGATCAATTACTCTTTCCTCCGTCCTAGAAAAATGCATATATATAGTGAACATGTTTAGAATCAGAACATTTGGCATGCATGATAAGTTTTAGCAAGATTATTAGTTATACCGTACCCAAATCAAAATGATGGTTTTTCATGATTGGAGTGGAGTAATAACCATTAGGAGATGCCTCATGTTGAAAGTTGATTTTTGAAACTGAAATGGTAAATGAGTTAGTATCCAATTCTTTTTCCTCGAGGGAGGAACCAGCGGCTAGCCATCCAGAAATGAACTGAGAAATATTGAAAAAAAATATTGAGTGACACAGATCGACTCATAGTAGTTTTCCAAAACGAATCCTGATCGAGGTACTCCAAAACTAATTTTTTAGATAAAGGTACTCCAAAACTAATGAATGGAAATAATCTCCGGTTTCCCGGCGTCTGTTTGGACTGCTGCCTAGCCACGGCGCTCGGCTCCCTGGACAGGGTGGCAATGCAATGCACTCCATCTCCATGCAAGGATGAGTTGAAGCGTAAGCAGTGCGTGATGAGATGATGGATGATGTGATGGTGGTCAACTGGATGAGTTGAAGCGTAAGCAGCCCGTGAATTTAGGCTGACTCCAATCATGATGGAGACGCACGCTCTGCGCTAGCTGCTCCGACGACATCTGGATCTCTGCTCCACTAGCTAGTCCACTGCATGGGATTGCATTGCATTGCTTGCCGTCCATCCAGTGATCCAGTCGTCGAGGTACGGTGCAGCCATGCATCCCATACCTTTTTACTGTTTCCTTGCAGAAGCAGCAACAGTGTCGTGTCAACTGAGTGCTTTACATGGAGTGTGCAAGGCAAAGCTACGTCGGTCTCGGACGGCCGTTTGGTCTGCAGAGACGACGACGACGCACGTCGGAATTGAAGTAACTGCATCCATGTTTGGGTCAACGACAATGCAAGCTAGCTAGCTACTCAATCCATCATTCCATATGTCCATCGATCTATCTATCATCATCTCTTTCTCCTCACGCAACCACTCTGAACTTGTATGGCTAGGGCGTAAAATTGTATAAAATTTCCCACCTAGAAAGAGAGAGAAATCAAAGGGCCTGCGGCGTTTATAATCTCACCTATAGAGAGAGAGAGAGGGGTACGGTTTTACTTAATAGAAAGTTAAAATAAAAACTTATCAGTTTGTCGTGATTCGATCGTGTATTTCGTACCAGCCGTACATGGCTACGTGTTGAAACATTTCCGTAGCTAGCGTAGCGTTACAGCCACAGCAGGCATAGCCTGTCAATAGATCAAACTGTGCACGTTATATGTTTGTTGTTCAGCACGTACTACTATATTTGTTTATTTCAGTACGTATACGGGGTACCGCTTGTCAATTTTGCACACGAAGTCGACGCTCATATATATTTTTATATGTTTATTTATTTATAGATATACAAACGTACAGTCAATGTCGTCTCTGCGTATGCGTAACGTAACAATAATTCTATGCAAGCGTGTTGTCGGACGGCTGCACTATGTAGATGTGACTACGAGAATATCCAAGGTTTATTAATTGTTGCTTAATTTATTTCAAGAATTTATGGTCGGTTATCCAATATAACTGACAGTGTTAGACCGACAGGGATAGTGTATTGTGCGGTAATGATTCTTGGTCTTGGTCGGTTAATAATGGTCGGTTAATATATGATAACTAATAATCTCAGCATATTCATATTTTACGGCATATGGCGATAGGCATTGTGCATTATATGAACAACTTAATTATTTTATAAGTTTTTTTTATCTCCATTACGTAAAAAATTACATGCAAAAATGAGAAAGGATCCAAGAGCTGTTCGTCAAATCAAGAGACGAGGATGATGCATATAGTTATGTTCTTCATAGTTCTTCTCATTTGTTCAATGTGTGTAACCAACTCCGCCAACATGTTTCTATCGTCGAGACGGTCAGAAGAAACATACATGGTTCATCTCATTTGGAGTCTAGACAAAAAAAAATGTTTCGAGGCTTGACTTAGCCAAAATCGGTCAGGCCGAATTCGATTCATTAAATGAAAGATCAATTGCACCATTGCATTTCTCTCATCGAGCTGATCGAAAAAATATATAATGGTCATCTCCTTTGGAGTCTAGATGGATTAATTATGATTTTCTCAAAGGTTTTATACCCCTATATACCTGCGAAAACGGACAGATCCAAATCTTGTTTTGACACGTCTTAGAAGGTTTTCGATCCTATATGGGCTTGGCTTAAAAAATTAACCCACCTATTAACCTCATATTTGGATAAGCTAGAGCTAATTAACTTTAGATAAGCTGCTGGAACGCTGTCGAGGTAGAACTACAGCCAGCACCCATGCCATGATGGCATCACGTACACGGCAATGATGAAAGCACTCCAAGGTTTGCGCGGCCGGCCGGCGGAGTTTACTGACTTACTGCGTGCAGAAATTAAAGGCAGCAGCAAGTGATCGCCGAACTGAAACTCAACACTCGAGACTTTCCAAGAAGAGGCCTCCAACAATGATGATGACGTGTGCGTGGCTTCCATATATACCAGTAATTTCTCTTCCAATTAGTACCATACTCCATCACGTAGCTGCATCGAGTGGACGACGACGTACGAGCATCATTGTTATTCATTGCTACAGCCTTTCGCGGGCTCTTCAGAGAGTTCAGAGTTCAGACGTGAGTGAGCTATAGGCAGCATATGACAGTGCAGAACTACGGCAGCAGCAGTTGTGCATAGGTCATGCACATGTACTGGCCTCTGCGTGCGTTGCTGCTACGACGGACGATCGATGGGATGGAATCATGAGAGAATCCAACGCTAGCTTCAGCTGCCATGCCTTGCCATCATTCGGTCGTGTACCCATCATCATTTGCCCCACTGCTAGCTTCTGCAGCTGCACTGCCCACAGAGCCTGACAGCCTCCTGCCTCTCTAGTTCTCTTCCTGCAACAGTCTAGTAGGAGTACCGCTTCGATCTGCTTGTGTAGTACGGAGTACGTGTACTTGCAACAGTCTAGTAGGATTACTTGTTAGGGGCTCTCTGTGGATTAATTGGCTAGATTGTTAAAAGCCGGCGGCATTTAGATTGGCTAGAACTTTCAACAGGCATATATATGGCACGAGCCTAATCCGCCACGGTAAGGGCGACAACAGGAGTCTCAGTAGAGACAACAGACAAGGCAGCTTTAATTTCGCAAATAGAAGAAGAGAGGAATCAGCCACACCATTGCTTCAACAAGACTCAATGACAGTTAGATTCTTATCTAAGCGAGGGTCATGCAATTATTTGATACTAGACACCTCATTATGATATCTTCTGTACGTATTCGGGGGAATTTGATTATGATGATGTCCTGTCTTCCTCCCACCCTAGCTACAATTTGAGCTTGGCTGCTTCATCCTTTCTCACAAATGGGAGATGATTTGAGAATGAAGAAATGAGGTTTAATTAACGTTGGATCATGATCATTGGCGCCAGAGAAATAAGTACTTTGCATTGGACTTCGAGGTAGACTAATACTTCTTTTAGTCTTCTAAATGCGAGTAACATCTCTTTTCTTTTAATTTATAAAATTTCTAGTAGGGGAAACCCTCCTATTGCTTAATCATCTCTTTTCTTTTGTAGTCACTTCCCCTAAAAAACAATTCTATTTTTCAAGAAGTCAAATGATTTAAAGTTTGATCAAAGTTATATAAAAAAACAGAGAACTAACATTCATGATACGTAGTACAAGTTAAGTGTCATTAAATTAATTATAAAATATATTTTCGTACCTAGGTGGAGACCTAGATGTTAGTACTATTTACAAAGTTAAGCGAGTTTGACTTATATAAATCCCACAATCATTTCCTTTTGTGGATGGAGGTAGTAAACATAACGTCACGGCGGCCAGTTGCATCAGCTTCAAGAGTAACCTGCATTAAATTAATAATATGTATATATATATAGCATATAAAAGAGAACGATGATGTCATAAACGGCTTCATTTTTTGTAGGCAGTCAGTCCATTGCACGCACCCTTGCACATGATGGACGCACACTTTCTCGCGCAAGCTCACTTCAACACTCGACCCTCCCCCTCTGCTCCCGCTTGCGTGTCTTCTCTCTGCTTGTGTTATTTTTCTCTCGTCCCTGCTTGTGTTGTGTTAGGTTTGCATCCAGCCATCCGGCCAGGCCGGCGTCTCCATTCCGCGCCTATATAAACCCACCAACAGACGTTGTTCGCTACTTGTACATTCTCCGCTCCCATTCTTCTTCTCTAAAGCTACACAAAGCACTGCTGCAATGTAGTCCAGGCCCCGCCGTTAGCACTTGCATTCATGCCGGTGTTTTTCTTGTGCTTGGTGAGAAGGTCCCTGTTGGAGAAGCAGGGCACGTGCAGAGACACGCACGCCGGAGCACGGCCGCCGATCCATCGACCTCTCGCACATACACCTGCTGCGTGTGGGGGGTCGAGAGATCGTCGGTCGAAGCGAGGAAACCTCGCTCATGTTGCTTCAGTGCTAGCTAGCTCGCTCCTGCACGCGCTCCCCTTCTCCACCATGGCCTTCTCACCACCTCCCTCCGCGTGCGCCATTGTCGCGATCCATGGACCTCAGCTACACCGACGACGCTTCTGTCGTCGCGTCTGGGTGATCGACGGCTGAACCTTGACGCTGCGGCTGCAGCAACGAGCAAGCAGAGGCACGCTGCGAGCTCTGCCATTTTAATGTCGCCGTTCGTGGGGTCAACCTTCATCCACGAACATCTTCTTTTTCTATTATTTATTTGTATTTATTTTTCACTGTAGCCTGCAATGCACTCACTCAAATTTTATTTTGGTTTTTAACTAAAAAATTTAGTTTAGTTTTTAACTAAAGAGTCCAACCACTTAAATGTTTTTGCAAGTAGGAAAAAAAGATGTAAAGTAGAAACCCCGGCCTAAGCCAATGAGTTCAAGTCTAAATTTTTAAACTACTAGTAGAAGGAGGAGGACCTGAGAAAATAAATGATAAGCTGGCGGTAAAAAAGGTCCTAAATTAACAGTGCATAAGTCGACACGTGTACTGTTAGAAGTCGCGAGAAAAGTTACTGGTACTAGTACTGTCCTGTTGAACGCTTTCACTTTAATTCAAAAGCTTTCCTTTCTATCTCCCGCAGAAATTTGTCTACTTGATGAATGTTTACACGTTGAATCACAGGTTTTCACAGTAGTGCGGAGTTTTCCAATTTGATATTTCAGTCTCAAATCGAAACCTTTTAGTCTTTCACACAAGTTGCCCCATTGATTGGTTTGAGAAGCAAGGTCTTGTGTTTTCCATATCCTCAAATGGTTTCAATTTCATCCAAATGATGATGTAAGTGTAACATGGCGGATGTTCTCAATTTCAAGGCAAAAGTTTTTAGTTAGTTTTCAATGCAAAGTTATTAATGTTGAGTGTTGGTTTCAAATCAAAAGTTTCAGCTTTCGTTGCAGAACTTATCTGATGCTAAATGCATTGACCTCAAGTTCAAAGTTTCAATACCAATACCAAATAAATAAATAAAAGTTTCATACTGAATGTAAAATTTGTCCTATTGAATGTATTGCGGAAATAAGAAGTTCTAATTCTCTAACGAGTAACGATTGTTGATGTTCTGTGCGCAAAAATCAAAATTAAATACTTTCTTCGGTCAAAACAGAGCATCCACTGTGACCATGTCCAAAAGCTTAACAAATGTACCGCTTGCTCCTTCTTCCTTACCCTGGAGTTACACAATCTCTGAACGAAATGGCAAAGACGAGCATGTCATTCATACAACCACTAACATTAATATTTGTTCTCTCCTTGCAAGCTACGTACTAGTATGCCTTCATCCTACAGTCCTACTGGATTAAAGTCTTTAAAGACCTTCTTGTCAAAAAAAAGTCTTTAAAGACCTGTCCGAGTCAGTCGCCTCCACAACAGCATACAACCTTCATCTATGAGTGTTTGAAGAAAAATTGGAATTTTGTCCCTCTTGGCAAGTGGGATTCGCCCAAATGTTGTTAAAGTTATGAGCTTCACTCAAATAGTTTTATCAAAAGTCCCTCTAAAATGCCATTTCAACATTTTAACACTCCTTTAATTATTTTCATACTAGTACGTAGCTTCATTGTTAACGCTCCTCTAAAATCGTATGGAGAAATAACCAAAATAAAATTTATAGATCTTAAAAATTTATAAACCTTATTATTAACAACTTTTTAATTGAATTGATGCTTCAAAATGCTACTTCAAATTTAATTTCAAGTTGTTGAAAAACTACTATTTTCTATTTTAATTTGTGGCTAAAACTTGTAACTAGTCTTTCTCCCTCACACTAACTCCAAATGTGATGGGTTTTTTTAAAAATTTATAAAATCATGGTATATCAAGATATTGTGTTCTTACTGCTATTCTTTTGGTCATATTTTTTATGTACATTTTAAAATTTTAAATTTAAAAAATAACAAGTTCGAACAATATTTTGAAACATCAAACAACTTGGCTGAAGAAGTCATGATAATAAAAGTTGTATAAATCATCAAAGTGTACAATTTTTGTATTGGTCATTTTTTCATATGATAAAGTGAAATAACATTATTCACAAATTTTACATATCTCTCTTGTAGTTTATGAATATATAATATTTGTGAACAATGTTAGAATCACCATGTCAAATGAACAAAAGACTAAATGACCAAAATAAACTTTGTAGATCTTGAGAAGATATAAAATTTTGTAGTTGATAACTTTTTCATTTGCATTCATTTTATCGAGGAAAACTATGTTTGAATTTATCTAATTTGAAATTTAAATTTTTCAAACTACCTCAGATGGATAAGCAATAAAAATTAACTTTGCAGTCTTGAGAAGTTATGAAACTTCGTAGTTAGCAACTTTTTAATTTGAAATCATCTTGTCATGGAAAACTACGTTTGAACTTCAAAATTTTAAAATTTGAATTTTTCAAACAACCATGGATGTAAGAAATAATAAAATAAATTTTATAGATCTTGAGAAGTTATGAAACTTTATAGTTGGTGACTTTTTTAATTAAAATCATCTTGTCATACAAAACTACGTTTGAATTTTTCAAATTTAAAATTCAAATTTTATAAACAACCTCGGATGGAAAAACTCTATAAACAAAAGTTGTAAATCTTAAAAAGTTATTAAACTTTATAGTTGATAACTTTTTAATTTTAGTTTATTTAATTCCTCAAATAATTAATTTATACTTAGTTTAGTATAATATGTGAGGAAGCAAAATGGAGTATAGAAACAAGTGTAAGGTGTAATGGTAGAGAAGGAGATGTGCAAGAGAGAGGTTGTGGGTTCAAATTCTAGGTGAGGACTTGCTCAGATTAAAAAATGTTATTTTTTGTGGTTTTCGAAAACTGATTGCAGGGACAGCTCAATGTCCAGTCACCCCTTTGTACGTGCGGTTGGGCGAGCCGCCCCTACAAAGCCCCCATTTGCAAATACGGGCCGGGGGCAGTTGGCTTGAACCACCCTTATAGGCTCTTGGAGCCGCCCCAAAAAACCTTTTCTCACGTAGTGAAATAGCATTGCAAGACTTGAGTTCACCTTGTGTGACACCAGTACTAGAACCAGAACAAATCATAGGGCTGAACTCAATAGGGGGAATTTATTACAAGTGTTGGTTAAATGGAAAGGTCAACAGATAGCAAAATTCTTGTGGGAAGAGCTAGAATTGATCTATCCAGCATTCCAACTCGAGGTCAAGTTGATGCCTCAAGCAGGGAGAGATGTCTGGTCATTAAGATATAAAGTAGAGAACATATCAATACATCATGTTATTAGGCTAATTCACTAGGGAGGGGCCTAAGGCAAAGACCTGGTAGGAAGAGCCAGAATTAATCAATCCATCATTCCAACTCGAGGTCAAGTTGATGCCTCAAGCAGGGAGAGATGTCAGGTCATTAAGATATAAAGTAAAGAACATATCAAGACATCATGTTATTAGGCTAATTAACTAGGGACGGGCCTAAGCTCAGCTATTATAGATTAGATCGAATGGAGTAGGTAGGATCATGGGCTCTCTAGGAGAACAAAAGGCCCATTACCATTTGTGTAAAACCCCTATATGTATGTGTGGGGAATTCCTTAATGAAAGACAATCAATGTCCCTTATCTCTTGCCCTCTCCCTTCTCTCTCTAGTTGTAGTATCTCTCTTCTCATCTATATCGTCATTGCCTCTTCTTCCTCTTCTCTGCATACGTTGTCCCCTACAGTCATCACCCTCCGGCAGCTAGCAACCACCGCTGCCACTAGCCCTAGCCGACCATCCTTCCCATGGTTGGAGACAAGGTCAACTATTGAACGCAACATCAACCTTCAAACTAGCTTTAAAACGCTCATTTCTAGTGCAACTAGTAAACAAGGTCATCCTTTGCCTTAACAAAGCCCAAGAAGATTGTCTTTTTTTAGCTAATTTCTGATAGCGATTTGAAATTCGAAGTCTTAGATCTTGCTTTAGTGGAACGCATTTGAGGCAACGACAAATCTCGACATTGAAGATATATTGGGACAGTAGCAAGTATGATCGGTCTTTACCATGACTAACTGCCCAGCCCTATTCATTAGTGAAGCCTTCCAAATAGGGAGGTACTTTGTCACCTTGTCCCCTCCCGCGTCCACGGCCCCTGCTTCTACCCGGCCTCCTGCAAGGTGATTGCTCCATCGCCACTAACTCAAAACAAAACACAACACAAAGTTGGAGCCTTGTGCACATAAATAGTACTAGTCCCCTACAAGGGGATCAGGGCAATTGATTGCTCATGATCCTCCCCTAATTTCTTTCTAGGAGTCGGTGTGAGATGTCATAAATAAAGAAATAAAGAAAAAGCTAGCTAGGCTAAAATTTAATGACACAAATGAAAGACTGACTGCGCAAAAACGTTGCGCCTTTAGTTGGTTATCCAATTGAGAGTGGCAGGCCAAGATACGTACAAGGGAGAGCCTTTATGGGCCATGAGAGGATGTTTGCCATGAGTGTCAACTCCTCCAAAGTGGGAAATTTAACTCTTGGATAGGTTGGTTGTAAGAGCGAATGCATGTCCAGACAAATCCAGAAGATGTCTAATAATGACTAGATCTAAATAGTAATAGTGTCTCAAAAGTATAATTATGTCATTAGCATAGAAGGAGACCCGGTGCCATGCTTGTTGAATGGCTTGGGGCTGCAGCAATCCCATCAAAGTGCCAACCAAGGAATTCAGAACATTCATTACTAGAATAAACAACATCGGTGACACATGGTCTCCCTGTCTAAGACCGCGATGGTGATAAATATTGTCATCCATAGGCTCTCCATTAACCAAAACTTGTGTTGAAGAGGTGGATAGGATCAGTCAAATGAGGTCGCGCCACCACTGACTGAATCCCACCTTCCACATGACTTCTTAGAGAGAAGTCCAAGAAACAGAATCAAACACCTTGGAAATGTGTAGCTTAAGAAAGGATATATGCCTCTTTTTTCTTATGAGAGATTTGACAACCTGTCGAACTAGCATAAAATTGTCATGGATCTTCCTTCCCCGCACAAAAGCCCTTTGGTTTACAAAGATTAAGGAAGGTAAAACAGGGTCCAGCTGATTAGAGCTTAATAAGTTACCGATTTGGCAAAGCTATGAATCAGGCTTATAGGGGCAAAATTCCTTTATTTACTTCCACTACATCGACTTTTTTAGACAACAAGCTGGTACTGTGTTCAAAGAGCCAACATTTGAAAACATGGTCATGTTGGATAGCATCTAACGCTAGCACATCACCTTTAATATTGCCCCATCAGGATTTGTAAAACCTCCGTATGAATCCATCCAGCCACAAATGAAGAAGAAATTCTAGAAGCCATAAATGAACTGTCAGCTAAAAAATGCCAGATCCTATTGATTTACTAGATCCTTCTACCAAAATTTTTTGGTCAATCATAGAAGCTGACATAGTTAGATCCTTCTCTTTTCTACATAACCACTCTAGGGCCTCTTGAGAAGCTCAAGGAAGTAGAGATAATTCTCATCCAAAAAGAAAGTTTTGGAGGCAAGTGTTAATTTCAGACCTATTAGCTTGGTCCATTTCTTTGCTGTAAACTGGTTTCAAAAGTGCTTGCAAAGAAGCTCGCCTACAAAATTGAGCCTTGTTTCCATTTGCCAAAGCATCTCTATAATGTATCTGTTGTGTCAATCCATCTTTATAATGTATCTGTTGATAATGTTTATAGGTGTTCTATATGGCGTCCAGATATATATTCGAGCAACCTCAAAAAAAGCGCTCCTATCCAATGAGCTTCTTCTTAGAGGCATTCATAGGTTTTATTACGGCGAATTCTACCGAAACCGTCTAGCCAGTTCCCTAGTTTAGGAAACCAGGATAGCATCTTTTTTTTTTTATCTAAGCTTCGTTGCAGTTCTATCCTCGAGCAATCTGAGATACTCATACGGTCAGAGTTCGTATATCTTAAACTCCTATAAAGTTAATGCCCACTACCTATTCTCTAGGAAGTGGTGAAGCCACGTCCTCCTAAAGGCCCATAGTCACGTCATCATTCACCCACAAGTCCACTGTCATTAACTCAAACATGCTAATAAATATCCTCTCCATTCCTTCATCTACTTTTTTTAGTAATTTACGTTTGATCTTTTCTCATTCCATTACTCCATGCATTCAACATACAATTTCATTATAATACTCCACTTCTCATCAAATTTATATATATTTGTATAATTTATAAGATATTATTTTAAAAATTTCCGCAGCAACGCGCTGGGTATTTTACCTAGTATTACATAATGCTGTATCACAGTTCAATGAGTTCAGGTAATAAGCAATTCTTACAAACAGTCTGGAACCCAGCGCCTTTTGTAGGCGGTTTCACATTCATAAGTCAAGCAGTCATAGTAACATTATAATATCTTAGGTGTGATTCACTTGTTTCCCATACAAATGCATCAAGCGGCCAATAATTTGCACTACTTTAACATAAAGTCATAAACACACTGAAACATATACCTATTTAAATATAATAAGCCAGTTCAGCAGGGGCTAGGCTAACCCCGCTAGACAATCCTTAAGCACATGAACATATATACTAGCAATAGTTGGAATTTGTTGCTTATGTAGCAGTTGAAAGACGAGGTACACCTGCAGCATAGAAACCTGTGTAGGGATAGCAGGAATGGCAGGAACCAATTCGATTGACGTTGAGAAGCTCCGTGAACTGCAAGGAGTCAAGCCGGATGGCGAAGGCATTGCTAAATGTGGATAGATGAATCACATTGTTATCTTCATCAGACCCCAGTATCCTCAGCATATTCACTACACTACGTGGCAGCGGAAGGAGGAAGTCCAGCTGAACAGTTTTCCGTAGCACCCATGTGGCAGCACCATTTCGTAAGCTGGCCTTGGTCCACCCCCACAACTCCATGCTCTTCAGCTTGGTCAAGGTTGCAAGTCCCAGCTCTCCATCCTGTGTCTTCACGACCTGGAAGAAGGATCTGTCGATGGAGCGGAGGCGCTTTCCCGGCGTCTCGATGACGCCGAGACTGTGCCTCTCCAGATCGAGCTCAAGGAAGCCCTTTGGCCACCGGAGAAATCCGCAGAGCGGGTTCCCAACCAGAACATCGGGCAGGTTGGACACAGACGTCGGGTTCACGACGGTGGTTGTGACTGCGACGATGCGGCCCCATTTCCCGGCCTGGGAATCGTAGACGCACATGGACACACGTAGTATATGGCCATTGCTTCTGTCGTCTGTGCGGATCAAGATGACCTTGAAGGGCCTCATCGAGTGCACGTCTCCATCATCGGCAGTGCCGGCGGCGCCGGTGGGGATCAGCACCGTGCCACGGCAGCAGTGCGCCCCGTTGTCGGTGGTGAACTCCGGTGGGTACGCCACGGTGGCCTGGCAGCCGGTGACGGGGTCCCACACGATCGCCTGGAGAAGTCTCCGGTTGATGAGGAGGGCGAGGCCGTAGCGGCAGCCGAGGAAGAAGAGGCGGTCGCCCGCAGGGTGCCGCTGCCGCGGCAGGGAGAAGCGCTCGGCTGGGATGCGGTCAGGCGGCGCCAGCGTCGGGACGAAGACTGGTCCGTTAGTGTGGCTGAAGAAGTAGCCCAGCAGCGGAGGCGGCGTCCCGTGGTTGTGCTGGTGGAAGCGCCGGAGAAAGAAAGGGTCCGCGACTATGAGTCGCCAGCGCTTGCAGACGAGGGACACACGCGGGAGAGACGACGGCAGCGGGGCAGGCGCAGAAGGATCTCGCGGAGGAGATCGTCGTTGTCCGGCAGCTGCGGCACTGGTGCGGGCGCACGCTTCGATCCGATGAAACACCTGCTGGGAGGCATGGCATGGTCAGAACTCTGTTGTCTGAACGGAGTTACATGTATATATTTATGTATATGCTTGAGCTCTGTAACTACTTAGTACAGTATATACCTTGCAAAATCCCGGAACTTGAACACCATCGTTCTGACGACGACGATCGCAACAGAAACTCTCGTGTGGGATCGCAAGAGAAACGCTGAGGATCGGAGCCTGCGATGGAGGAAGTCCTCGTAGGTACGGTGGCCGGTGTGCCGTCGAACGTCGGGGAAGGCTAGCTGCAGATAGACGAAGCCGCGTCTTCCGGAATCCGGACTCCAGTAGTACAGTGCGTTTTATGGCGGCTTCTTGGGGCCAAGTCAGGGTCTGGTCCACTCAATCTTTAACAGTCAGCGATCAACTATAGCAATTCGTTTTGTCATTTTTGTTTTATCCTCGACGCGTGATACGCGCACTCGAGAGAATTTTACTTGGACTTTGAAAGTAAACATCAAGCTTGATGGCTGGATTATTCAACGCGGATTGCAAGCAGATTATGATTCACTAGTTCCCTCACAACGAGGATGTATCTAGCTACATCCAGCACTTACACCACCACACACGTGCACTCACTATAGTTGTCAGAATTTGATTCCAAACGGATCAGATTGATACATATGGATCCATATGTTCATCACCCTAACAAAAGCATGCGCTACTCGAATTTTGTTGGGACGCAGCTAATGCACGGCAGCGCGTGCAATTAGTTTCCGGAACACACACTGATCTTCTTCCTCCTCCGGCAGCCCAACCTGTTTTTTGCCTCGATCGGTCTTCCTTCTTGGTTCTAGCCCCAGCGCTCCATCGACCCACCCTCTTCCTTGTTCGTAGCCCCACCACTACCCACCACCCCGTTGTGGGCGGTAGGGCCTCAGCGGACGGATCTTCGCGGCGACCTCCTCCTTTTTCCCTCACCCACTTCAACCACCGCCATGACATATGGGCACCCCCTCAATACCTTCCCCCCTCCCCGCCCTAGCCCCCATCTAGCAGCATCCACTGTCACCAGAATCCCAACTCCGCCCTTTCAGCGTCCCCACCATTTTGTCGCCCTGCCTCCCCCCGGACCCCTTCTATTCTAAGCGCGCCGAGCCCCTTCTATTCTAAGCGCGCTAGATCTAAGGTAACCTTCTACGCCTGTAGAAACCCTAACGACCAGATGCCTGAACACAAAAGGAGGAGAAGGACACACCTTGAGTTCGCCGGCGCTAGTGGCCTAGGAGCGTCGATAGTTGCTAGAGAAGGAGAGAGTGTGTGCGGTGTGGTGGTCTCCTTCGAGCGCGGCCGTGGTGGGGAAAAGAACAGAGGAAAAAGTGGACATGTCTTGCAGAAGAGAGAGAGAGGAAAACGTGGCCATGCAGTGCGGGCTGTGTGGTGCATAATGTCAGCACGGCCAGAAAGTAGCTTTTGCTAATTTTTTGTAGAAGTCATTTAATAAATGCATATATATCGTGTCACTCGATAAAATGTTTATTTATCCATAACATACATGAACCGGTGGGTCTTATAACACCTGTCTTCGATGGTTTATGTGCAGTTCTATGTAACTATAGTGATGACACAATTGTTGTATGTAGAGTGCATGCGTTTTTCTTGATTTTACCTTAAAAAAATGCGAGTTCTGGTTCTCTTTAGCGGTGTTCTTCTGTAAAAGTGGTGTTGCCACGAAAAAAAAAACCACGTTTTAATTAGTTGCTTCATCTTTTATCTTGGTTTTGGCTTCAGAAGTCGTGCTTTGCATACACGTTTGGTATGCCGTTTGATTTCAGCACCGCTGAGCGGCGCTAGCCTACGAGATGCCACCATGTTGTGCTACGGTGAGTGCCTCCCCAGCCGGCGCAAGTTCAACTTCCCAGCCACGCTGCATATCGGCATTCCCGGCCGGTAACCTTCCAGTCCACCTCACCATCGCCAACATCAAGGTGATGATCCTCTACTGCTTATTAAACCAAATAGAGTTTTACAAAAGGAAAGGTAGAAAACCAGAAGGAAAACAAAGAAAATAAAGAAGATGTGTGTATTCGACGCAGAAGCAAAAACTAGGAGCTGCTAGCTGACTAGCCTCTTTTTGGTAAGAGCGAGCATAGGCTGCTTTTGATGGACTGACTGAGCATGTGTGTGTATTCGGTGTGCGCGTTGAATAGTCCAAGAGAGCAGCGGACTAGATGATGACATTCGCGGCTGCCAGCTGTCACAGTTAGCAGTCTACTGTAAGTCAATGTCTAAGTCGAAGAGTAAACGATGAGTGTTCTTGTTATCTAGCACCTACAGTGATTCCATTTGCCTTCTTTTGCTTTCGACTAAAGAACATAGTATTAGAGAGACGACGTGTCCGTAAAGCACCGTGTTCTGATCAACAATATAATATTTTTCCAGAAGTAAACTCTTATATCGTAATCTTTTCCGAATTTGCATGCCACATTTGATGTACTACTTTATTTTGACAATATGACATTGTTTATTTCTTTCAAAAATAAAAAATAATGGTTTGAGAAGATACATGCTGTAATATTAGCAGTATCGTTCGGCGGCGAATCTAGGCTTGTACCTGATGGTATGTTGTTTAAAGTTTTTCATATATAATTCGGTAAAAACAATTTGAAATTTGATACAAGCATACTTTGCTAATTTTCCATAAGATAATACTTCTCTCTGCGGCATGCTTCCGAAAAAAGAGGTGATGTCTCCACTTCTCAGAACTACAATTATTAAAAAAAAAAAACAGTGCCGAACAATTAAATAAATTGCATGTGCACGGATTCAATCCTCATATGTGATTACACAAACACTTACTGAATTGTTGATTAATCTTGATCATGTATGATGTTGGGCGAATCTCTGATCTCACTGCATAAGGGAATGTTGATTAATTTTGTTCGCCTTCGATTTTGGGCGAATCCACGGTCTCAATGCATAAGGGATGACTCTGTGTTAGCCATTAAAGTAAACAAGAAGAGAAGAGAGCAGAAATTGAACCTCACAATGTCAGTCATGCAATTAGTCGTGTCGTCGCGGACTAGCCTGCGCCCAGACAAATTTGCATTAGATCAGTAGACTAGCGCTAGAGCGGTGCGGTGGCCGGTGGAGCTAGAAACCAGGGACCTGCCAAAGTTCCAAGGCGTCCGGTGCACTCCGACTGGCTGGAACAGGGGCCTGAAAAGTGTCAAGTGGAAAGCAGCAAAAGCTGCAAATGCCGCTTCGGTTTCTCGCCCAGACCGTCATCTCGGCAACGCAGGGTGCTGAGGTAGACATGCGATAGAATAATTATGCTTGCAATTAAGGTCTACTGACTAGTTGTTAAGCTTGGCTACCAATTAGCTCTTGCATCCACCAAACAGGCCGTGGCAAAGCTCGTGCCTTGTGCTACTATATAATAACACAAAATTACAACAGAATTTGCTCCCTGGATCGAACTTCCACCCTTCAATGTATATGAAAAATATACGCTAGAGTAGAAAGAATTTCTGGTTTGTGATCCCTCTGATCTTACAACCAAAAATCCATCAATTATAATGATTTCATACTTATCCACCTTGTGTCATATGTAACAGTGTCAGAGTTCAACATCTTCAACAATACCAGCTGAATTGAACGTCTTCAATTACACCAGGGTGGTAGTTTTTTTTATTATTATTCTTCATTTGCACCAAAGCACCTTACCAGAATGCAAAACACTTTGTGCATCATCTGCATCACGCAAATGTATAATCAGTACAAAAGGAATAGACATGTCAAAAGAGGCATGATGGCTGGTAGACACTAGAGGTTATAATTGCTTAACTAGGTATTAAATAATTGAAAGAAAAAAAAATATAAAGCAATTCTAGTCTTCCAAGTGGTCCACACTGAATATGACAACGAACTAAGGCATAAGATAGTACCCTTATTGCATTCATTATAGTGTTAAATGTAGATTGCATGAATCGTCCAAAAACTCAAGAATTAATATTACAAAAGAAACTGGTTGAAGTTACTGCAACAGACCTGCAATATTCGCAGCAGAAATGTTATCAGGTATGTTGGTTTCAGATTCCACAGATGCCTTTGCTATAGCAACCCCAATTGCAACGCTCTGGATGATATTGAAGCCTGCACATAGAGCTGAAAGGACACCACCAACCAAGCAATCGCCTGCACCTGTGAGGCTTATCACAGAGGCGGATATTGCTGGTAAATGAAAAACACATGTTCTTGAAGAGCTTTCTCCGCACAAATTAACATGATTGTTCACCGGAAAACACCCATCCATTTTTTCAAGTAGCTGTCTGGATAAAAGCGTCTGTTTGCACTTGCGCTGGTCTTTCATGAAGTTAGTGTGCTCTTTGCAACAAATAAAAACACCATTCGAGCCAAGTGTCACGATAAGCAACTTGATGCCCTTTTCAAGTAGAAAGAACATTGCTGGGCTAAGCGTTTCAAACAAATATTCAACAGCGTCTGCTTTCTCCTTGAACTGTTCTATTTTGTGAAAATTATATTTCACTGATGGGGATAATGAATTTGCCATGGCAACAAGCTCAATCTCATTGGGAGAAGTGCAAGTTATCTGAATCATCACAGAAAATTTATATGAAGTGTTGAAACTTTAAATACAATGCATACTGTAGTTTCTTAATCTTTCACACACATATTCTGCAACTGGTGCAATTTTTTGACTCTTCACGACTGAGACTGGCTCAAATAACACAGGCACCCCAGATTCATATGCCGCTGGGAAAAATAACTCAACATAGTGTTACAATCAACCTTTTGTCCTAAATTCCTAATTGATTAAGATAAGGAAAATATAAAGTGATAACACCTTTTTTTGTGAGTGTACAGTGTTAATAACTAGGAGTGTAGATTACAGATGCTAAGCTCTTACAGTGGGGAAACCCCCAGCTGTACTTCCAGGTCAAAAAAAATTGAGAAATGAGGGTCAATGTAGCATACTGAGATACACAGCAATGCAATAACAATACTTTAAAAAGTGGAATGTAGTAAAATTGCACAGATCAGGGGTATACATAATAAAGTTGCATATGTCTCCCTACAAAGTATTCCAATGAGTTCCAGTCTATATAATTTACTACAACTTGAATTCAAAGTATATAAGTAATTGTAATTGTAATTATAGATGATTAAAAACAAATAAAAGAAGCAGCATGCATTCTAAACATTTTTCTGAAATAAATTACAAGCAAAACACTCAATCATAAGATTTAGTCAAATGGAACCTGAAAATAAATCAACATTCAATTGTGACCTTCCATGTCATCATCAGTAAAGAATCTATCATGGAATTTTTTGTGCATATAATTTTAACCCTACAAAATTTGAGGTGGAAAAACTTACTTATGCAAGCTGCTTTAAGTGACTCAGGAGGTAAATTCGCATCAAGCATTACAAGTGGTGCATTAGTGATATGATCACGGAAGCGATATATCCAGCTCGGAGTAATAAAATTTTCCTGACCAGAAAATGCATCCAAATAAATCAACAATTAGTAAGCGGAACTTTTTTCCATGGTAACTGTACATACTGTACTGTACTGTTGTAAAAATCTTACAACTGCTTCAACACTAGCAACTCCAGCAATTAATTCTCCACTACCATCAAATACATTTGATACTACTGGGGTTGCAACATCATCAACCTGCAGAATTCCTGTCTTGTGCAGTTGTTATGAAGTAATATCATAAAGTAGGCTGTCATAGAGATTATGCTACAGAAATAATAGCAACAATCTCTCTAGTGCACCATTCCATGCTAAATTGCAGACAACTGGAAAGGATTTAGTGTTAACAAAGGAATAAGGAAAATAAGTCTTCGGAGTGTCTAGCAATAGCCAATTATTTAACAAACTACCACATGATCCTATTAGTTTAAATATTAGTTGTTTATAGACCACTACAAGCAAAAAAAATACATTGATCTGGAAATTACATATCATGTCAGTCGCTGGATCCTTGCTCTAGGTGTGAGCAGGATCCTTACTCTCATCGAGAGGATCACACTTGGAGAACTCAGAGTTGGGGCAATTTTCTGGGTTTATTTCTCACACAATGCGATGCCAACCTGAGGGGTTGGGGATACATATTTATAGGCTGCTAACCAGCCAAGCATATGCTAAGATGCTAGTCTAAGATGCTGTCCTAGATGCTAGTTAAGATGTTGTCCTAAGATGCTCCTAAGATTCTTGTCCTAAGATGCTAACTGTTGTCCTAAAAGCAGTCAAGGATGCTTTTACAAAGGACACAAGGACACAAGGACCATGTGCTGCGTACTGCAGCCCAAACACACAGAGACCTATCCATCTCTCTCCCCCTAAGTCTTGTGTGACTCCTTGTGAGGTATCTGAGCCATCCCGATCCTGGCACGAAGTTCCTGGAACTTGACTCGCCCAAGGGACTTGGTCAGGAAGTCGGCGAGCTGGTCTTGGGTGTTGATGTAGTTGGCCCGGACACTCCCTTCCTCCAGGCAGCTCCTGATGAAGTGGTACCTCACTCGGATATGCTTGCTGCGCTCATGGAAAACTGGATTCTTTGCCAAGGCCAAGGCGGACTTGCTGTCCACCCTGAGCTCCACTGCCTCTGCGTCTCTGCCAAGGAAATCGCCAAGCAGCCGAGCCAGCCACAAACCCTGAGTAGCAGCGGTAGTGGTTGCGATGTACTCTGCCTCGCAGCTGGACAGAGCCACCACCTGCTGCTTGGCCGACTGCCAGCTGATCGGACACTTGCCGAGGAAGACAGCGTCCCACTGGTGCTCTTGTTCGTGTCGATGTCGCCGGCGTGGTCGCTGTCGCTATACCCGATGAAATGTGCCGCGCCGGGGCACCTCGGGTAGTGCAAGCCGTAGTCGGAGGTGCCCGCGACGTAGCGGAGGATCCTCTTCACGGCCTGCTGGTGCTCCGTCGTCGGTCGCTGCATGAACCGGCTGACATAGCCTACAGCGAACGCCAAGTCCAGTCGCGTGTGGACAAGGTAGCGAAGGCTGCCCACAATGCACCGGTACTGCGTCGCGTCCACCTCCTCCTCCGTACTTTCCCGGCTCAGCCTCAGCCTCTCCTCCATAGGAGTGTGGGCTGGGTTGCAGCTGGTGAGACCGCCAAGCTCCACAATGCGCTTGGCGTAGGCAGTCTGGCGAAGAGAGGTGCCAGAGCTGTCCTGCTGGACCTCGATCCCTAGGTAGGAGAGAGGGCCCAAGTCGCTCATCTGGAAAGTCGCCCTCATCTTCTCCTTGAACGCCTCGATCTCCACCTCCTTGGTACCGGTGATCACAAGATCGTCGACGTAGACTCCTACCTACAGGGCCTTTCCTCCACTGCCCCGCCGGTAGATGGCCGCCTCGTGCGGGCTTTGCTTGAAGCCCATCCCCTTCAGCGTGGAATCCAGCTTGGCATTCCACGCCCTCGGTGCCTGCCGCAAGCCGTAGAGGGCCTTGCGCAGGCGAAGCACCTTGCCCTCCTTGCCGGGAATTGCAAATCCCGGCGGCTGACGTACGTAAACCTCCTCCTTCAAGTCGCCGTTAAGGAACGCCGACTTGACATCCATGTGATGGACACGCCAGCCCTCCTGGGCAGCTAGCGCAATGAGGAGTCGCACGGACTCCATCCGTGCCGCGGGGGCGAAGGCGTCGTCGAAGTCGACCCCCTCCTGCTGCACGAAGCCTCGTGCCACCGAGCGAGCCTTGTGCTTGACGATGGCACCAGCTTCATCCCTCTTCAGCTTGAACACCCACTTAAGGGTGATCGCGCGGTGACCACGAGGGAGGTCAGCGAGCTCTCAAGTGCGGTTTTGCTCGACCGCGTCCATCTCCTGCTGCATCGCGGCACGCCATGCCGCGTCTCCCTCCGCCTCAGCGAAGGAGCGAGGCTCACCGTCCTCATGTGCCAGGTGCAGCTCCGCCTCGAAGTCGTGTACCGCCATCCCAGGGACAGGCTGGTTGCCGAGGATGTTGTCCATGGTGCGGTAGCGTAGAGGCTCGTCGTCGTGGCAGGCGTCGACGCGGTCCTCATCGTCGGACAGCGGAGTGGCGAACTCCACCGAACGCTGACGGGCCAAAGCTGCTGGTGCCGATCTTGGAGATGCCGGCGCCGGTGCAGGAGAGTGGGGAGCCGGTGCAGGAGTGCGTGGCGTAGCCGGTGGTGGTGGTGGACTCGCTGGTGGCGGAGGCGGTGGAGGGCTCGCCGACGCTGATGGCGAGCCGGTTGCCGAGGACGAGCTCGGTGAAGATGAGCTGCTAACTCCCCCGGCTCCCTCCAGGTGGACGTAGTCGACGACGAAGTCCCTGAGGGTCGAAGTCGAGCCGTCGTCCACCGCCTTGTCCCAGGTCCAGCCTCGCCCTTCGTCGAACACGACGTCCCGGGAGATGCGGACGCGCTGTGTCGCAGGGTCGAGGATGCGGTAGGCCTTGGCGCCCTCCGCGTAACCGATGAACACTCCTGGAGTACTCCGGTCGTCGAGCTTGCCGACGTGAGTGAGCTCCTTGGCGAACGCCAGACAGCCGAAGACGCGGAGGTGGCTCACCACCGGCTTTCGCCCGTGCCAGGCCTCGTACGGCGTCTTGCCGTCAAGCGCCTTGGTGGGCGAGCGGTTGAGGAGATGGACGGCAGTCATCACCGCCTCCCCCCAGTAGATCGCCGGCATCCCTCTCTGCTTGAGAAGGGCGCGGGCGGTGGCAACCACTGTCTGGTTGCGGCGCTCGACGACGCCGTTCTGCTGCAGGGTGTACGGCGCGGTGAAGTGGCGCTTGATCCCCTCATCGGCGCAGTACGTCGCGAACTCAGCCGCCGTGAACTCGCCGCCGTTATCCGTGCGCAGCACCCGAAGCTTGCGGCCGCATTCCTTCTCCGCAACAGCTTGGTGGTGCTTGATGGCGTCCGCGGCTGCCCCCTTGGTGTCGAGGACAACCCAAATGTAGCGGGACATGTCGTCGACGAGGAGGAGGAAGTAGCGTCATCCTCCAGGTGTAGCCGGTGTCACGGGGCCACAAAGGTCGCCGTGCACGAGCTCCAGCTTCTCCTTGGCGCAGAAGCTTGCTTGGCGGGGAAAAGACAGACGTCGCTGCTTGGTGAGGATGCAGGTGTCGCAGAACTGCTCCACGTGGTCGACGCATGGCATGCCCTGCACCATCTCCTTGTTGCCGAGCTGCTTCAGGGCCTCGAAATTGAGGTGCCCAAAGCGCTCGTGCCACCGCCAGGCCTCATCGTCTCGCCGAGCTGCAAGACAAAAGGGTTGCGCCACCTGTACGTGAAGAACATAGAGGCGGTTGCTCCCCCTGTTCACCTTGGCGAGAAGTCGGTGACGGGGATCCCAAATGCGAAGCACGCCATTCTAGATCTCCACGCGCGAGCCGTTCTCATCCAGCTGTCCCAAGCTGATGATGGAGTTCCTCAGCGCGGGGATATAGTAGACGCCGGTGAGCAGCCGGTGCTCGCCGTTCTTGGGGACGAAGATGACGGAGCCGACGCCCTTGATCTCCACGGCGGAGGCGTCCCCGAACTTGATAGAGCCTCGAACGTCGTAGTCAAGCTCGGAGAACAACTCCCGTCGGCCTGTCATGTGGTGGGTGGCGCCGTTGTCGAGGCACCACCCATCGATCTTGCTGTCGTTGCCGGACCCGCTGCTGAGGAGGGCATGTGCCTTGGGCTCGTCAAGGTGGAGAAGAGCCGCTGCAGCCGGTGCTGCTGGAGGTAGCTCAGTGCTCGCATGTGCCATGAACAGAGCTTGTTGCTCCTCTGCCTGCGCGATGTGGGCCTGGGCGCGTCTTGGCTGTCTGCAGTCCCTGGCCCAATGGCCAGCACGGCCACAGTTATGGCAGGCGTCATCTTGTGCCGGCTTGGGCTTCTCGGCGATGCCGCCCTGGGCACCTCCGCGGGCGCCGACCTCGGCACGCCCTTTCGCCCCGGCCTGGGCGCCTTTGCGTGGCTTGCCGCGCTTGCCACTCTTGCGGCCGGCTGTTGCGGAAGAAGGCTCCCCCTTCTTCTTGTCACCTTGGCCAGCAGCCCACTGCTCCCGGGTGAGAAGGAGCTTCCCACCAACGGTGGCAGGCCCCGAGAAGGGTTGTGGCTCATCACCGTCGACGACCTTGAGGCGACCTATCGCCTCTTCGATCGACATCGTGGAAAGGTCCAGCAGGGACTCGATTGAGCGAGCCATCTGCCTGTACTTCTCGGGGATGCAGCGGAAGAGCTTCTCGACAGCTCTCTCCTCGCTGTAGGTGTCGTCGCCAAACTGCACCAACTTCTACAACAGAGTGTTGAGACGGAGAGCAAAATCATCGACGTCCTCACCTAGCTTGAAGGCCAGGTTCTCCCACTCCTTGCGAAGTGCCTGCAATGTGGACTTGCGGGCGCGGTCGCTGCCGATGCGTGCTGCAGCAATGGCGTCCCAGCCTCCTTGGCCGTCCGCTTGCTGGTAAGCGAGAACTGCATCTCGGACGGAACTGCAGCGATGAGGGCATTCAATGCCCGTCGATCCTGGTCGTAGTCGACGTCACCGTACCGGACTGCCTCCCACATGTGCAGCACCTGAAGTCTCACCTTCATCACCGCAGCCCACTCAACATAGTTGGTCTTGGTGAGGGTAGGCCACCCACCACCGGGGCCAACGTCCCTGGCAACAGCCTGGTACCCGTGGTGACCACGGTACCGGTCCGGGGAGAGAAGCACGCTCCCTGTGACGGCCGTGCTCCTCCTCGATCCGTCCGCCGCGCCAGTGCTCGTACTCCTCCTCCCTCCCCCACCTATTTCCACTGCTTGCCTTCTCTCCCCAACTACGCGTCGTGGGCGCAGGTGGCCCGTCCCTCTCCCGCAGCCGCCCCGGGCGCTCCTAGCGCCGCCACCATTCCTCTCCTCATGGCGGTGGGCGCGGGTGGCCTGGGTGCCGGCACGGGTGGACCGGGCGCTAGCGCCGGTGGCCCTGGCGCGGGCGGGGGCGCGGGCGCCGCCGCCGACGACCCCCGGACACAGCCGCTGGCGGCCTGGGCGCGGGCACAGGGGACGCGGACGCCGTGGCGGCCGTCGTCGCCGCTGCCGGACTGGGCATGCCGTCGCGACGCGCCACCGTCACCCCTCTCATCCTGGCGGCGGGGGCAGGGGCCGGGAGCGCGGGTGCGGGCGCTACTCCTTTCCCCGCCTCACCTCCACTGCCGCCCACCGCGGAACGCCCCGACTCCGCCCTCGTCGCTGCCCGGGCAGCTGCCGCGGACAGCCAGGCCCGAGTGCGTGCAGCCGCCCTCGCTTGGGAGCGCGAGCAAGATGCAGCCGATGCACTGGCCCGCCAGATCACTGAGGCGGAGCAGCTCCTCGTCCTCCCTGCCTCACCCGGCGTCGGGGCCACCTCCTCTGGCTCGACGGGTCACCGCGTGTCCCACACCGCGGTCATCTGGCTTGATTCGGCCGATCCGCTCGTGGTGCAGCTCCACTACCTGGCCGGCGGTGTCCAAAACATCCGGCTCCTCGTCCCGGTCGTCCTCGCGCCTGAGTCGCCCTCCTATGCCCGTTGGCGGGACCTGGTCCTCCTCACCCTCTGCTGCTACGCCCTCAACGACCATGTCCTCGTCGATGCCTCGGTTGCGGTCCAGACCCCCACGTGGCTGCGCCTTGACAGCATCGTCCTCTCCTGGATCCTCGGGACGATCTCCCTCGACCTCCACGACCTCGTCCGTAACTCTGCTGACACTCGCCGCCAGATGAAGGGCATGGCGGACTCCCTCGGTGACCTTGGCTGGCCCGTGGAGGACCGCATCCTGGTCCTCAACGTCCTCCGTGGGCTCAGTGACCGCTACGCCCATCTCCAAACGTGGATCACCCATCAACGGCCCTTCCCTACCTTCCTGCAAGTCCGTGACGACCTTGTCATGGAGGAGCTCACTCAGGGCATCCAGCCCGGGTCTCTCTCCACCCGGGGTCCTCGTCTTCCTCGACTGCCCTTGCCGCTACTCCTCCGCCGCGTCCGTCTGCTCCGCTGCCGTCGTCTCTTCTTGGTCCTCCTCCCCCCGGGCCGAACGGGGGTGGGGGGGCCGTGGCGGCCGCCGTCGCCGCGGAGGGGGGCATGATGCGGGTGCGGGCCGTGGGAGCAACCCGGCACCGGCGCTTCCACGGGGTGCACCCTGGCCCTCTTTCCACAACCCGTGGTCGGGACGCATCTCCATGTGGCCCTTTCAGGCTCCCGGCAGTGAGACTCGCCAGCCGACAGTGCTCGCTGGTGCTCCTCCAGGGTCTCACTCCGCGTCTCCGTGGGCTATACACCTCCTGGCGCCTCACCCGGGCCGTGGGTGACACCTCCCGGCGCCTCACCCGGGCCTGTCGGTTGGAACCCGGCGGCCTTGGCCAGCTCCTTCAGCACCATGGCCCTGACACCGCCTGCAGGTCCAGACTGGATCGCCGACTCGGGAGCCACTTACCACACCACTCCCGACCCTGGTATACTCTCTTCCGTTCACCCTCCTTCCTCTCACCCTTCGTCCATCATGGACGCAAATGGTTCGTGTCTTCCTGTCACGTCCATGGGTGCCGTTGACGCTCATGGCTCCTTTCGTCTTCCTGATGTCCTTGTTGCCCCTTCTATGGTTCACAACCTTCTTTCTATTCGTTGATTTACAGCTGACAATTCCTGTTCTGTTGAATTTGACTCTTCTGGTCTTACTGTGAAGGATTTGGCTTCCTGGCGTCCTCTTCTCCGATGTGACAGCACGGGGCCCCTTTACACCCTTCGGTTTCCGGCGTTTGCTTCGCCTTCTTCACCGTCCACTTTGTTAGCTACTTTCGCCGCCACTACATCCTCCACCATTTGGCACCGTCGTCTCGGCCATCCTGGACGTGATGCTCTGATGCAGCTTAGTCGTAGTTCCGACATTCGTTGTACTCGGGCTCACGATGAGCATGTGTGTCATGCGTGCCAGCTGGGCCATCATGTCCGTCTTCCTTTTCATTCTGATGCTTTTCCCGCACTTCTCCACTTCTTCGCCTGGGTGTCTACTCAGTTCGGCCTCACCATCAAGGCCGTCCAGTGTGACAATGGCCGCGAGTTCGATAACACCACCTCGCATGCCTTCTTCCTCTCTCACGGTGTCCAGTTGCGCATGTCTTGCCCGTACACCTCCTAGAACGGCAAGGCTGAGCGCATGATTCGCACCACCAATGACACCATGCGCACCCTTCTGCTCAAGGCGTCGCTCCCTACTCGCTTCTGGGCTCAGAGTCTGCACACCTCCACCTATCTCCTTAACCGCCTTCCTTCTGCTGCTTGCCCAGCTCCTACGCCACACCACGCTCTTTTCGTACCCTTCCTCGATATGACCACCTTCGTGTCTTCGGGTGTGCGTGTTACCCTAACACCACTGCCACCGCTCCCCACAAGCTGGCTCCCCGTTCGACTCTGTGTGTCTTCCTCGTGTATTCCCCGGATCACAAAGGTTACCGCTGCTTTGACCTCACCTCTCGTCGGGTCCTCATCTCTCGCCATGTGGTTTTTGATGAGTCCGTCTTCCCCTATTCCACCACCACCACAACCACTTCCACCCCTGACCTTGACCTCTTCTCTCTGTTTCCCACTGACATGGTGGTCCAGCCACCTTTACCGCTGTCTCCTGCAGGTACTGCTCCTCCGTGCCCTTCGCCAGGCCCGTGCCCCAAAACGCCGCCCACCAGTGACGCCCCTAGCCCTGCGCCTTGCTCGGGTCCGGAGGCCTCACCCTCCGGTGCTGCTTCTGCCCCTACGCCCGACGCGGATCTGGGGACGCCGACTTCCGCACGTCTACCAACGTCGTGCGCGGGCGGCTCCACTGCCTCAGTCACCACCGGTGGCCTCTTCTCCATCGGCGACGCCTACACCACCGGTGGCCTCTTCTCCGCCGGGGACGCATACACCACCGCCGCGGCCGCCGGCTGCCTGTGTCGTCCCGCCGGTGTACCACCCACCGCTCCTTCACCGACACCCGCGGCATGTTCACCCTATGGTGACGCGGCACGCGGTTGGTACCCTGCGGTCCCGGGCTCTTGCGACGATGCCCGGCGACCCGTAGGTCTCTCCAGTACTCTTCCGTTCGCGACGCCTTGTCGGACCCTCACTGGCGCCGCGCGATGGAAGAGGAGTACGCGGCGACTCGCCAACCAGACATGGGATCTGGTGCCTCGTCCGCCCGGCTCCAACGTCGTCACCGGCAAGTGGATCTGGACACACAAGCGGCGGGCTGATAGTACCCTTGAGAGGTACAAGGCTCGCTGGGTTCTCCGGGGTTTCACTCAGCGCCCTAGAGTCGACTATGATGAGACTTTCAGCCCCGTGGTGAAGCCGGCCACCGTCCGCACGGTGCTCTCACTAGCTCTCGCTCACTCCTGGCCCGTGCATCAGCTGGATGTCAAGAATGCCTTTCTGCACGGGACTCTCAATGAGACAGTCTACTGCGGCCAGCCGGCGGGGTTTGTTGACTCTTCTTGTCCCGACATGGTCTGCCGGCTCAACAGGTCTCTCTACGGCCTCAAGCAGGCCCCTCGGGCGTGGCACTCTCGACTTGCTGCTTTCCTGTTGTCACTGGGATTTGTGGAGGCCAAGTCAGATACGTCCTTGTTCATCTATCACCACGGAGCTGAGACTGCCTACCTGCTGCTCTATGTTGATGATATTGTCCTCATAGCCTCCAGTCCGTCACTACTCCGCCGCATCATCAGCTCTCTTCAGCAGGAGTTTCCTATGAAGGATCGTGGTGTGCTCCACCACTTCCTCGGGGTCATTGTTGAGCCTCGTCCCACCGGTTACTTCTTCACCAGCGGCAGTACACTCTTGATATCCTAGAGCGAGCTGGGATGACTAACTGCAAGCCCTGCTCCACTCCAGTTGACACACAGGGCAAGCTGTCAGAGGCCGAGGGCATCCCAGTGGCAGACCCCACTGCAAACCAGAGTCTTGCCGGTGCACTTCAGTACCTCACCTTCACCAGGCCAGACATCACCTATGAAGTGCAGCAAATATGTCTTCACATGCATGATCCCCGAGAGCCCCACCTCACTGCTCTCAAGCGCCTCCTCCGCTACCTCCGCGGCACTGTCGCCTACGGCCTGCTCCTTCACCGGTCTTCCTCCACCGAGCTCTTCGTCTACACTGACGCCGACTGGGCCGGGTGTCCGAACACTCGGCGCTCCACCTCCAGCTACGCTGTCTTTCTGGGCGGCAACCTGGTGTCCTGGTCATCCAAGCGCCAGCCAGTGGTCTCCCGCTCCAGTGCCGAGGCGGAGTACCACGCTGTCGCTAACGGTGTGGCTGAGGCCTCCTGGCTTCGGCAGCTCCTTGCCGAGCTCCACAGCCCTCTCTCCCGGAGCACGCTGGTCTACTGCGACAACGTCAGTGCGGTGTACCTCTCTACCAACCCTGTTCAGCACCAGCGGACCAAGCATGTGGAGATCGATCTACACTTTGTCCGTGATCGAGTCGCCATCGGCGATGTTCGGGTCCTCCACGTCCCGACCACCTCTCAGTTTGCCGACATCTTCACCAAGGGCCTCCCGTCATCCACCTTCACCGAGTTTCGCTCCAGCCTCAACATCACCGGTGGCTAGTTGCGTCCGTGGGGGGCTAGTGTGTGTGCTTCTTTTCGTGTTCAGTCTATAACTACGCTGCGCCGGTAGTTCAGACTGCGGGGGGGTGTTGGAATATGAGTGTATTAGGCCCATGAGGCCCATGTATGACATGTTATATTGCTACCTTTCTAGAGTTAGCCCAAGTAATGAGAATCAGAAATTCCAACAGTCACAAAAATTGATGTTGTGGTCACAACAACTACAAAGTAGTTTTAAGTGCAACCTTGGAATCTGTGTGTTCTTTGGCCACAAAGAACCAATGAAGTCTACTATTATCTGACATAGATCTTAGATTTCGTTTGTTGCGCCAAAAATATAGGATTTCAACTAAGTATCACAAATAGTATAACAGTAATGGAAAACAACAGAAACAGTGCACAACAAGCCACCCCAATTAAAAAATAAAAAGAAGAAATCACAGTATAGCATCTTCAAACTTACCTTCTGTACATAGTCCAGCCGACCTCCAGTATTTTAAAAGGAAGTCCCCTTCAGCAGCGTAGAACTATTAAAGTATATGTACAGCAGTAAACAAAGCATAATACACTAATCATGATACCTATCCCTCAAAAAGAAACTGCATGATACCTGCCATATCATTTCCAACAACACTTATCATGAAGGGTTGTGTCCTAAGCTTTGACATGCACTCAGCAATATTTCTTGCTACGCCTCCACTGATGTATTTCACCTAAGAATTCCAAACTCACTAAGTAAATATCTGTACGAATGTTATATAAAGCTATAAACTACTAAGCAGCTGTATAGTCCGTAACTATGGACGAAGCAAATGCATACGATACAGACTAACAAAGTAATAAAACTAGAAAAGGTATTGAAATTTGGAAGAAAATAAGAAACAAGAATGAACTCGATATCAAATGCCTAGAAGCATTGAAGTGGCAATTGAAGGCTCTCATTCATAAATCCCCAAAAAAAGTTATTACCCATGTTACAATCTAACGACCTCATTCTAAAGTAGATAAGTACCACAACTATAACAAGAGACAATAGTCACTGAGTTTCTCACTGATACTAACTAAGGCCTTGTTTAGTTCACCTCAAAATTGCTAGTTTTTTCACTCTCTCTCCATCACATCAATCTTTAACCGCTTGCACGGAGTATTAAATGTAGCTAAAAATAACTAATTGCACAGTTTAGTTATAAATCATGAGACGAATCTTTTAAGCCTAATTAGTCTATGATTGGATAATAATTGTCAAATACAAACGGAAGTGCTACAGGAGTTCGATTTGAAATTTCTAGCCATCTAAACAAGGCCTAAATGAGCATTAGGATAAGTGCTGATGCGGAAGGATCTGCATTTCAAACCCCAACAGTGGAGCCATATACTAAGATGACCTTACCTGTCACATTTGCAATCCTCCCTACCTGTTAACATGAACCTTAAACACAAACTCGGTACATGAATTCCTGAATTATATCCCAAGCACATGGCGCCAGCAACCGACCATCAGACACACAATGGGCATCAATTACAAACCCGTTCTAAGCACAAAGACGAAAGAAGTCAAACCTACTGTCTCAAATCTACTTCGAATTCCACAGAATACTTGTTGCTCATGATCGATTAGTCCATCAAACGGTTATACCTAGCTTCTAATAACCCATCCTAAGTTCTAGTAGAAGAGTAGAGGGACACGCACCATTCCAGGGACAGTGGTGCCAGGATGGGGCGGCACGGAAGGCTTGGCATGGATATCCAGCACCATTCCGCCGATGACCACCGGGCTTGGGGCCTCCACCTCCTGAAGGCTGCTTAACGGATTCTGCGACCAAGGGGGGAAGAAATCAGTCAGGTAAGCAAAAGAGAAATCAAGGTTGGGCGGTACGACACATACAAGGCGAAGCGGCGCGGGTGAAGGCAGAAGGAGGTGGCGGCGGACAGCCTCCATCCGCCGGTTCGCGGACTCGGCCATGTAAGGCGGCTAGGATTCTTCAGAGGACGGCGGACAGCAGCGCCTTTGGATGCGGGGAAGCCGAAGAGGATCAGAGGCGAGGGATTTTTTTTTTTTTTTTTTTTTGAGAATAGAGGCGAGGGATTCCTGCTGCCATTGGCGGCGGCTCAACGCACGGGACGCTATGAATTGGGCCGTGTCAGGCTCGAATGTGGGGCATGGCCCAAATGTGCTCGCTAAGCAACCAGACCCGTTACTGGGCCCAATAGATTCCATCCTCTCTTATGGTGATTTCGTTTAGCAAAAAAGAGAACTATTTTTAAAAGGAATGTGTAAAAAGAGTACGTCTGGAACTACATTTCTCTTTTATCTTCTGTCTTCTATTTACAAGACACTTTTCTCTTCTATCTTCTATCTACAAGACACTAAAACATTTATAATCCAATGGTTCATAGGCTCAAGGTCAGTCTCAGTCTCAATGTCTAGTTTCACTGCACGATTTTTAAAACGCCACATAAGTTAGAGAATGATGAAACAATAAATGAAATTGGCCTTCGCAATGCATAATTTTATTGCACAGTTTTATATGCTATTTTTAGCCTCTCATGGGTGCCACTTCTCCCGTCCCTCTTCCCTACCGCAGAAACACATCTCCTCATCCATCATCAAGTATTCGCAGTCGCACATGGCATTATCGATGTTTTACCACTGATAGCCCGCCACCGGGGTACCCGAGATGGTGATTTGTTCGGAGGGGTATCGGCGTATGTAGGAGCTCGATGGTAAACGCAGGTAGACAACGATTTATACTGGTTCGGTATGTCGGGAGGTCACGGCGTCCTACATCTAGTTAGGGTAGATAGTATATTGTGCCCTGTTGGGATCTAGAACCTTCGCTGCACCTCCACCGACTATTGCGAGGGTACCTTCTCCAGGGAAGGTACCTTCTCCAGGATGGGGGTAGTGCTTGGGCTTAGTCCCAGACAGGAAAGGAAAGAATAGTGTAGAATAATTTGTGAGTCTACTGCCCCCTTCTCCCTTGCCCCTGGGGTTCTATTTATAGAGTGGGTAGGAGGAGGAATCTTCCTTCTTCCCCCCTTGAATCATGAATTTACATACAAGTCCCTCTAATCTATTTAGCCCATTGGGCCATTTTACAATGAGGGGGTGGGCGTGGCCACCCATCCTCCCAACATGCCCTGCGCTTCTAGACCGTGAAGTCTGTTGTGGCTGTGTGTATGTTATTGTTAGCTTCCGATCTAGGGAGCCCTGCCCTCTTTTATATAGTCTAGGGGTAGGAGTCCTAGTCAGTTATAAAGTAGAGATCCTAGTCGGATTATAAACTAGTTCTAATAGGTTTACATGAAAGGAATCCTAGTTGGACTACGTCTTCTATTATCTTCTCTGTGGGGAGCCCCGTGGGTCCCTCATCGATAGACATGCGGCGCCGAGCATCTCCACCTCCTGTTGCGCACTCTTCCCACCACAGGCGCAAGAACACATCTCCACATCCATCATCAAGTATTCACAGTTGCAAATGGCATGCAGTGCCGAGCATCTCCATCTCCCACCACGCGAAGTAGGTGGAGCCGTCGCCCTCACCCGCGACGGAGGAGCCCACGACCATGCCCCGTGGCGGTGGAGTGCTTGACGAGATAACGGCAGTGCAACCCTGCTACCCCTCGACCGTGCAGGGGCGCCTCCCCAGAGTCGTCCTGCTCGCATGTGGCCACACCTGTGGAGGAGAAGACGCCCTGCTCGCGCCCAACGGTCTCCGCGGCGGAAGAGTCTTCTCACTCCCGGCCATAGGTGGAGGTCATGGACGGAGGTCGCACCCGCGATTATGGATGTCATGCATGGCTTCCCCTCTCGTGACGGAGGCCGCGTTACGCTCGCGGCGGCGAAGATTGCACCGACAATAAAACGGACGTGAAGCCCGCGGTGGCGCTCGCTCTTGTGTCGCGGCGAGCTGGCGGAGCGGCGACCGATGTAGCCCACGTTCACGCTCGCGTCACGGTGGAGGAGCCCCACCGGGCGTCCTTCCTTGCCGATGAAACCTCGATGGTTCTCAATGCGGATTTCATCCGGTTTGATGTTTGTTGGATACGCCGTCGAGCTCGTTTTGTGGCCATGAAACGAATTCCTTTTGTCTCCTCGTTTCATGATGTGGCATCATATTAAATGTGCATGTCATCTCTCGTGAAACCTGAACAGACTGGCCTAATCACTCACTCGCACACGGTGCCCCTCGGCGCTAATCGCGCTCCCTCGCTCCCCCGACCCCGAGGCTGCTCCGTCACGCACGCCACCATTCCATCGTACCCAGCTCAATGTAACCAGCCGCCGTCCCGGCGCCCTCCACTTCCTCTTAAACCAGTAAAAGTGCCATGTGAAATATAAGACAAGCAGGATTTTGCTCTAAACCAGTAAAAGTGCAAACATCAATTGCAGCATGTAGTCCACAAACTTGGTATTTGATACTCCTGCTTTCTGCAAATCTGCATAATTTCCATGAATTAAGTCCTTGTCCAGGTTCTATCATGCTGTCCATTCTAAAAATGTGTGAGGTTAAAGTTTGAACAAATGAAGAAGATAATGCACACAGAAGACAACTTTGCTTGTACGTAGTGGGAAATTGGTGTTATCCTGCAAAGAATTTTTGAGAATCAGAAATCTATGGCACCAAAACAGATGAGTAGGGAACCAGTAAGAACCGTGGCCAAAAGAAAAGAAAGAAATAGATCCCAAACGGCGTGAGCATAACGAAGATTCACCCACAGCTAATTGGGAGGCCAAGGGTCATTGATGCATGGATCTGACAGTGGCACTGCTCTTCGTCAAAGTTGAATATTAGAGGTGCACGAATCTACACACCAATATATAAAGGTCTGAGAGAGCCCAAAAGACATTGTGCCAGACTCTTGATTACCCAGTAGTAGCAGGCTAGCAGCGTTGATTGGCGCAGAGTGGAAGGCAGTTTTAGGTCTGGAGGTTTCAGTGTAGGTGCAGCATTGATGGGTGTGAGAAAGCGGTGGAGAGCAGTTTCAGGTTTAGAGTTTGGAAGTCATCGCTGCCCTCTTCGGTTCATTGCTGGTGGAGTGGTGGGCTTGCACATGATTTTGTGGCGACATGGCTTTAGGATTAGAGTTTAGTGATTTGCAGGACCCATCTGATGATGTGGCTTCATGAAATAAAGAGAATAAACTAGTGGGTATTAACTTTAAAGGAGTTTAAGATATGGATACAGAGTATCTTGTAGAAGATAATGATAAATGCATAAACTAAAACTGCAAGTTGCAATGTCAATTGACATACTCATGTCGTAATAGGATGTTCACATTGCTTGGGAAAAATAGAAAAGGAAAGAACCATGGAATAATTGCACACAATTAAGGCCAAGCAACGACCAAGCAAACTTGATCTAAACACTTTTTCTCGTACACAAAGGAGAGTTGTGTATTATTTCACCAATATAAGAAATAATCTTTGTAGGTTAAAATCCCTAACAGATTGAACAATTATACTACTAATTGTTTTATAGATATATTTTTTTGTTTTAACTGTAACGTTAGCACGAACACTATATTAATCAACTTATGTTAAGCCACGTTTTTTGACAAGCTAAAAATAATTGTGGCCTTTGCTTTGGAGAAAAATGGTGATGCATAGAGCTTCGATGCATGCCGTCCCTCATCTCCTGCCACGTCTTCGCTTGTAGTCTTCTTCCATCCACCTTTACGGATTCGTGATTGACTTGGCCCGTATTAGACCCATAGAGAAAACCTGATGTGTACTGTAGGATCATGAGTTGAGAGCATATGACATTCATCCACGGTGTACTTATTACAACAAGTTCATTAGGCAAGCAATTGTCGTTAACAAAAGCAAAGCGATTGAATTGTGACCACATCACGGTCGTTTTAAGCACAAAACCGATAAACCACCACCGTACGTAGCGGATTAAAAGGTAGCATAATTAGCATCACCGTACTAAAAAAGTCTGATGAAACCCACGTGAATCTAGGACGGAATGCGCTAATTGACCCCAATAATTTCTTGAATGACCCTGTCCAGGGCAAAGTCATCCGAGACAATCGTAGAATGTTGGGTCTTACTGATCTTGATGGATTTGAACTGCTTCCTCTGTCCTGGCTGCCCACTCATCTCTTTCTCAAACGCCAGGATGCTCATCAAACTGAGCTTGCCATCTCCATCGCCGTAGACTGATCCTTCTGGAGACGCATCGAAGTCGTCGTCCCAGTAGGCCAGCTGCAGCGGCGTCCTTGCCGACTCCGTTGATGTACGTCATGGGCACCATCGGCGCCACGAAGTTGTTCATCCTCGGGACGGCTCGTGTCCTGAATGGCTCGACGCCCTCGGGGAAGCCGACGTCGGCGAGGAAACGTTCCATGTCGTAGGAGGTGTAGTTCCTCTCCCCGGTGACCACGACCGGCTCGCGCCCGAACAGGGCCGGCGACGGGAAGTTCACGATGGCTCTCTCGAAGCTCCTCCACAGGGCTCTCGTGGACAGCGGCGTTGTCGGTGGCACGAAGAGGAACTTCGTTCCGGAGGCGACGTTGCTCAGTGGCTCCATGAACCCGTTGGAGAGCGTCGGCGCCACCAGGATGAGGTGCTCGATGTACTCATTTCGCCATGCCAATGGAGTGTTCCGGACGAACTCGAGGGCGACCATTCCGCCGAAGCTGTGCCCAAAGATGACGGCTTTCTTCTGTTTTCTCGCGGTCGCGGCCTCGACGAGCTTCATGAACTCCTTGAAGTAGCGGGAGTACACCTCGGATGTCTGGCCGGGGGATGGCGGTGCGTAGCGAAAATCGTAAGCCGCTCCGAACATGGTGTCTCTATCACGGTATCCCAGGTTTTCCAGTGCAGGTTTGAGCTTTCCAAGGCACAAGTCTCTGTAAAGATGCAAGAAGCAGCTTTTTTTTTTGTTAAAAAAAATAGAGATTACATATTGAATCTCTCTGCTGATTCGAAGGACGACAACTCACGACATGACGCCGGGCAGGTTCTTGTAGCTGAAGGCTCTTGTGGAGCCGAAGTTGGGCAGTCGCGTCTCGACGCCGGGCAGGTTCCGGTACTCGTTGATGGCAGGGTCGTAGACGAGGCGCATCTGCTCCAGGAAGCAATCCACGTACTCATCGGCAGCCAGGTATGAAACGTTGTTCCAGAGCTTGAACCATCCCTTCCCCTTCATGGCGCCGCAGCGTGGCTTTGACGGTTGGTACGCCTCGGTGAGGCGTGCATCCAGGTCGCTGCAGCCCATCCCAGGCAACAGAATGAGCGGGAGGAGCTCGCTGCCATTGACGCCGGCATGTTTGCATAGGCGTGGCCTGCCAAACGAGAGGTAATCACGGAGGGCCGGTGGGAGCATAAGCACAAGGAGGAGGAGAGGCAGAACAAGAGTAGACAAGGCCATGGAGTTTTGTCTGCCTGATTGCTGACTAGCCTAGTGCATGTATCGCAATTCACACAAGGTATATATATGATTGCGATCGAGCACCTACCACTTCAAGAGGAAATTAAGAACAAGCTTGTGTATGGAGAATGTAAACCAACAGAAAGATGATGACAGATGATTTATTCCGAGCTTCACTTGGTTGTCACTAAGCTAGTTCTAGATGGTGCTGAGAAGAAAGGTCTACTCTCTATGTTACAAGTGCTGCGGCTACCGGTGAGCAACAAGCAAGCCCAGAGGACAAGGCCCGCCCTGTACTTGAGAGGAGGCCCAACCCGCGCACCTCTGGTCCAGCATGGGCCTGTTAGAAAGTCAGGAGCGTGTGTGCGTGAGTACTTAATCGGGAAGAGCAAGCTGAGTGCGGCTCAGACCATTTTGTACGAAACATTCGAACCAGTTTAAGATTCATCTGCAAATAATCGCTAGTTCTATCTCTAGTTTCCTTTCCCTTCCTACGGTTGCTTCTCCGATCCCCTCTTCCTACTAACAATCTGGTATCGGATTTCTTCGATCCAACCACCTTCTAGCCTCCGATTCTGGATCCCAGCATCCCCTTCCAAAATTACTACACCTGCCGTCAGCGAGCGCAAGGTGCCATGGAGCCGAACACGAAGCTGTTGATGGAAGACGTCGCCCGCCAGTTCAACGCTCAGGACGAGCGCTGGGAGCGCTGCTTCTCTGCCTTTGAGAAGGCAGCGGCGGACTGCGCAGCGGCGCTCCACTCCCGCCATCGAGTCTGCGTCGGCATCGACCTCCATCAACTCCTACGTCGAGCGACACATCGTCGCAGTGGAGTCGAACCAGGAAGCCCATGAATGCGCCGTCTCCGACCGCCTCCTCAACCTCGAATCAATGCGCCTCAAGGATGAACCGGATGACGTCACATCGGCGCGTGTTGCAGCGCTGGAGCAGTCGGTGAAGAAGGTCACCTCATGGCATCCTACTCTCGACGGCACCATCAACGACCTCAAGCTCCACGTCAACAAGGTTTCTAAACTCTCTGATCACCAGGTGTTTGACACATTATCGCAACAGCCTAGGATCTACAACGCTCCGATGTCGATGGCCACGTGCCCACCTGCCGGACTCACAATTGATAGGCCCGTAGGGCACGGCGTTGCAGCGAGTACACAGGACGTTGGATTGGGACCGTCCATGGTCACCGGTCCACTCCCGGCCAATGGTACATTCCAAGCACCTTTGTACTCTTCGGCAAATCACTTTACTCATCAACCGATTCAGTCCCATCCATTCCGCCCACCACCGCCACCATTTCCCAATTCGTCTGCATTTTTCAGCCACCAGCCACCGCCTATTCATCAACCCCCACCTTACGATCGCAATTCCACCAATCACCTAGGTCACCTCCCTAAAGTTGACTTCCCTTCGTCCAATGGCGACAATCCTAGGTGTTGGTGTAGGCGTAGTGAGAAGTATTTCCGCATGTATGGTATCGAACGTGAGATGTGGATCACTATCGCTAAAATCCTTTTTGAGGGTGCCGCTTCCTGTTGGTTTCAGTCTGTTGAGCCCCAAATTTCTTCTAAGACTTGGGAGCAATTTTGTGAGATGATTAGTGAGCGTTTTGATCATAACCAGCATGATGTACTCCTTCGTAAACTCCACCACATCACTCACACTGGTTCAGTAACAAAATATGTTACTGAGGTCATCTCTATCGTTGAGTAGCTTACAGCATATGCAGTGGCGGTGAATCCTATTTATTTCGTTTCTCGATTTGTTGATAGCCTCAAACCTGAGATTCGTGCTGTGTTGATTGTGCAAAGCCCAAAAACGCTCAATTCTGCCGTGAATTTGGCCTTATTGCAGGAAGAAGCATTGGAAGCAACACTTGTGGCCAGGGCTACTAGCAGATAAGCCTAGGGTGGTTCCACCTGCAGTAGACGCTGATTCAAAGATGACTGCACTCAAGCACTATCGCAGAGCTACGGGGCTATGCTACAAATATGGAGCCAAATGGAGCAAAGATCACCATTTCTCACCTGAAGTATTGCATGCTATACAAGATCTATGGGAGTGCCATTCAGTTGAAGAGGAAGAGCCATCTAAAGAAGCAGGTGATGAATCATTATGTTTGGCCATTTCTAAAGCTGTAGTTTCTGGTGCCTCTGCTCCAAAAACAATCCAGTTCCTTGGTTCTATACAAGGTTTACCTGTCTCTATCCTTATTGATTCAGGCAGTACTTCTTCATACAGTATTGTTAGTTAGTTGAGTTCTGTTAATCTAGTTAATCACAATAGTGTTGTTAGCATTGCTGGTGGTAGTCTGTTGAAGAGCTCAACTATGTTTCAGCAAGCAGTGTTTATTATTGATGGTCATCAGTTCTGTGCAACCCTAAAAGTCCTTCCTCTTGTCCACTTTGATATCATATTGGGCATGGACTGGCTGGAACAGTTCAATCCTATGCAGATTCATTGGAAGGGAAAATGGTTGCAGCCAGAATACTTTTGTTACCCTGCAGGGATTATCACCTGTATCTTCTGATTCATTGTGGCTTCAGTCTGTTGTCCGGATACTGATCCTTCAATTGCAGTGGATTCAGAAATGCATCCTGAAATTCAGTCTCTGGTTAGCCAGTTTCAACATCTGTTTGATCCACCAGAAGGTCTTCCTCCACCTAGAGCTTGCAACCACACAATACCTCTTTTGCCTGGTTCAAAACATGTTGCTGTCGAGCCTTACAGGTATCTACCCAAGCTTAAGGATGAATTAGAACAACAGTAGCTGCTATGATGAAACAAGGTATCATTCAACCAAGTGCTAGTGCTTTTTCTTCTCTAATATTGTTGGTTCCCAAAAGGATGGAGGTTACAGGTTCTGTGTTGATTACAGACAGCTCAACTCTATTACTGTCAAGTCCAAGTTCCCATTCCCATTTTTGATCAACTCATGGATGAGTTAGCCAGTGCCAAATGGTTCTCTTGACATGAGGTTAGGATTTCATCAGATCCTAATGGCTCCTGGAGAAGAACACAAAACTGCATTCCAAACACACCTGGGCCACTATGAGTTCAAGGTGATGGCATTTGGTCTCACTGGTGCCCCTGGTACCTTCCAAGGAGCAATGAATTGTACACTAGTTCCTGGGCTCAGGAAGTTTCTCTTGGTCTTCTTTGATGATATTTTGATCTACAACCAAACCTTTGAAGAACATTTGATGCACTTGCAACAAGTTTTTCTTTGGCTCCAGCAAGACCATTAGCATCTGAAGCTTAGTAAATGCAAGTTTGCCCAACAATCTATTTCATATCTGGGACATGTGGTCAGTGCAGCTGGTGTATCAACTGACCCCATTAAGGTTAAAGCTATACTTGATTGGCCAATTCCTAAATTGACCAAAGAATTGAGAGGCTTTTTAGGGCTAGTAGGGTACTATAGAAAATTTATCAAACACTTTGGCATCATTGCCAAGCCTCTTACCAACCTGCTATGTAAAGATGTGCCCATCCTGTGGACCGATACTCATACTCAGGCTCTTGAACAGCTAAAACTCTCATTGTATTTTGCACCTTGTTTGGCCTTACCTGATTTTTCATTGCCGTTCCACATTGAAATTGATGCTTGTGCCACAGAATTGGAGTTGTGCATACTCAGAATGGCCATCCTTTGGCTTATATCAGTAAAGCCCTAGGAGTCAAGAATCAAGGATTTTCAACATATGAAAAAGAATACCTGCCATTTTAGTTGCAGTTGATCAGTGGAGACCCTATTTCCTGCAAGGTCTATTCATCCACACAGATCAATAGAGTTTGATCCACATGAATGAGCAGAGGTTACACTGGTAGCAAAAGATGTTTACTAAACTTCTGGGTCTTAATTACAAGATCATCTATAAGAAAGGCATTGATAACAAAGCTGCAGATGCCTTATCTAGGAAACCACAGACTGATCTGATGTTTGTAATGTCCACAGTCACTCCAAAATGGTTGGAAGATGTTTGTGCAGCTTATCACTCAGATCCTGAAGCACTTTCTATTCTTGCTAAGTTGGCTTTTGACCCACACTTCAGCTTATCTGATGGAGTTATTCGCTTCGATGGTAATATTTGGCTTGGTTCTAATGAGCTATCATAATAGAGAGTGTTTCATGCATTACACTCTAGTGCCTTAGGTTGACATTCTGGATCTCCAGCCACATTCCATAGAATCAAGCAACTATTCTATTGGCCAAAGATGAAGTCTGACATTCCCAATCTGGTTCAGCTAATGCTATCTTAGTCATTATTGACAAGTTCACCAAGTTTGGCCACTTTATACCTCTAAAGCACCCATTCAATGCTCAGTCTATTGCCAAAGTGTTCCCGGCTGAGGTTTATCGCTTGCATGGGTTTCCAAAGGCCATAGTATCTGACAGGGATAGGATTTTCACAAGCAACTTCTGCCAGAACTTGTTCCGGTACACAAGAGTGGAGTTGAGGTTGAGCATTGCTTACCATCCTCAATCAGATGGCCAAACAGAATGACTAAACCAAGTGTTTGGAAACTTATTTACGCTGCTTTGTCAATACTTGTCCAAAGAAGTGGAGTCAATGGCTACCACTTGCTGAATTATGGTATAACACCAGTTTTCACTCAGCATTGGGTAAGACCCCATTTACAGTGATGTATGGGCAAGAACCATGACACTTTGGCTTGAATTTCACTTTTGTGGATACACCGATGCCTGATCTCTCTGAATGGCTTTTTGCTCGGACTGTCATGCAAGAATCTGTCTCACAACACCTCATCAGAGCTCAGCAAAGGATGAAACGTCAGGCTGACAAATCAAGGTCTAAGAGGCAGTTTACTGTTGGTGATTGGGTCTACCTTAAGCTTTAGCCATCTGTGCAATCTTCTTTGAGCCATCGCTCCAGTAAGAAGCTGTCATTCAAATTTTTTGGTCCATAAAAGATCTCTGCTCATGTTGGTGCTGTGGCTTACCGACTGGCTCTACAAGAAACATCATCTATACACCTGGTGTTTTACGTTTCTCATTTAAAAGCTTCACACAACTCTAAGCCAGTGACAACTTCCCTTCCTTCTGCTCTTGTGGAGTTATAGGTATCGCAAAGCATTCTTCAGCGACGCTGGACATCTGGAGATCATCCAATTGAGCAAGGTTTGATTCAGTGGTCCCAGATGCCCGCTTCTCTTGCTACCTGGGAGAACCTGGAGCAGCTTTGTCAGCAATTTCCCTGCGCTCCGGCATGGGGACATGCCAGCTCTCAAGGGAGGGTGATTGTTACAAGTGCTGCGGCTATCGGTGAACAACAAGCAAGCCCAGAGGACAAGGCCTGGCATGTACGTGAGAGGAGGCCCAACCCGTGCACCTCTGGTCCAGCATGGGCCCGTTAGAAAGTCAGGAGCATGTGTGCGTGAGTACTTAATCGGGAAGAGCAAGCCGAGTGAGGCTTAGACCATTTTGTAAGAAACATTCGAACCAGTTTAAGATTCATCTGCAAGTAATCGTTAGTTCTATCTCTAGTTTCCTTTCCCTTCCTGCGGTTGCTTCTCCGATCCCCTCCCTCCTGCTAACACTCTACTAGTACAATCGGCCCGGCAAGCTATCGAGGAGGAAACCCTGCCATCGAGGAGGAAACCCACGAGGGCTAAGGCACACGACCATCATGACGAGCAAGGCAGGCCGTCAAGAATCCAAGACAGGTAATCACGGAGCGTCGGTGTGGGAGCAGAAGCAGGACAAGCAGTGGCACAACACAAGAGGAGCAGACAAGGTCATATGGAGTCTCGTGTGTGCCTGCAGATTGCTAACTGACCTATTAGTGCATGTATGATGTATCGCAATAGGGCTAGGCCACATGGCTCGGTGTCCGCATCTTTTCTTGAAGCTGTACGGTAGAGCTCTACAAAAGGTTAGCATACTTGCTCCATATAGTTTCGGATAAAAAAAAAGCATACTTGTTCCAATGTTCCGCTGGGTACATGATAGAAATAGATAGAGTTGATCAATTGTTGATATTACAATGCATATGTATAGGATATAAATCTGTATAGGATATAAATCGTGATAATATATATTTAATATATATCATCAAGCTATCCCTATTCTGACAAAAATATAACTTTTGTCTCATCAAGGTATTCCTAGGTAATAAAAACAAAATGACAGATAAAATTATGTGTTGTACAAAGATTATTTCAGTTTGTTTTCCTAGACTTTGATTATTCCGCTAGCTCATACTTTTTAAAACTTTCCCTTTGCATAGCGATGCATAGATGACATACTATATTTTTTTGTTCCAAAGTGCCAAGATACATTCCTCATGAAAAAAAGAAAAGGCAAATATACATCATCAATTGTCATGATAATCATAAGCAGTTGTGTACGTGACATGCTACATAGTACAACTCTTATAGGACAAGTTGTTGCGACAATGAAAGTAATTGACAATTTTGCGTGTATCGCCTTTTGTCATTATTTTGATGGGTCTCGTGCTACTTGTGTTGGCGATAGGGCTATGCGGTTGTTTGGATGCTCGTCGTAACTCGCCATGACTCAAGTTTGGCAGCCACAGACAAAAGGCTAGTGTTTGGTCCTCGCCTCGGCATGAGTTCGCCACAGCTTTTGTCTGCACTATGCCGTGATGAGTGTGGCATCCGAAACGCTTGCCACAAAGTGTGCCGCAGGCTTTTGTGGCGGTGGCAGGCTTCGGCTACAACCCGAACAACCCCCTATAACCATGTATTTTTGTCGCGCTAGCTAGTCATGTGACCACACAACTAAGGTGGCCACAAAATATACCCACGTATTGCTAGATAGATAGTTGATATTTGACGGTGGCATGTGTAATAAAAATGGCGATACCTACAAATTTGTATAACCACACTAGATATATCTCTCTATATGTTTGGTGGTCTCAAGTCTATTGATAACAACAAATTAGTTAACTCGTCACATATTTTGATAGTTAATTTATTTGATCTCATATAGTTTACAATTTTTAAAAAAAGTATTAAGGACGAACCTTAGAAAACATGTAGTGTAGTATTAAGAACAAAGAAAATGCTCTATGAACTTTGGTGAACGGTGATTCAACATATGATGAACGTGACGAGACTAACCCCAAGTAATTGATTATAATAAGCTTAATTAACCTTGGCAAACGATTTTTTTTAAACAAACCTAACCACAACGCCGTACTAATAATAATCTGACTGGAAAAAATCACGAGGGGACAAAACATTTGCATCAACGTTGCTGGTTGAGTAAACCCCTTGGATCGGGTGATCACACCCGCACCGTGGACTCATGGGACACAGAGAATCGCCGCGCCCGCACCCCCATGACACGTGCGGCGGGCGGCAATGGACAAGGCGCCTGCCACGCCACCCCGTGCCCTCTGGGCTCTGGCCCCTCGCCGATTTTCTAAAACTAGTAGATTGGCGCGCCTTTGCGCGCCCAGTGGAAAGGTGCATCTGGAGGTTGATCGGAGTTGTCACACGCTTCGATGGGCACAGGAAAACATTTTGAAGACCAGAAAACATGTATATTACATTTTATACCATAGAATTCTGTTACTGTTTTATCTTCAAATGGTACAATAATAAATAAGGAATAAAGCTGAGATGAAAAAAATATGGAAAAAATTCATCAGAGATTTCTTCATTCTTCATAGTCCGTCAGCTTAGTTTAGGGTAGTCAAGCCTGCAATAAAAATGAGAATATTGGTGTTACACAGAGGAAATATATATTTAGTTCATAGACTGGAAATTAGGCACAAACCGCATAGCCAAGTCATGTTGAATTAGGACCTCAACCTGATCAGCAAAGCTGGCGGCACCATGATGGAGGACACGAAGGAATATTATTCAGTTCAAAAAACTCAGGCATACCAATTAAACCATTGAGTACATTTTGAAACCGCAGCCGTTTTGGAATGGCACCTGGCTGCTAGAGATACTGTCTGCTAGCTAGATACTCCAAAACACCACCTGGCCACTGCACCGGGAGGAGGAAAGAAATTAGTGTCTGTAGCTTTGGAAAGCGATACTAAAAAAAAAAAAAAGAAACTTTCCTAGGTCAGGGCATATAAGATGGCTGTGATTTGTCATCTAAGGAAGTAAACAAACATCATATCATGTGCAACGAGCAAAAGAAGATCCGCATGAGCTGAACTAGATGTGAAGAATGAAAGATTGGGAATGTGGAACTAAAAAAAAGTTCTCACTAAAACAGTAGAACAGCATATGTAAACATGTACAGTAAATAAGTTGTGGGCAATAGTTCATTTAGAGATAATACGCGAGGGGCGGGGGGTGCTGGGGGGCAAGGTACACAAAGAACCATCCTGCAACATAAATGCTTCTATATTTTCATCCATCTGAAAATGACAGGAATACACAAAGACCAATACGTTCATATGCCTAAAACTTACTTAGCAAATGGAGGAACCAATAAGGTCTAACACAAGATCAACCAACTTAGCACAACTATACTTGATACCATATTATGTATGGGTAGTACGTTGCCAAACAATTTTAACATCAATCTTTTCTGTGGGTTGACCATGGGGACAAGAACAACGATAAAATTCACTTCATTGAAATGTAAGATAAAAGCAGACATATACTACTTTAAAAGCATAGGGACAGATCTGATTACCTGAGCGCAGCACAACAAACACAATATAATTTTTGTAGCTTGAACATGATAAAAAACGATTTGATCTTACTGAAAAACCTGGAGAGCACGTATTAGCTCCATATATATCAACCATAAATATAAACTGGCAAATGAATTAACAATAAGGTATGGGTACAATATATTATTATATTTCCATTTTTGTATTTTGCATGCATCTTTTATCTACCTGGAATTTCATGGCACAGTAAGTTGTTGGAACAATTCAGAACCCGGCAGATCAGAACAAGCTGCGCTGTAAAGAAAACACCATCAATTTAGGAAAAACTGAACCGAACTAATTCGATCCGGGATCAGCATCTGCTATTGCAAAGCAAGGAACTCACACAGGGTTTATTCATAGACCATCAGAAAATTGAAGGAGTCAAACAAAATCGCACAGCAGTTAAGAGAAAATGGAATTGCCCATCAAATGATGAAAAAAAACACTGGCTGCAAAACTGATATTATCACAAAGCAACGTCATATTTCAGATACCCAAGTTCATAGCTATACTTCCTAGATCACAACGGAAAATGAATCAAACAACCTTGGTAATCCATAGCTTTAGTTGACGAATTTCAAAGAAAAAATCGGAGCGCCTTCATGCAGCTGCCTTTACTCTTCTGAAAACTAATGCAGGCAGTGGCCGCGCTCACCCCATTGTCCCGGTTGCGTTGCTCCTGCAGGTTGCTGCAATCATAGACGCGACACTTGGCTTGACCTCAAGCCAGCACAGTAGTCATAGTTAGCGGGAGGCATCCTCAAGGTACAGAGTGAAAATTTTAATATCAGGAGCAATATCTTTTTTTGACAAAGTTTAATATTAGACCACTCTTTTTTTAACCTTTGAAAGTTTACAATTCCTATATCTCGGTAGAAATGCACAGATAGAAGATATATATCGAATCTTTGTATGGAAATAAGCTCAGATAGTGAAGTTTAATATCACTACGTCATACAAAGAAACTGAAATACTTCAGTTATTTTTACATGGGTAAGAACACAATTAATCTTTGTGCATACTTGACAGTACATTAAAAGGAGAATTGGGTATATAATTACATGGAACGATTGCATAAGTTTAGCATTGAGTAAATATGTGATACAATGGAAGGCTAGGAATTTGCTTGGGGGAACTATAACATTTCTTGGGATATATAAGGACTGGCAACGCACATGTTGCAATCGCAAAGGCTTATTTTAAACCCTGAAAGTATATGGATAATAGGATCATAAGAACATTAAAAAATTTGTTTTGCATGACAAAACTTTAGGTATATTAAACAAAAGAATTCTTTGCCTGAACCAAAATCTAGTTTTCTCATGTAATGTGTAACTCATCTGTAGAGATAAGCATAATACCACTGAAACAAAGCATGACCAAGCTCTGGAAATTACAGAGGCATTTTTTTTATGTGAGAATGGTGTGTGAACTGAGTTTTTATTGTAGCCTGTTAGATCACCTGCGAAATAGAGATGGATGATAGTATAGCAAGATGTAAGAGCACCAGGAAACGTGGTCGGTAATAGAAATACTATAAACCGGACGACACCAGTGGAAGAAAGAAAAGGTATTCTGAACACTGTAGGCAACAATCCAACAAACTTGTGCATCAATGACAGTTGCATGTGCGTCCTGCGGTCCTCCGCTATTGAAGGCTGGACCTCCTAAAGTTCAGCAGGAGTACCCGCAATGCCGATGTGCAATCAAAATGCTTCTTCTGTGTTCCTCCAGATTCTGAATATTAGATTTGGCGAGTCTCTCTTTTTGCCAAGAGACCTGCTGGAATCAAAGATGGCATTGGTTCACAGGCATGCTGTGGCACGTCAAATATTAAGAGAAGTAAATCTGAGTTACGCTACATGTTTTGTGCCTCATATAGTCCACATTAAACTACCAAATAGTTCATACAATCTCAGTTCAGATTATGGGTGGTAAAAAATGTGCGATCCATGCAGCATGTTGCAGCCAAGCACAGTACCTGGGCACATCTGTTTGCAATGGAAAGCGCATACAAAGGAATTTTTGTAGAGTAAATTAATTCATGTTCGTAACTATGGCGACGATCAAAATCACTGGAACATCGTAGCCATTCACAATTTTCCAATTTAGATGTTTGGTTCATTGTTGGTTCCACTTTAAAAAGGAAGATGGTAAAAAAAAGGGCACCTAAGAAACTATCTCCATGATAAGATCATAAATGCTATGACAATAGGAAAGGACCAAGTTAAAAGTACCTGCTGGAATGTGCTGAGTGAGGCAAGGATTGAATCACCAATGGTCACACTGTATTTTCTCTTAGGAGGCGCCACTACCTTCATTTTCATACTGCTCGGTGCAAGGCAGTAATTTTCCAGTTCATCCTTTCAGCATTGCCACGATTGTTCCAGCACCGAGAACGATGTTACCATAGAGATCCTTCCTGATATCAACATCACAGCTCTTATATATATATTTTTGTCTTTAAACAAAATCTGCCGATAAGTTATGTGCTTGGAAAAATCATAAAAAAAGAAGCTCACACAGGCAAACTATTTAATAACAAATCTGAAGAGTAGTAAACCAATCAATGAACAAGCTGGTTTTAAACCAATTATAAAGAAGCTTTCTGTTTTTATCTTAAAACCAAGCCGAAAACACCAAAATCTAAAACATGCCACCACTGGATATTTAAATAGGGGTGCAAACATGGTGGTTTGTTAGTTTAATTATGATATGTGTTCATGTAACATGGAGGAGCAGTATGCATGGGCCTGGTGTATGCTTTTGACTTACAGAAACTGAACTGTGCACGAATGCTTACCTTTTTAGTAAGTGGCACAAAGGAGTTTGTTACCATTAGTACGCACTTCATCTCACTCAACAATTTAGACTCTGAATTTTTGAACCGAACCTCTGTAGAAATGATACAACTGACATGCAAATACAAAATGGGATACAGGCCATAAAAGATCAATAACTCTAAAACATCTGTAGTTACCCAGAAACTTTGCATCTAACATGGTAATCTCATATGAAGTCAAATCAGGACCAGCAGTTTTAGGCATGAATTTTTTTCCTATCTCAGGCCGGGCCACTTTATCTCCATGATAAATGTCTAAGTAATAGCATGAAACAACCAAAGAAAACAAAGATATGTGCCATGCCTTGTAACTACAGGAACAAACTTGACAATTCCAATGCACTGTGTCCATGCCACCCATCTGATTGACCTGATCGGTTCAGAAACAAGGAAACAACTCTGCTTTCAAGCCAACCTGAAGTGGGTAAACATTCTTTGCTCACTTTTGACCAGTTTAGAAACAGGAAACCAACATCATTTGGTTACAAATGAAGTATCGCCTGCAAGTTTTTTTTTCTTTAAGATTTTTTTTGGCAAAGAAATGGCATTTGACCTAGCACTAATTAGTACTAATGAATGTATTGAACTGGAGTGTTTGCCCAAACCACTAATACATGTGTATTGGAATTCAGTTAAATTTTGCAGGACATAGATATTAAGTAACCATGACTGGTACCTTTAGCAATTACAGTAGAGAAGGTAATGTTGAAGTGTTTGCGGCAAATTCAAGGGAACAATCAATAACTAACTTGAAATCAGTAACACCAAAACCTTTGTATATGCCAAGCACTTCATCGTAACACTTCCACTACTCTCCGGCTAGCTGAACCTAATTGTCAGTGACAAACAATAGTATGTCTCATCAAGCATGATAATTTCAGTTAGTTCTTAGGGCTGACATACCATGTATTATTTGGGCCTTCTATTAGCAGGTGCATTTGTCTGGCCTTCCATAATCTGAACAAAGAGAGAGCAGCGTTAGTTGGCATACAAAACTAAACAGCTTGTACATCTCAACTGAATCTGTGGCAGTGAAACTAAAGGTTTGGATGAAGTAACAAAAGGAACCTAAGATCACCAAACAAAGAACCTGTAATTAACAATTGGAGGTAACCTTCAATTGAAACCAAAACATTCACTGTTGCCGTAACAAAACGAAGCATTTACTAAATATTAGGTTTGGATCTTGGCTACTTTTGGAGCATAAAAATAACAGGAAGACGAAAACCAGTCGCAAAGGCAAAGCAGGTAGACCATGTAAACAAACAAAATGGCATCATGTTGTTCCCCATCCACACCTCTGCCGACTATTCGTCCGCTTCAATGACATATCCTCTACCCATTGCTTCATTCCGTTCCTCATCCATTAGCACAGATAATTCAGACACGTAGCCTCAGCTTCATCAGCACACACAATTGAGAGATACGCTACATTGATTCACCCAAAAAAAATCCCAAAGAAATTTGCACAGCAGGTGCAGACCAACAAGCCATTTCATTCCTTGCTAGAGGCATCTAACTTAACCTGCACAAGAAAATCTCAATTTCAATCCTTCTGTGTAGTAAAATGACTCAGAAGAACATGCCTAAAGCACCTAACTGGGGTCAGTGCACTCAAAGCCACGAAATTGAATCTCAGAAACCAAACTGCCATGGATACAAGAACCCTAGAGTATGGACCAATTAAATTGTAGGGGGAATTAGAGAAATTGAAAGTGAAATTAGGAGAGGACCGAGTACCTGCAAGGCTAAGGAAGAGCCTCCTCTGGGAAGGTTAGGGCGGAGGGAAGAACAGGAAGTTAGGGTTTCGCAGAGTACAGTACCAGACGCGAATCAACAAGAGGAGGCTGCGCCGGGGCTGCAGCCACGCCGGCGGCCACCATCAGCGCCCGACCATGGCGGCAGCGCTGGCCGCGGCCAGAGCTCGTGCTGGGAAAGCCTGGGGATGCTGTCGTGCTTCGCCAGCACCTCGCGCGACGACGGCGCTAGTCCGGCCTCGCGCGACGACGGCGCTGGTCGGAGAGGAGGAGGAGGAGAGGTGGAGGAGAAGGGCCACCCCCGCCGCCGGACGCCGCGCACTACCACCCCTGTCCGTGTCGGGGGAGAGAGGAGAGACTGAGAGCAAGAGATAAGGCCGGTTAAGAATTTGGGGAAAGAATCTGGAACGAGAAGCGGAAGCCAGGTATATATTTGTGTTTAGGAGAATCAGAAACTGGGTAAATAGAAGCCGCTCCAGAGGTAGAAGCTGAAAACGAGAATCTAGCCAGGGCAACCTCAGCCACTGAATGAAAGATCGAACGGCTAAAAATATTTACAGCGACGTGGATGAGGTTTCCTGGAGGAAGCTCCACGGTAGATATAGGTTTTAATTTTAACGGCGACCGAACATCGGGAACGGGGGACACGCTGCACATGCATGATGCATGCGTTGGCTGCTGCTGCCGCCGCCGGGATTTGTTTTTCTTTTCTTTCCCAGCGAGAGTGCGAAACCTCCGGCATCCGTCTTTAGTTTCCGCGGGGGCGAGCCATGCCGTGCATGCATATGCGGCTCGTGTCGCCATTCCTGGCTTCATTCGCCAGATTCTTCTGCTCATATCGACAAACCAGCTTTCTCTACTCCATATAATAAGATCAGGATATCAATATCTATCTATATCTATATTATTATTATTATCTACTGATGAAACATACATGCATGGGCGAGCCACGACGCCACGACGCCATATAAGTGCAGTTCACACCCCTCCTAGTCGGACACACTTCGCTAGGCCCCAACATTTCACCCATGGTGGCAAAATGCTGCATATAAGCCAAGCCCTAAGTTCTGGTTACTTTATCCGTCTTCCACGTTAAGAGAAAACGATTCTCAACACTTTGTATTGATGTCTTTGTATGCATGGCCGGGCAAGCCTTTTCACGCTCGTATGTTCTTCCGTGCAAGTCAAGGAGTCCAAGCACTAGGAGTATTAACGTGACGTTAATTTGACTAACCAGCTCTCGAATTTATTTGTGATAATATAATGATGTTAAAATATCCGGATGAACGCCTCAACTGCTCTCCCGTATGCACCCTTGCTTTCCCCTCCTCATTCTTATCCCTTCCGCGCTCACGCCATGCCCACCCCACACGCGTGGCCATGCTGCCTCCCTGACCGGTGGCAGCGCCCTCATCCACCTCGACGTGCACGCTTCACCACCCCGGCATCGTCGTCCCCCTAACCCTAGCTAGCGGCTCCCTTCGCTCATCCTAGCATCCTCCTCCCCCACCCGGGCGAGCACACCAGAGGATCCGAAGGGTCCCCTTTATTCCACTTAGCCTCCCCTCGTGTCACGATTCAGGAACACCAATGGGATGAAGGTCGAGAATAAACTCAACACAGAACTCAATGACCTCATCTGTTCCGTATCCCTTGGCGATGCTTCCCTCTGGCCGAGCACGGTTATAAACATATTTCTTCAGGACTCCCATGAACCTCCCAAAGAACATGTTGTGTAGGAACATAGGACCGAGAATAGAAATCTCCTTGACTAGGTGAACTAGGTGTCTGTTGACGGTAGATAACTACATTTTTTAACCGTCAACAAACTTATATTAATGCATGAAAATGATCACAACCTATAGACTTAGGGGTTTGAATTAACAAATTCCATGAGTTTTGGTGAACCTATGGTGTGCACTCCAGTGGCCCAATGAGCTACAATAGAGGGTTCCGGGGCGGCTCGCAGTGCTGCAGCTTCCTCTTCCCCTTCTACTATGCTGCACGCGGCGAGTTTTGCGCATTAGCATAACCTGGTGGTCTGGCAAAGCATAAGGGTTCGCGGCATCGTAGGGTCAAGGCTAACGTGACAGTCGCCAAGGGCGATGGCTTCGACTCCCGACGGATGGTGCGCACAGCACGATGGTATCTGTGCGGACATGTGCGAGCACGCGAGGTGGTGTAGTGCGGCAAAGGCCGGCCTTTCGTCCCCATGAAGCGGGAATGTGGCGCGCGGCCACAGCGAGCAGTAGTTCGGCAAGGAGGGGAGTGGGGAGGACCAAGCAGCTCACCGTGGGTTTGGGGTGCCAGGATGGCTATGGAGTGGCGAGTTGGAGCAGTGATGAGGTGGTGCAGACAGAAAGGACTGGGACATCGTTGTAGCCGTTCGGTGTCATCTCTGACTGCGGCGGCTCCGACGCGCTCCGATGGGGTCCGACTCCGTGCTCCCTCATTCCTCCCTGTCCCTTCTTCTCTCTCCTCTTTCTCTTCTTAGCTCGGCAGGTGAGTGCGGTGTGGTTTGCCACCAAGTGGCGCGCGCGGCTAGGGGGAAACCCTAGGGCTCCGATGCTCTCCCTTTTATAGCGGCGGGCGCTGCCATGGTGAGGCGGAGGCGTAACCGACGGCATGAAATGAAGGTTGGGGCGATCGGAGGGCCAAGGATCACCCGGGCTAGGGTTTCCAGGGGCGCTAGGGCAGAGCGGGCACACATGCCTCGTCTTGCGCTGCCCAAAGGGGGGTCGCCGGAGGTAAAGGTGGCCTCGACGTCAGCGCGGGGCCGCGTCGCGACCCGGGGTCAGCATGGCGAGCCGTTGGGGGCGCAGGGTTGGAGTGGTGGTGCCGCGGATCATGGACGTGGTGCCCATCTGGGGCTCCGGCACGGTGGGGACGTGCGATGGACGGCCAAGGTAAGCAGCTGGTGTGCTTCCTTGTCGCGGCACGGTGGGATACTATAAGTGTATGTGTGTGTTGCCATGACACCTACGCCCTTGTGCAGGGATAATGAATTTGCCATGGCAATAAGCTTAATCTCATTGCGAGAAGTGCAAGTTATCTGAATCATCACAGAAAATTTATATGAAGTGTTAAAACTTCAAATACAATGCATACTATAGTTTTTTAATCTTTCACACACATATTCTGCAACTGGTGCAATTCTTCGACTCTTCACGACTGTCACATATTCTGCAACTGGTGCAATTCTTCGACTCTTCACGACTGAGACTGGCTCAAATAACACACGCACCCCAGATTCATATGCCGCTGGAAAAAATAACTCAACATAGTGTTGCAATCAACCTTTTGTCCTAAATTCATAATTGATTAAGATAAGGAAAATACTTACAGTGGGGAAACCCCCAGCTGTACTTTCAGGTCAAAAAATTGAGAAAGGAGGGTCAATGTAGCAAACTGAGATACACAGCAATGCAATAACAATACTTTAAAAAGTGAATGTCAACAATGCTACTACTACTAATGTCATATACAATGCTCTATCATTCATGCAGAAATGGAGTGTTGGATTGAAAGATGAAGATCAGGATCGTTTCCAGCAACTGAAGAAAATAGCGATGGATGGGCTGAAGACAAGCCGAGCAATGTCAACCTCTCTTCTCTTGTCGAGATCTGAAGCTTACAAGGCGACAGTGGGTGGTTGGTCCTTTTTGGGAGTAGGCTGGATACGGCATTTCCTGGCATTATGTAATAGAAGTTGAACTTGGATGTTTTCTTGTTGCTTGCTAGACTTTTAGCCGTTCTTAGCTCAAGCTGGTGTCCCCAGCCTTTTTCGGTTTTTGTATCAGACGCGTGGCTTTCAATAAAAGTCGAGGAAACCCTCTTTAAAAAAAAGAATGTAGTAAAATTGCACAGATCAGGGGTATATATACATAATAAATCTGGCATAGGTCTCCCTACAAATTATTCCATGGTTAAAAACAAAGAAAAGAAGCAGCACACGTTCTAAACATTTTCTGAAATAAATTTTAGAAGCAAAACACTCAATCATAAGATTTACTCAAATGGAACCTAAAAATAAATCAAGATTCAATTGTGACCTTCAATGTCATCATCAGTAAAGAATTTATCATAAAAATTTTAGTGCATATAATTTTAACCCTACAAAATTCAAGGTGGAAAAACTTACTTATGCAAGCTGCTTTAAGTGACTCAGGACGTAAATTCGCATCAAGCACAAGTGGTGCATTAATGATATGATCACGGAAGCGAGATATCCAGCTCGGAGTAATAAAATTTTCCTGACCAGAAAATGCATCCAAATAAATCAACAATTAGTAAACAGGACTTTTTCCATGGTAACTGTACATACTGTACTGTACTGTTGTAAAAAACTTACAACTGCTTCAACACTAGCAACTCCAGCGATTAATTCTCCACTACTATCAAATACATTTGATACTACTGGGGTTGAAATATCATCAAACTGCAGAATTCCTGTCTTGTGCAGTTATTATGAAGTAATATCATAAAGTAGGCTGTCATGGAGATTATGCTACACAAATGATAGCAACCCTCTCTCTAGTGCACCATTCCATGCTAAATTGCAGAACACTGGAAAGGATTTAGTGTTCACAAAGGAATAAGGAAAATAAGTCTTCGGAGTGTCTAGCAATAGCCAATTATTTAACAAACTACCACATGATCCTATTAGTTTAAATATTAGTTGTTTATAGACCATTACAAGCAAAAAAAATATTGATCTGGAAATTACATATCACATAGTACACTAGAGTGTGCTACAGAGGGATTGGGTCAAGGCCTGACCAGGGCAGCAGGAGAGCACTTAGCATTTAAGTCAGCTTTATGATTTATCATACCTCATTAGGTAAGGTATTTCGTTCTCTCTAAGATTAGATACTATTGATTGATAAGGATATGTTATCATCTGTTATAGCAGTACTTTTCATTCCTAGTCATGTGGTGTGTCACGTCCATGGGGGAGTGACCGGATAGGATAGAGAGGCTTCCTTCCCGTGATAGCTGGCTGTGAAGGATGATCAGCAGGGAGGTGAGATAATAGAGAAAGGAGGTGAGAACGAGAGTTGTGTAATTGCTTGTTTTATTTCTTTGGTCACCGACTGCTTATAAAGAGGACTACAGCAATATCTTCTCCTAAGCCCTTGGCTCTCCCTAACTCTAGCTGCTCGGCCGGCAACCTCCTCCTATCCTATCTGGTCAGTGTTCACTCCCCCACGGACATGACAACCTTGTATCGGCTTCCAATGATCCTGCCATGGGTTCCGGCAACACCAGCACAATCAAGCAGCTCCTGGCGACTCAGGAGGACACCCTGCACAAGGAAGCCCAGGAGGGATACAAGACGATCACCTCTGGCATCAGCAAGCTAACCACCGTCGTCAAAGGATTCCAGACTGGCCTGACTGATGTCACAGACAAGGTCTCAGACATCCTGGTGAGTCTATCCAAGTTGGAGGACCAGTCCAGCGCCACCAGCGTGCATCATCGCAGTTGACAGTTCCACCCGCTGCCTCCGTCGACCCTCTGTGGCCACCACAACCATCACCCACCGCCCGCCCCGACGGCGCCTCTGTTGGGCGGTGATGGCATCCTCAGCAACGGTGGCTCCATCAGCAACGTCACTCAGGCGATCTACACCGCGCTGCCCACAGTGCTTCATCATGATGTCGATCCCGATGGTGATCGTCCACAGGGGAAGATGGAGGACCTCGTTCCCTGCTACTTCAAGATGGATTTCCTGCACTACGACAGGAAGGACGACCCCTTGCCTTGGCTCGATCGTGCAAGCAGTTCATCACCGCACAGCAAACATAGGAGCACAAGGTATGGCTGGCCCGTTTCCATCTGAACGGCGACACGTACCATTGGAACACCCACTTGGTACGTGGCCTCGGTACCCCATCGTGGCCTGTCATCCGTGATCTCTGCAATGTGCGCTTCGGGCACAGGCGGAGCTACCTTATGGCCAAACAGGGCTTCAGCCCCCCCTTGCCACGCAAAAAAAAATGAGGATCTATGCTGTTTGTGCAGGGTATTTAGTTCACAAGCATAGACCATGGGACACATGCAAGGCTGATGCACACCACTAGTCAACACACAAAGCAAACAGACCCAGTTTGATACAAATGGCCCCCCTTTGCTCGGCTTCACGCTCCGCCACTGGCTTCGGGCCCCAATCCATAGCAACGCTCTGGACGAGCTACACCATCTCCAGCAGACTGGCCCTGTCAACGACTACCAGAGGTGCTTCCTGGCGCTTCTCAACCGCACCAATCCATTGACTGACAAGCAGGAGTAGCAAATGTTCACCTAGGGCCTCCTCGACGAGCTTCAGGCTGACGTTGAGATGCACAAACCGCGTGACTTGGAGCACGCCATCAGCCTCGCCCAGGTGTACGAGCAGAAGCTCTCCCAGATGCCGCCGCCTTACCATGGCAGTCATGGGTGTCCCCCCACGCCACACTGTGCGTCGCTGTGTGCCGGTGTCGCCGGATAGGAAAGGAGTGAAAGGTCGACGATAGGAGTGAAAGGATGCCGGCCGTTCGGCCGCTGGCTTCCTTCCCGTGATAATTGTTTGGTTGTGAAGGATGATCACTGATCAGCAGGGAGGTGAGAAAATAGAGAGAGGAGGTGAGAACGAGAGTAAGTTGTCTGTAATTGTTTGATTTATTTCTTTGGTCACCGACTGCTTATAAAGAGGATTACAGCAATATCTTCTCTTAAGCCCTTGGCTCTCCCTAATTCTAGCTGCTTGACTTGACCACTCTCTCCTTAACTCTAACTTAGTGACTTGATTAGTCCCTTGTTCTTATCCTGACTAAAATTAGCCCCTTTGACAGGGCTAATTATTCCCAACCATAACATGGTGCATCTGCTGTCACATGCACCATCAGAGGCCGTAGGGGTTCCAGGGTTACCTTATTGAGACCTCAGGGGCCCCTAACTAGCAAAATCAAGATATTAATGATATTATCAACGTCGAAATCAATGTACCATAACCTTCTGCACACCTTAGTGCAATATGTCTACATGTAAGACATACAATATTCACTGTTTCACTTTTTATTAGGGAGGAAATTTTCTATCTAGGTGATAATGATTAAATTTATCAAAATAAAAATGCAACCATTTTTGTTGATCTCACAAGAAACATAATGTTATGTGCCGGTGCCAGCATTTAAGTTTTTACATGAATACATGATATGCATCCATCAGAGGAACACCGGTCAGACCATACACTGATTACTTGAGATAGAACTTAGGAGCCACATAACAACTATGCAGAACTTCTTTATATGACATTAATTGCAGTAGTTGACAAACAGAAAGGTAGCACAATCTATATTAGTAGAATTCCACCTTGCTTCTATTGCTTTCACGAAATGCACAATGTCACACAAATTGATGTTGTGGTCACGACAACTACAAAGTAGTTTTAAGTGCAACCTTGGGATGTGATGGCTCTAATTCTTTGGCCACAAAGAACCAATGAAGTCTACTATTATCTGACATAGATCTTAGATTTCTTTGTTGCACCAAAAATATAGGATTTCAACTAAGAATCACAAATAGTATAACAGTAATGGAAAACAACAGAAACAGTGCATAACGAGTAACTCAATCCCAATTAAAAAATAAAAAGAAGAATTCACAGTATAGCTATCTTCAAACTTACCTTATGTACGTAATCCAGCCGACCTCCAGTATTTAAAAGGAAGTCCCCTTCAGCAGCGTAGAACTATTAAAGTAAGCAGTAAACAAGGCATAATACACTAATCATGATACCTATCCCCCAAAAAGAAAGTGCACGATACCTGCCATATCATTTCCAACAACACTTATCATAAAGGGTTGTGTCCCAAGCTTTGACATGCACTCAGCAATATTTCTTGCTACACCTCCACTGATGTATTTAACCTAAGAATCACAAACTCACTGTTAAGTAAATATCTGTACGAATGGCATATAAAGTTATAAGCTACCAAGCAGCTGTATAGTCTGTAACTATGGGTGAAGCAAGTGCATACGATAAAGACTAATAAAGTAAAATTAGAAAAGGTATTGAAATTTGGAAGAAAATAATAAGAAACAAACATGGACACAATATCAAATACTTAAAAGGATTGAAGTGGGAACTGAAGCATCTTATCTTATCACAATCTATATCCCCAAACAAGTCCTTATCCATATCACAATCTAACGACCTCATCATTCTAAAGTAGATAACTACCACAACTGTAACAGGAGACAATAGTCACCGAGTTCCTCAGTGATACTAAATGGGCATTAGGATAAGTGATGATGTGGAAGGAACTGCATTTGAAACCCCAACAGTGGAGCCATATACTAAGATGACCTTACCTGTCACATTTGCAATCCTCCCTACTTTTTAACATGAACCTCAAACACAAACTCCGTATATGACATTACCATATCAGAAGATAAAACCAAATGGAATAATAGGACATGAATTCCTGATTTATATCCCAAGCACAAGGCACGCCAAGTGACCATGAGACACACAATGGGCATCAATTACAAACCCATTCTAAGCACAAAGGCAGCGGCAGGAGTAGCAGCTAGCATCTCCTCTCTTGAACTGAAAGCGTCGACGTCACGGCCGAAAAGAGGCAACGTACTACGTGACCACTGGACCACACCGCCGTCGCAGGCGGAAGGCGGGCACGGTGAAGGCTCCATCCACCGGTTGGCGCCGCGGCGCGTGCTGCAGGTGACCAGAAGACCGGCTCGCCTCGCCGGTGTTCAAGTCCAGATCGTAGAACCACGAACGACAAGCCCAGCTACTGTACGTTGATGTTCTCGTCACTGACCGGACCAGCCGAATCCGCACCAGCCCTTGGCTCTCGGTCATCCCGGAAGTACACCAGCGTAGCACTCCACCGTACCGTATGCCGCAGCCTGCAGCCTTGTTATCCTCCATCCAGCTTGCGCAAGCCTACAGTGTCAACTCTACTTCAGATTTCACCAAATCCTTGTTCCTCATGGTCGATTAGTCCTTCACACGATTATGCCTCGCTTCCCATCATAACCCAACGGAAGTACTAACTACTAGAAGAGCAGAGGGACACGCACCGTTCCAGGGACAGTGGTGCCAGGATGGGGCGGCACGGAGGGCTTGGCATGGATATCCAGCACCATCCCACCGATCATCACCGGGCTGGGGCCCACCTCTGCGAGGCTGCTTAACGGATTCTGCGACGAAGGGGGAGAAGAAATCATGTAAGCAAAAGAGAAATCAAGGTAGGGCCGGTACGGCACATACAGAGCGAAGCGGCGCGGGTGAAGCCTCCAGCCGCCGGTTCGCGGGCTCGGCCATGTCAGACGGCTAGGATTCTTCAGAGGATGGCAGCGCCTTTGGATGTGCGGGGAAGCCGAACAGCATCAGAGGAGAGGGATTTCTTCTTCTTCTTCTTCTTCTTCTTCTTCTTCTTCTTCTTCTTCTT
>CM041641.1:19295743-19314326 GCA_023333625.1 Bothriochloa decipiens | reverse complement strand
TTCTTCTTCTTCTTCTTCTTCTTCTTCTTCTTCTTCTTCTTCTTCTTCTTCTTCTTGACCAGGCGAGGGATTCTTGCTGCCATTGGCGGCGGCGCACGAGACTCTGCGGCTAGAATGTGGGGCATGGCCCAAATGTGCTCTCTGAACAACCGGACCCGTTACTGGGGATGCCTTGCAAGTGCATTGTCGAGCATCCGGCCAGCAAGTTAACATGGACAGGTCGTCGATACATTTTGCAAAAGGATGCGAGCAGGGTGTACGTGAGGAGATCATGGATTTATTGGATGTTCATAGTATGGCGTTAAGCGAGAAATATTTAGGCATGCCCATGGATGTTGGGGTATCAACCAAGGAAACATTCAAGTATTTAAAGGACTGTGTCTGGAAAAAGATCTGGATGGATGGAACAAACAATATTAACAAGAGGGAGGAAGGTGTTGATCAAATCTGTTGCACATGCAGTTCCAACATACTCTATGGCTTGTTTCAGGCTTCCGCGAGGTCTATGCCAGCATATTGATGGTCTCCTGAGAAAATTTTGGTGGGGGAGCAAGGAAGGCAAAAGAAAAACATGCTGAGTAGCTTGGGAGGAGATGACGAAGCCGAAGTACCTAGGAGGGATTGGCTTCCAGGAGGCAGAGCTCTTCAATTTGGCTTTGTTAGCACGCCAAGCCTGGCGGCTTCTAACTGAACCAGATTCATTGAGTGCTCGAGTCTTGAAGGCTGTTTACTTCCCGGAGACAGGTTTCCTAGAAGCAGAACTTAGCACCACACCATCTCGGGTGTAGAGATCTATCCTAGATGGGAGAGAAGTTTTAGAGCAAGGCATGGTCAGGCGAATTGGGACTGGCGAGATCACCAATATCTGGAACATAAATTGGATACCGAGAGATGGGTTATTTCGACCAGTAAGCTGTACTCTGGAGGTTGGGCGACCATAATGAGTGAGCGAGCTGATTGACCACGCTACAGGCACGTGGAACAACCAACTGGTGGAGGTAGCATTCTCCCCATTGGATAGGGAAGCGATTCTCAATATTCCTTTGGCCAAGAGAAGACAAGAGGATTTCTGGGCTTGGCATTATGAGAAAACAGGTATTTTTTCAGTCCGCTCGACTTATAGGATACTGGTTCATAATCGTGAAAGGCGGACAACATGGCTAGAGAGCAAAGCATCCAAATCAGACATCAAAGCTGAAGAAAATGACTGCGCTGCTCTATGGCGGACTCAGGTCCATTCGAAGATCCGTATGTTCCTATAGAGACTTGCAAAACAATCGATGCCTACGAATGATATGCTAAAAAATAGAAACATGGCAACTCATAGCTCGTGCATCATTTGTGGGATGCAAGATTTGTGGTGGCACGCTTTAATGGAGTGCAACATGTCAAAGTGCATATGGGCACCGGAGAAGGAAGGCCTAGTTGAATTCCTATGCTCAACTCAACCACAAGAAGCTCGGTTGTGGCTAGCAATGTTGATTGATACATTATCTCATGAGGATATGGTTAGAGTCATAGTAACCTTATGAGCAATCTGGTACGCAAGACGTAAGGCAATATATGATCAAATCTTCCAGAGCCCTCTATCAACCCATTACTTCATTGAGAGATTCTTGTCAGACTTGTCCGCGGCAAGTAGTAAACCGGAGATAAAAAAGAGTGTGCAGCAGCAGAAGCCGACACCTCGTTGGATTCCTCCACCAGCAGGAAGCATGAAGATTAATGTTGATGCAGCCCTCTCGAAGGCATCGACGACGGGCGCCGTTGTTGCAGTAGCCAGGGATGAGAATGACCTGTTTATAGGGGGCTTCAGCTGTCGTGATGACAGGAATATCAGATCCAGAACTAATGGAAGCTCTGGCCTGTCGTGAAGGGTTAGCGCTTGCAACTAACCTTGGGCTCCAAAATTTTAGAATGGCGACTGACTGTGCGAATGTGGTTAAAAACATCCAAGGAGATGGCATGGGGTCTTATGGCCAGATAGTTCGAGAAACAAAAGTGACGACGGAGGCCTTCAATTCGGTGAATATTATACATGAGGGACGTCGCTCAAATATCGACGCCCATATGGTGGCGAGGAGTTGTGTGTCTCAGTCAATAGGGAGGCATGTATGGTATCTTGATGCGCTGTCTGGCGTATGTATCTCCTTTCCTATGAATGAATAAAATGGGGGAGGATAATGCTCAAAAGAAAAAATCCTATAGTGATTTTAGTTTAGAAAAAATAAAAATATTTTTTTAAAAAATAAAAATATTTCTAAAAAAGAAAAAAAGAAAAATAATTCTTTTTTTTGCGAAACAAAAAGAAAACTATTTCAGAAAGAGTACGTCTGTAACTACATTTCTACAAGTAAATTAGGTCAGACCACATGCATTTTAAAGAGTTCTTAACACATTGGCATGTCCCAGATGACTTTCCACATGCATTAATGTCATAGCGTGACTCAATTAACACGTTATCATCTTTGCCTATGTATGCTCAAGATGTGCAAATAGACTAGCGAGTTGTTCTTCGTTAGCATCCATGTCTTTTCTATGCTTCTGCTCTTCCATGTTTGCTAGAATCCAGCTCACAGCTCAGCTGGCTTGGAGCTAGACCCTGAGACGCCCCTAAACCGCAAGGTGGAAGAAGCACACCTGCGAGAAAGGGCCAAGCTAGTAGCGACAGAAGCGGGCTATCAGCGTTCTGTCAGGTACAAGCATGATCAAACTTGGATAGCTGGGCAGACCACCATTGAATTGAACAAAATCAGTCATCACTGAACACTAATAATGCAATAACCAAATAGAGCAGCAGTCTCCGTAGATTATTATACATCACTGGATGTAAATTTAATGGATTCAGCAAATTGATAATTTCTAGAACCAGATAAAAGGTCTATGACTCTGTCCATGGAACACATAAGTACATCATGGATACATAGGTAACAGTGTAGCATGAAACGCTGACAAGAAACACAATATACATGTGGGAGAAGATAAATTTGCATCAATTGTTCAGCGAACACCACAATTCACCAATTTAACGGCCGTAGGCATCCCATGGTTGTTTGACATTACATTTCATTTCAGTTATATAGTCTACCACATCCACCAATTCCGAGCCTGGAAGAAGAGAAAATCAAATGAACCAACGAAAACTTAGAAAAACCAAAGAGTAAGAGAGTAATAGTCTTAGGTCTTAAACCTATTGTCATATGCAAAATTATACAGAACAGTAGTCATATAATTGCTAACCTAGTAACGACGAATATGTATAAACTATGCAGCCATTACACAAAACAAAGTTATCCACAAGTACTCTGTAGGAAGAGTATTTCACTAGTTTCCAATTGAATTAATTCAAGTAATCATAAAAAGTGAGAAACATCAGTGAAATATACAAGGATTACTGGTTAGACATAAAAAAAAGTGCCATGTGAAACATAAAACAAGCAGCATTTTGCTCTAAACCAGTAAAAGTGCAAACATCACTTGCAGCATGTAGTCCACAAAATTAAAAGCAGCATGTAGTCCACAAAATTAAAAGTTTTAATTACAGCATGCTATTACTTAAGTTAATATGCAAGCCTCAGCTAAAAGTTTATGATGTAGTGATAAGAACAATAGGGATACAGATTATCATGCAGAAGATAATGATAAATGCATAAACTAAAACAGCAAGTTGCAATGTCAATTGACCTACTCATGTCCTAATACGATGTTCACACTACTGGGGAAAAATATAAAAGGAAAGCACCATGGAATATTTGCACAAATTTAAGGCCAAGCAATGACCAAAAAAAAATTGATGTAAACACTTTCTCTCAGACACAAAGGAGAGCTGTGCATTATTTCATCAATATAAGAAATAATCTTGTAGGTTAAAGGCCCTAACAGACTGAACAATTATACTACTAACACATTAAATGAAACCTGTTTACAACTGAAAGATATTGATCTAAACTACAAATAGGTGGTGGATTTCTTAAGCATTTCGAACATATATTCTACTAACATGCTGACAAGAAAAATAAAAAAGATAAAGCAAAAGATAAATTAATATCACCTGTTCAAGAAACACCTCAGTTTACAAGATATACTGGGACAATCACCTCATGTATTGTTCAGCATTTCAGCTCTATTGTCTCCATCATCAATGCCCAAGCCTATGAGAAAATCAAATCCAATGAACCAATAAAAAATAAGTAAAGCCAAATTGATAAAATAGAGAAAAGATTTGCTAATTAGATTCAGCTATGTAGCCTATTAGCTTTTATTACAAGGTTAGAAATAGGCAAGAAAAAGGGCCACATCTAATGCCAAGTACATTGTACACAGTAAATCACTGTGAATAATAATTATCACCTTCCAGATGCACGACATGTTTAGCCACATAAACATTTACGCAACTACAATATCATGTGTTAAGAGTACGTCAGGGGCCTATTGGGCCTAGGTGGGCGGTTTAGCCCATTAGTGTTAGGGTTAGATAAGAGTGTTTTTCTTAGGAGTCAAGTAAGCCTTGCTTACAGGTCAAGTAACCCTCTCTATAAAAAGAGAGGAGATGTATCAATCTAATCGAGCAAGAACAATATATCAATCTAATCTCTCCATCTCCTTCCCCAAACAAGCTAGGCGCACAGGGGCAAAACCTCGCCCTAAGTCACAGATCGTGGCTATAAACTTCATAGCCGAGGTCTAGTTACCCTAGGTCCCAACGCCCTGACATACAACTACTTTGTTATAGTCATTTCAAATGAACCTTAACTAAATAAGTTCAAATTAAAAAATTACGGAGAAAAAACAAATGAGGATGACCACTTAGACGTAACATGTTACATCAAGTAATAATGTGCCCTGAAGATCAAAACATCATTTAGTTCTAATCTAACCAAGTAGAAGTGAAGATATCACCTGCAGAAGTATTACTCCAGAAGCTAAATTCATGTAATTCACTCAGATTTTTTGATTTGATTATAACGAGATCAATGTAGATTATTCATAAATATATATTGCAAGAATATAATGAATGAAAGAAACAATAAGCTTTAAGCTTCCAAGTGTGGCAATCAGGCTACTTATTGAGCACTACTTATGTGCTAGTATTGCCAAAAAAAATTTTAACATTTCGAAGCTGGTGCTGAAAGCAGCAGTTCATAGAGAGCAACAATGAATCTCTTTTGCATACTTCAATAACCTGGCAACAATAAAATTCACTACTAAGTTGATGTAGTTCAAAAGTAATAACTGTACCAAATTATTTTACTATGAATTCACTAACTTGAGAAAGAGATAAAAGATCACAATTCACAACGCATATGTTCAAATTGCAAGTGAGCTCTTAAGCATATGAGTGATATTTCAATTGCCATATAGCAAAAATTGTTGGATCTCATTACTTGTGCTACATAAGATAGGCTTACCTGCAGTATAGAAACTTGTGTAGGGATAATAGGCAGTAAACGAATCGCCTTCGAAAAGTTTCATGAGCTGTGTTGACTCAAGCTGGATCATGTAGATGCCAACACTAGTACCAATGAAGAAAGCATTGCTATCCTCATCAAACCCCAGAATGGTTGTCGGCCAGATCCCTGTTAATCGACTTGCTTGAAAGAGCCTGTCTAGTTCAACAGTTTTCCATGGCACCCACCTGCCGGCAGCATCTGAATTGGTCTCTCTCTGCCACAATTGGATGTTCGGCATTATCAAAGTCGCAAGGCCAAGCTTGTTACCTTGTACTCGCAGGGCCTGAATGCCTGAATTGTTTCTAACACGGGGGTCCTCTGGCTTCTGAATTATGGCTAGACTCTGGCCATCCAAATCAAACTCAAGAATGTCACTGGTACCCATAAGTATCCAGTAAAGCCGGTTTCCAACTAGGACAGCAGGCTGATGCAAACGAGACAATGGAATAGCTATTGAGCTGATATTGCCCCATTTACCAGACTCCGATTGATATAGGCACGCGGATGCAAACCTGTGGTGGAAGTCACTATGACGCACCAATACCAGTTTGAAGGGGATCAAGCGGCAATTAGCGTGCACGTGGCCGTCGCCGGAGGAGCTCAGCACGGCGCCTTTGTAGTAGCCGTGTCTTTTGTTGAACTCCGGTGGGAAAGGCACACGGCACTGGCTGCCGGTGACGGGGTTCCATACCACGGCCTCGGACCGCGCGCGGTCGACGAGGAGGGCGAAGCCGTGGCGGCAGCCGAGGAAGTCCAAGTAGTAGTCGTCGCGCCGCGGCAGGGAGAAGCGCGCGCTGGGGATGCGGTCGGGGCGGCGCAGCGTGGGCACGAACTCGACGTCGCCGTCTTCGTCGGCGAAGAATCCGAGGAGGGGAGGCGCCCGGTTGTGGGCGCGGAAGCGGCGGAGGAAGTCGGGGTCGGAGAGGATGCGGCGCCAGCGCTTGCAGACGAGCGAGGCGCGGGGCAGCGACGAGGGGAGTGGCGGGAGGCGGAGAAAGATCTCCCGATGGATGTCGTCGTTGTCCGGCAAAGGCGCCACCTCCGGCTCCAGCGCCGGCGAGGTGGCACCCTCACTCATCTGGACTGCGCTTGTTCTGTGGCGTTCCGTGAGGCCTGAGTTGGCCGGGCGGTGGAGGGCGAGCGGCGCGCCGGCGCGTCGCTGTCGGCGTTGGCGTCGACGGCAGCGTGGGGAATGGGGTCGGGTTGGGTTGGGCCTGCACAGCCACAGCGTGTGAGATTTTTTTTTTTTTGCCTTTTCTACTTTTAATAATAAAAAAATATGAAAAATAAAGACTGCGATGAAGATTGAAGCGTTTAAGTGTTGACCGACGTCCCGGCCAATCAAACAAATTCAAATTTAACTAAATCTATACAAAAATAACACTGACATTTAACTGTACTCCATTCATTCCAAGTCAAAGACATTTCAACTTTTTAAGATATACATTATATCTATATATATATAGTAAAAATAATATATTAAAAAAGTTAAAAGGTTTTACAGTTTGGAAGAGAATGAGTACCAAGTAAATCTTATAGATCAATTATAAAATATGTTTTCATGCTAAACCTACTTAAAATATAAGCATTGGTATTTTTCTATAATTTGATCAAACTTTTAGAAAGTTTAATTTATCCTTGGTTTAAAATTGTAATATTTTTGGAAGAGAAGGAAGTAGGGCAAAGTGAAGAAAAGAAAGCTTACAAAATTGTTTTTACACATTTATAGAGAGATTGCATCATTACAAGGTTTAGATTGTTACAAATGAAACATGTTAGTGCCAACTAAATACTAGCTTACGAGTTAGTCATATATTAAGATCACATATAATTACAACTTGATCCATCTTTTTATACAAGTTTACATGCATAAAAATGCTGCACATAACAATTTTTTCCTTTATACTCACTTCATTCCAAATTATAGTTTGTTTGACTTTTTATAATTTGAGTTTGACCGGTCGTCTCATTCAAAATAATTATGCAAATATAATTAATTTAAGTCATTCTTGAAAAACTTTTGTTAATAAAGCAAGCCACAATAAAAAATGATGTTTTGCACAAACTGGGGTCAAAAAAGTCAAACAAACTATAATTTGAAACAGATTTGATATAAAATATGTTGTACCTACAAATGTAAACGTTCATATATGCTCACTCCTATGGCATCATACCTCTATGAGAATCATCAAGATCTTTCAAATTAATAAAGTCCTCACATATGCTCCAAAAACCATACAGTGAAAGAATTCCGTCTTAAACTTGGATAGGTATTTGCCACAAGAAATTTAACAAACTTAATATGTAGGCTTGCTTTCACATAATTTTAACCGTCTACTTGTATTGTTTTTGACCTAGCTTCACTTAGTAACTAGGCTAATTCTTTCTTCGATTAGAAGAAAGATTTAGAACTAGTTGAGTTTACAATCAACAAATTAATAAAGTCCTCACATATGCTCCAAAAACCATACAACGAAAGAATATCGTCTTAAACTTAGATGGATAGGTATATGCCACAAGACATTTAACCAATTTAATGTGTATGCCTGCTTTGCACGTAATTTTTATCATCTACTTGTATGGTTTTTTGACCTAGCTTCACTTAGTAACTAGGCTAATTTTTTCTTCGATTAGAAGAAAAATTTAGAACTAGTTGAGTTTACAATCAACAAATTAATAAAGCCTCACATATGCTCCAAAAACCATACAACTAAAGAATGCCATCTTAAACTTAGATGGATAGGTATTTGTGAAAGGATCTAATCAGCCTAGAGGGGGGTGAATAGGCAATTATCGAAAACCTAAAACTTAAAACTCAAATGCGGAAGTTAAATACCAACCGATAGTAGAACCGGAAGTAGCACCGGTACTACCTGTAGTACAAAAACCAGTACTACCGATGCAAACTTCTGGTACTACCGGTAGCCTATGAAACTACGAAATCAAAATGAAAATCAGAGTAAAATGAGCTGTAAATTCAGATCCAATTGTTACCACCCTTTTGTTGATGTTGCTGATAAAGGTGTTGAACTTCTTGATGCGTTTCACCGCACCAAATCGTAGATCGAGTCCTCCAACCTATGAACTTTGGGGGTAGGGATGAAGAACACGAAGAACACAAGAACAAGGGCAGTCGATGCTACCACCACAGCAAGACACACGATTTAATCCGAGGTTCAGCAATCCCCACAAAGGAGTTCCACGTTCTCGTTGTTGAGGTCACCACAAAGGTTTTCTTCCTCAAGCAACCACAAAGGTAAATTTAAGATATTCACTAAGAATCAAAGATAATACAAACACTTCGGGGCGCCCTCATAAATGAGGCAACACGGGCAGCCACGAAGAACGCCTAGCCGACTAGGGTTCCAAGAACCTAAGAGTAACAAACACAAATCAAGCCGGCAAGACGAGGAATCCAAGTGCTCAATTCATAGATCAAAGTTTCCACTCTCTAATCTCACGTCCCTAGCTTGAATCCTTGAGGGGATGAAGTTTGGGAGCAAAGGGGGAGAGAGAGCAGGCGAGCTGGTGCTTGGGAGCTTTCTTTCTTAGGTGAAGAATGAGTGAAATGGCAAGCAATATAGAAAAGAGAGAGGTGAGGAGTATATATATGGTCTGTCCAGAATAACTACCGGTAGTACTGATGGAATCACCAGTACTACCGGTACCTCACCAAATATGACCGTTGTCGTGTGTCAGAACGTGTAGAGGGAGTCATACTGGTACTACCGGTAGTAAGACCGGTACTACCGTGTCGAGTACTTGGAAAAGGGGTACCCCAAACCCTCGATTAACCGGACTAATCCCCGAAATCAGCAAGACAAACGCTCCAACGACATCCCTCATTATCGCTCGAAAGCCCACAAGCTAAGGCATACTGGGCCGGCCCACGAACGGGCGTCGATAGCCCAAAGCCACAGCCTGCTCGACGGGCTACCACGCGGACCGAGACTGTATGTTCGAGGGTACGATTCGGGCGACCCCTCGAGGACGAAACTTCGCCCAAGCGAACGGGCCGGCCTCGAAGACAAAACTTTGCCCAGCGAATGAGCTAACCCTCGAGGACGGAACTTCGCCCGAGCGAACGAGCCCGCCCTCGAGGATGGAACTTCGCCCGTGCGAATAAGCAGCCCTCGAGCACAGTATACCCCTCGGCTACCTACTCCCCGTACGGATCCAGGCGCATTCAATGCATTTTACCTGCTCCCACCTAACTGTATGGTCATAGTTACAGTAACAGTTGCGAGTATGGCAGTCGAATCCTGCTTTTACCGACCATACCCTAGAATCCCACGGATCGTACCTCACTGTTACGCCATATCGAGCACTGTGCCCCGTCCGGCACCCCCTCGAGACGCGAAAATCAACGCATTCCCCACATCTCCTGGGATTTGGCCTTATCCGATGGGCCTCGACTCCCTCGACTCGACCCCCTCGACTCGACCTAAGGCCTCAACCGTCGCCCCTCGGCTCCGTCACGCTGACCCTCAAGCGGAACTTCAACAACTCTGGTCAACACTTCAACAACTTCCGACGCGATGGTTGCGGGACCTCCCATGCCGATGTACACCTCTACAGCGGCACCGACATGATCGGCATCAACGTCATACGTCACCAACCACGTGAGCCCTAAAAACATGTACTCCTGTGCCCCTCCTTCGCCTACAAAAGGAGGCGCCAGGATTTTAGCTAGAGAGGGAGGGAGAGATCCAGAGAGCATCATACACTAAGGATTTAGATCACAGAACAACACCGTGAGACAGTGTGAAGTAGAGAGCTAGGCGCCCAAAACGCTCAAGCTCAAGCTCACACTTCTCACACCCGCTTGTATTCACTCCTGTACTAGCATTTCGGTGCAAGATAACATAAACTATCCCCCCGCTGGACGTAGGGCCTTCTTCGCCCGAACCAGGATAAATCGCTTTGTCCTTCTTGCATCACCCACCAGATTAAGGGAGCACGCAATTACGAATTTACTCGTTGGTGTTGACCCCCGAGGTCGAAACACCGGCATACCTGTAGTACAAAACTGGGCAGCCATAGACGTGTTTGACTTGGGTTAAAAATAAATATATATAGCCGGTACTACCGGTACCACCAACGGTACTACCGGTAGTACACAACTACGCCAACTCGCAAACTTCGACTTTGGGAAAATATGCCCGATACTTCCGGAGTATAATAATTTTAATAAAATGTGGTGCTACCGGAGAGCACCGGTACTACCGGTTGGGGAACCGGTATTACCGATAGTACAAAGTTTCTTCAACTTTGCACATCTCAACTTTCTGAGAAAATAGCACGAATACTTCCGGTTTAAAACTCTAATATTTTTGGTACTTCCGGTAGGTCAAGTTGGCTGAAGCAAAGGACTTTTCTAAGTGATGTGAGTGCAACGGTGACTCTTCAAATGCTCTAAATATAGACTTGAGCACTTTTAGACCTCGAATTACCAACCTAATTTGTATCCCTCTTGATAGTACAGTGTTTCTTATAACTCAATTAAAGATAAAAATTGAGGACACTCTTCAGTAGAAACGTCGTCCATCCATATAAAATTTAGGGTGCTTGTTTCACCAAATATTGTCATTCAAATCTTTCAATGGACTAACATCTGTATATTTACTTAGATAAAATTGTTAGTCCCTAATTTGATTGTCATTAATTATCCAAAACCCATTTCGGAGGAGAATGCACTTACAAACTCCCCCTTTTTGGTAATTGATGACAACCAACTTAGGCTTACAATAAATTGAAAAAATTAAAGCTTTTGAATCCCAAAATTTATGAAGAGCTCCCCCTAAATGTATGCATAGGATTTCAAATTTCAAATCTTGAGTAAAATCAAGATAACATAGATTTAGAGCAAGCTCCCCCTAATTTTGCAATCCGTGGGGTGCCTAAGAGGTGTGAGTGACAAGTATACTCCGTGATGCTTATGACAAGATATATCACATAAAGATAAATAAAAGAATATGAATGGTTATGCAAGAAAGAATATGATTTAAAATTGACATAACCATTCTAAAACAACAATCATAATAAAAATATCAAATATAGGCCATCACAACATGATATATCAAATAATCGTAAGTGTTTAGCCTATAAGCATCCATCACACATATAGTTCAAGGTTCACCACATAGTTCACTACGAGATAGAGTTATATATAACCGAATTAATAACTACCCTATTACAACATGGTAAGCCTAACACTCCCCCTTTGGCAACAAGTGCCAAAAAGGGTAGGCAACGAGAAAGTGCAACGGGTAGATAACACTAGAAAGCTGCAAAGTCCTCATCATCATCAGGGTGAATGTATTTGTTCTTGCCATGAGGATCTGTAGAAGAAGATGGCATGTACGATGGAGGAATACTGGTAGAGGTGTGGGTAATCTGATCAGCCTCATCAAAGATGGACTCAAAGCCATGTCCTGTGTATCCTGCAGAGGGGCCTGGAAGATAATAGACCGGCTGAGGGAAAAGCTGCTGGTGCTGAGAAGGCGGCTCAAAGTCCTGTTGCTGCTGAGGAAGCTGCTGAAAGGGCGGCTGCTGAAACTGCTCATCATCATCATCATTATCAGCCGCAAAGATGTCCGGAGGAGGGCAAAGAGGAGCTGAAGAAGTAAGGCCAGCTTGCTGCTCAAGACGGCGAATGGAGTTGTGAGTCGTGGCCTGACAGTAGCACATGTAAGACAAGAACTTCCTCAAAGCATTGGCAATGGAACCACGACCACGACCACGACCACTGCCATGACCACGGCCATGACCACTGCTCGGACCACCAACATGACCTGCAAAAACACCAGCTGAAGGGTCCATAGGAGGAGCATCCTCCCTCTCAACACCCGCAGTCCCGACATCATCGGTGGGTGCACTAGCAGAAGTAGAAGCAGCTGCCTTGTCTGACTTTTCTTCATGTGAGGACACAAGTTCCGAATGCCCCAGCTAGAGTGATGTGTATCAGGAGGGAAGGAGCGGCCCGTCACCTGCTCAATCACATACATGAGGTATGGAGCATAAGGGAGCATCCTGTGAGGATCATTAGCAGCTTCTCCAATCTTAACCCACATAAACTGAGAAATGCTAAACCGCCAGCCAAGTCCAAAGCAACCAGGATGGTAGGAGCATAGCTTTGAATATGAGTAGAGTCACCACTCTTAGGGTCAAGGATGTTCCTCAGAATATTGTTCAGGACATAAAAAAGTGGCTTTCGCTCAGTATTGGTGCCATCAGCATACTTGTCATTTAAGTATATCTTGGCTTGAATGTAATCAGCCTTGCCAATAGGTTCAACATAAAGTGTCCAAAGACTATCTGCATCCTGATCCACATGATCAAAGCCTAGGAGATGGGAGAACTGCACATAGGAACACCTATAGTGGTGCTTGTTGGACATCCAATGCAAGACCTTGTGTTCTTCATCAATCCACAAGGTTGACCAAAAATGGTAAAGAATCTTGGTGTTCCAATCCTTTTGAAAGGTCACAAGCTGCAAGAGGTTCCATGCTTCAAGCTTGGTCTTCAACTCAGCCATGTTAGGATGGGCTTTTGAGGTGATGGATTCAAGATTCAATGCCTTATGCTGAAAAAGTTTGCCATTGACTCCACTGTTGAGGCAGATAGAGATATAATAGTCATGATGAAATAAAGACCAAAACCTATCTTCCATGCCTGGAAATCTGACCCACATGTAAGGATTTTCCAACCTTTGCTTCTTCAAAGCAGCCACATTGGTTGAGTAATCAAAAAATAGCTGAGGCCTTTTAGGACGGCGAGGCTTAAGACGAGAGCCATGATAAGGAACAAGGGTCCAAGTGGCAATCATATTACCAATGTGCGGAGGGGAAACATTGCAATTTGCAGTCAAAGCAAGCCCCTGCACATCCCTCACATTATCTGGTTGAGCACCATTCACCATGTCACGGTGGTGAGGAGGAGAGCCGCCACGACCAAGGGGGATAGCAGGTACCTCAATCTCCTCACGGCGGCCGCCACGGGAGGACTCCCCATGGCTCGAGCTACGCCATCGAGCACGCTGACCAGCTGCACGGTCATCCTCTCCATCACCCAAACTTTGAGGATGAGGATGAGCATTGTGAAAGGGGTTGTGCCGACGCTCCGACATGCTGCAAAGGCCAAAACAGGAGCAGGGATGTCTTAGACACATGTGTAAAAGCCGCAACGAAGGAGGAGGGTTGAACCACCACAGACAGAGCCGGCAGAGCACAACCGGTAGTACTGGTCGCATGGACCGATAGTACCGGTAGTACTTCCGCGCGAGGTACCCGCTGGGGAATCGACACAACCAACCATGGAAATTGCATAAAAGGAATTTACAAAGCATATATACACCATAGGCAACTAGCACGAGCAAGGAGATGGCCTAGAACGAAGTACATTGGGAGATCGGGCATGAGTCCCTAGTACCTCGGTGCTCAAAGTGAAGAGGTCGAATCCGCGCTGGCCAAGACCTTTCGGGGCTCAAGAACACTGCCAAGACGATCTCCAAGGCTTAGAGAAGCTCCCCCTTAAAGGGAATGAGGAATGGCCAGAGGGGGAGGGAGATCGGGCGGCGGTGCCGCCAGGCGAGCGGGTCGGGTGGGTGGGGAAGAGAAGAAGTGAAGGGGTAAGTTAGGAAAAATAAATTTTAACCCGGCGGCTCCTTTGTACCGCTGTCAAATTGTCTGACCGGTAGTACCGGTTGGATCCGGTAGTACCGATAGGCAAGGCTGGGCAAAAGTCGAACGCGTAGAGTTAGGCCGGATTTTGAACTAGTGGTACTATTGGTAGCAACGACGGTACTACCGCTAGGTCAAAAAATGGCTGGAAGCAATTTTAAACAGATGGTGAACCATATGGAGAACTAGAACCCTCTCAATCATGACCAGGTTTCATCAAATCAGTACAAAGCTATGGTCAAGCTTGAGATATTTAAAATAGATTTTGAAAGTTGCACACAAGAGATTTGTAAACATTTTATCCAATGCTAGGCCAATCAAGGTATGCAAGATCTCATTCCATGTTACGAGAATCGATGATATTTAGCTCCTACCTCAAAGCACAAAATCTTGACTCATCTTGAGGTTTTGTGAAGATATCGGCTAATTGTTTGTCAGTTCTCACATGTTGAACAGCGATATCTCCTTTGGCTTGGTGGTCTCTAAGAAAATGATGATGGATGTCTATGTGCTTTGTGTGGGAATGGTTGACAGGGTTATCAACTAGCTTAATTGCACCCTCATTGTCACATAAGAGTAGAATCTTGGATAGGTTGTAACCAAAGTCTCTTAAGGTTTGCTTCATCCAAAGTAGTTGGGCACAACAAGAGCCGGTAGCCACATACTCGGCTTTCGCAGTGGATAGGGCAATGGAGTTTTTCTTCTTTGAACTCTAAGACACCAAAGACCTACCAAGAAATTGGCAAGTCCCAGATGTACTCTTTCTTTCTACCTTGCAACCGGCATAATCCGAATCGGAATAGCCAAGTAGAGTGAAAGATGAGCCCTTGGGATACCATAAGCCAAGATTAGGTGTGAACACCAAATATCAAAAAATTCTCTTAACGACCATGAGATGACATTCTTTCGGATTAGATTGAAATCTTGCACACATGCACACACTAAGCATAATATTGGGCCTAGATGCACAAAGGTAAAGCAATGATCCAATCATGGAGCGATATACCTTTTGATCCACAACTTTACCATCCGTGTCAAGGTCAAGATGTCCCGTAGTTGGCATTGGTGTGTTGATGGGCTTGGCCTTGTCCATACCAAACTTCTTCAATATGTCATGAGTGTACTTGGTTTGGCAAATGAACGTTCCTTCCTTGAGTTGCTTGATTTGAAAACCGAGGAAGAAGGTCAACTGTCCCATCATGGACATCTCAAACCTCTTGGTCATAATCCTACTAAATTGCTCATAAAGCTCTTTATTAGTACTACCAAATATTATTTCATCGACATATATTTGGCAAATAAAAATATCACCATTAACTTTGCGAGTAAATAAAGTAGGGTCAGCCTTTCCTATCTCAAACCCTTGTTTGAGAAGGAATTCCTTGAGACAATCATACCAAGCTCTAGGGGCTTGTTTGAGCCCATAGAGTGCCTTATGAAGCTTGTAGACGTGTTCGGGATAATGTGGATCTTCAAAACCCGATGGTTGTTCAACATACACCACTTCAGGGAGGGGGCCGTTGAGGAATGCACTTTTCACGTCCATTTGAAACAACTTGAAATCATGGTGAGCAGCAAAGGCAAGTAATATACGAATAGATTCAAGCCTAGCTATCGGTGCATATGTTTCCCCAAAATCTAAACCTTCAATTTGTGTGTAACCTTGTGCAACCAACCGTGCTTTGTTCCTTGTGACCGTACCATACTCGTCTTCTTTGTTGCGAAAGACCCACTTGGTACCTATCATATTTTGCTTGGGCCTTTCACCAAGGACCAGACTTCATTCCGGGTGAAGTTTTCCAACTCTTCTTGCATAGCCATCACCCAATCCTTATCCTTTAAGGCATCCTACACCTTAAGAGGTAACATAGAGGAAACAAAAGAGTAATGCTCACAAAAAGATGCTAAACGAAAATGAGTCATCACTCCATTGCGTATGTCTCCTATCACATTTTCAACGGGATGGTTCCGTTCAATGGATTGACGAGCTCTTGGGTGAGGTTCTGTTGTTCTTCTTTGAATTGGGCTGTCATCTTCACTATCATAGTCAATGCCGGTTAGAGAAACTCCATCAAGAGCTCCCCCTTGATCATCATCTTGGTTTTTTTCTTCAACTTGTGGTGGATTTTGATTTGCTTGTTCTCTTGAATCATGACCATCTCTTGATGTGGAAGCATCACCATGGGCATCGGTTGACCCATGATGCATGTATGGTTCATGATGGACTTGCACTTGTGCATCATCATCATCTTGTTCAATGGGTTTTACTTCACCAGTTGCAAGCTTCTTTATCACTTTGTGAGAAGGCTCCTCTTTACCTACAATGTCCATATTGACTTGCTCCTTTTGAGAGCCGTTGGATTCATCAAAAGTCACATCTACCGTTATTTCAGTAAGACCAATGGTCTTATTGAAAACATGATATACATGTTCGTTAGTACCATAACCAAGAAGAAAACCTTCATCAACCTTCAGTTCAAACTTAGAGCTTTTGGATTTCTTTCTAAGTATGAAATACTTGCAACTGCCAGTTCAAACTTAGAACACGATATACATGTTCACACTTTCTAAGTATGAAACACTAGTACCATAACCGGCGGTTGATTGCATGACATGCCGTGTTGACCGCCTCCCCCCAATAATCCTTCTCTGAAATCTTGTACTCATCCAACATTACTCTTGCGGTTTCTATGAGCGTTCAATTCTTCCTCTCCACAACCCCATTTTGTTGGGGAGTGTAAGGAACCGAAAACTCATGCTTGATCCCTTCTTCATCAAGAAACTTCTCAATGTTGGTGTTTTTGAACTTCGTCTCGTTATCCCTTCTCACTCTCTTTATCTTCACATAAAACTCATTTTGAGCTCTTCTTTCAAACTTCTTGAAGATTTCTTGGGTTTCACTCTTATCTTTCAAAAAAAAACACCCAAGTGAAGCGAGGATAATCATCAATAATTACAAAACCATATTTGTTACTTGCAATGCTTATATAAGCATTGGGTCTGAATGAATCCATATGTAGTAACTCAAGTGGTCTTGAAGTTGACACAACATTCTTTGCGGGATGTTTGGCTCCAACTTGTTTCCTCGCTTGACATGCACTACAAATCCTATCTTTCTCAAAAGAAACATTTGTTAGTCCAAGAATGTGTTGTCCTCTTTGAAGGATGGCCAAGTTCCTCATCCCAACATGAGCTAGCCGGTGATGCCATAACCAACCCATGCTAGATTTTGCCACTAAACAAGTCTCGGACCCCACTCTACTAGCTGTGAAATCAACTAGATAGAGCTTGCCCTTTAGTTGACCCATAAAGACAATAGAGGAATCCACCCTTCTAGAGACTTTCACACTCTTATCCGTAAAGAGACAATTGTAACCCATCACACAAAGTTGTGAAACAGATAACAAATTGTATCCTAACAAATCCACAAGTAATACATTTGAAATAGAATTATCATTTGATATAGCAATTTAACCCAAATCAAGAATCTCTCCTTTGCTATTGTCACCAAATGTGATTCCTTCACCCATGCTTTCACTTGGTTGGAAGGAGTCAAATATTTTCTTCGCTCCGGTCATATGATTGGTGCATCCACTATCTAGCACCCAACATGGTCCACCAGAGGAGTATGCCTACAAAATAGAATTTTTTAGGTACCAAATTTGACTTGGGTCCTAGGGGGTTAGACACATAAGATTTGGGCACCCAAACACTCCTCAAGATTTGCCTCTTCTTGAGAGCGCCCACATACTTTACAATAATTTTACCATCCTTATCCCAACAACACAAATAATCACAAAAGTTGTTCCTTGAGATAGGCACTTGTTGCTTGGGAGCCTTCACTTCCTTCTTCTTGATGTTCTTGTTGTCGGAGGAAGTGATAGGAGAAACCTCAACATTGTTTACCTTGTTGATGAGATCAACAAGAGGCACACTCTTATTGAACTTCACACAAGGCACACCATTTACCATGTTTCTCTCGTTGGCCTTACCAACATATCTATTATAGCCGAGGCCATCCTTTATGTGTGGATGCCTAGGCGCCTTGTAGATTTTGGTTGGTTGCTTATCCTTGCTCTTGCAACCAATATCCACAATGGCTTTCAACCTAAGAATCTCCTTGTCCTTCTTCTCTAACTCAACAAGGTTAGTAGCATAAGCATTTATATCAACATTATTGCATCTTTCACATCCTTCACTAGTTGAAGCATTTGAGTCCTTAGAAGAAGTAGAAGTGCTCTTCCAGAGAGTGTCATAGTTTATCTCAAGCTCATGATATTTATTTGCCAAGCTTGTGAGGCTTTCTTGAACTAAACTATAGTCATTCTTTAGACTAGCCAAAGAGTCATTAAATGAGGCATGTTCCTTAGTCAATTGCTCATGTGAGTCCTTGGCCAAAGACAATTCTACACTTAACTTCTCAACCTTCTCTTTTTATTTGGTGAGACATGC
>CM041641.1:19234711-19295733 GCA_023333625.1 Bothriochloa decipiens | reverse complement strand
GTCATTGTCTTCATCACTATCATCATCGGATTGCCATTCTTCACCTATATGTGCTTCACCTTTCTTCTTGCTCTTGTACTTTTTGTCACTTTCCTTGTTGTACCTTGAAATCTTTCCTTTGTTGGGACAATCCGCAGCAAAGTGACCGCTGAGAACACACTCATAGCAAAATCTCTTCTTATATTTCTTGTTTCCACCACTACTCCTCATCTTTTGCTTCTTCTTGATCAAGAACTTTGCATAATTTTTCACCATGAGAGCTTGTTGTTCATCAAGTTCTTCATCACTATCATTTTGCTTGTGACCACAACATCCTTTGTTGCAATGACTTGATTCACTTGCATGGGATGCCGCAAGGGCAATGTTTCTCTTTTAACTAAGTCTTTCTTTAGTCTCATCATCTAGAACCTCATGATGCATAATTTTCGTAATCATCTCTTGTGTTGTCATGGTGGTGTAATTTTCTCTTTCCATTATCACGGAAGCTAGAATGCTATTCTTGTCTCTATATATTCTACATAGCTTTCTTGCCACAGCTTGTTCATCCCATCTATCACATCCAAGAGCTCTTACTCTATTGACCAAAATCATGAATCTATCATACATTGCCTTTGTTGTTTCTCCTTCCATCACTTGAAAATTCTCAATCTTGTTTTGGAGAAGCTCAATGTTTCCTATTCTCACACTCTTGTCACCTTCAAATGATATTCTCAAGGTTTTCCAAATTTGCTTTGCATTCACCATACCATTTACCTTGTTGTTATCTTCCGGAGTGAGACATTGCAAGATTAAGGTTGCCGCCGTGGCATTAAGATGAAAATCCGTCTCATCTTCGGGTGTCCAATCTTTAGGATCTTATAGCAATATCAACCACTTACCAACATCTTGTAGCTATGAGATGCAACTTCATCCTATGAGCCCAATCGGTGTATCTTACTCCATCAAACGAAGGTGGCTTTCCGGGATTGATCATGGGTATATGAGGATTGTTCTTGCTTGTGCTTTCATAGTTATAGCTTGCTCTTGTATAGCTCTTTGGTGTCTTGTTTCTATTTTCACCTTCATTCTCTCTCTCACTAGTTCCTTCTTGATTCTTCTTGTCAAGAATTTCCTTCATCTTATCTAGTTGCTCTTGCATCTTGTTCATTTGCTCTTCTTGCTGCTTTTGCATCGTGATGGTGAGCTGTGCTGCCACTTGTGCGGCTAATTCCTTCATTTGTGCATCATCCATCTTGGCCATTGTTACACCTCACGCGGTGAAGCGTTGAACCGAGGGACCATGGCTTCGATACCACTTGAAAGGATCTAATTAGCCTAGAGGAGGGTGAATAGGCAATTATCGAGAACCTAAAACTTAAAACTCAAATGCAAAACTTAAATACCAACCGGTAGTAGGACCAGAAGTACCACCGGTACTACCTGTAGTACAAAAACCAGTACTACCGATGCAAACTTCTGGTACTACCGGTAGCCTACGAAACTACAAAATCAAAATAGAAATCAGAGTAAAATGAGCTGTAAATTCAGATCCAATTGTTACCATCCTTTGTTGATGTTGCTGATAAAGGTGTTGAACTTCTTGAGGCGTTTCACTGCACCAAATCGTAGATTGAGTCCTCCAACCTATGAACTTTGGGGGTAGGGATGAAGAACACGAAGAACACAAGAATAAGGATAGTCGATGCTACCACCACAGCAAGACACACGATTTAATCCAAGGTTTGGCAATCCCCACAAAGGAGTTCCTACGTCCTCGTTGTTGAGGTCACCACAAAAGTTTCCTCCCTCAAGCAACCACGAAGGTAAACTTGAGATATTCACTAAGAATCAAAGGTAATACAAATATTTCAGGGCGCCCTCACAAATGAGGAAACACGGGCAGCCACGAAGAACGCCTAGCCGGCTAGGGTTCCAAGAACCCAAGAGTAACAAACATAAATCAAGCCAGCAAGACGAGGAATCCAAGTGCTCAAGTCGTAGATCAAAGTTCCCACTCTCTAATCTCATGTCCTTAGCTCGAATCCTTGAGGGGATGACGTTTGGGAGCAAAGTGGGAGAGAGAGCAGGCGAGCTGGTGCTTGGAAGCTTTCTTTCTCAGGTGAAGAATGAGTGAAATGGCAAGCAATACAGAAAAGAGAGAGGTGAGGGGTATATATATGGTCTGTCCAGAACAACTATCGGTAGTACTGATGGAACCACCGGTACTACCGGTACCTCACCAAATATGATCGTTATCGTGTGTCAGAACGTGCAGAGGGAGTCATACCGGTACTACTGGTAGTAAGACCGGTACTACCGGTAGTACAAAACTGGACAGCCATAGACGCGTTCGACTTGGGCTAAAAATAAATATATATAGCCGGTACTACCGGTACCACTAGCGGTACTACCGGTAGTACACAACTACGCCAACTCGCAGACTGACTTTGGGAAAATATGCCCGATACTTTCAGAGTATAATTTTAATAAAATACGGCGCTACCGGAGAGCACCGGTACTACCGGTTGGGGAACTGGTACACCGGTAGTACAAAGTTTCTTCAACTTTGCATATCTCGACTTTCTGAGAAAATAGCACGAATACTTCTGGTTTAAAACTCTAATATTTCCGGTACTTCCGGTAGGTCAAGTTGGCTGAAGCAAAGGACTTTTCTAGGTGATGTGAGTGCAACGGTGACTCTCCAAACGCTCTAAATATAGACTTGAGCACTTTTAGACCTCGAATTACCAACCTAATTTGTATCCCTCCTGATAGTACGGCGTTTTCTATAACTCAAGTAAAGATAAAAATTTTAGGCACTCTTGAGTAGAAACGTCATTTATCCATATAAAATTTAGGGTGCTTGTATCATCAAATATTGTCATTCAAATCTTTCAATAGACTAACACCTGCATATTCCCTTAGATAAAATTATTAGTCCCTAATTTAATTATCATTAATTATCCAAAACCCACTTTAGAGGCGAATGCACTTACAATTTAGGCACAAGAAATTTAACCAATTTAATACGTATGCTTGCTTTGCACGTAATTTTTATCATCTACTTGTATGGTTTTTGGACCTAGCTCCACTTAGTAACTGGGCTAAATCTTTCTTCGTTCAGAAGAAAGTTTTAGAACTAGATGAGTTTACAATCAACGACAATGGTCTCAAAGGATAAGCTACCGAGACAAATTTACCTAGAGCATGGTAGTTTGACCTGGACTTTATACACCAGTTTTATTATACTGGCCTATACTTTGGCTCTTTGTGTTTTATCATATTAGCCATGACATGTAAAGTAGGCTAGTTATACAAGCCATATGGAAAACAAGGATAATCATCACTAATTTAATCCTTTTTAAATTATTAAAGAGTCGTTCCTTGTAGCAAGGGAAATATCACCATACATCAAGAGTCTAAAATTCTTGCGAAATTTCTGGGTAGACTTTTGACCGGACTGAAAGGCTTCGCACACTAGAGTCAGGGTGGCCCATTGGCTTGCTCTTCCAACGTCCATCGCCTGTCATCCCCATCTACATGCGGCGTGCCAATTTTGTCCTCCACACCCACGGCACATGGAGAGAAGACACAGAGCCCATCTGATTGGTATCCTCCGCCGCGCATGCGCAAAACAAAGAGAAAAGCGCTGCCTCGCAGACAGACGAACGTGTGGAGAAGCGTCATCATATCTGAACGTTTCATTATAGACAATAAAACTTACTCTTAACGTAAAGTCTCATCATAGAGTTTTACTAGCATACCGTACGTTACTACGGGATAACTAAACTTTTAAATTAAGAACACATGGATCACATGATAAAATAACAATATTATAAAATTAAATATCGATAAGATAATAATATTATAAAATTAAATATCGATGTTAAAGTGACATTTAATCCAAAAAACTAAATTTGTGAAAATTAATACTGTCACATAGAGAGCATGGCACCGCAGGCTCACAAACTCAACGATGTTGTCTATTTTGTACTATTATGTACGAATCTCAAGTTCAGATTCTCAACTAAAAGCGACATTTAAATTGCCATCAACGCCAACTTTTTAAGCTTGACATTAGAAATATTGTATTGTAATTTAGTATGTTTCAAAATACAAATTAACATCATAGAGCAGCAGACCAACTTACATGCATAGATAAACCTTAGTTTGATGCCATGCGTTCTTTAAACAAACAAAGTTGAACTTTGTCACATCAAAAGTTATCCATCTTTTAGTCTTTTTAGTTATGAGAGATGAGAGATTGGTTTGACTTCATTTTTGTAGAACTTTGTCACATCAAAAGGTATCCATCTTTTAGTCTTTTAGTTATGAGAGATGAGAGATTTGTTTGACTTCATTTTTGTAGCCATCCAATCAAATCAAATCAATGAGTGACAATCGAATCAGAACATTAGCATTTTTTTTGACACACACATGTCTATACAAATATCAAGATGATGAGTACAAAAAATAATATGTATTTTATATTTATATTTGTTGGGACCGAGTCCCAGCAGGTTTAGAGTGAGGGCAGAAACAACCAGACCAGAGTCCCTCCTTTAATATTAAATTAGGAAATTACAATGTAGGCCCGACAGCAGGTAGTGCCACAACTACCAGAGGACTATCCTCTTTCCAATTACACAGGAGGCATGGCCTTTTATAGCGGCTTCCCAGCTCAAGATTGAAAGTACATGCGTGCCCCCAACGGGAGTTTCGAAACCGTAGACACCAATCCTGTTACACGTGGGCCCCTTAGGGGTAGGCTGGTCCACTATTCTCTGACCACGGCCACAGGTCGTGGCCCATCACCGCCTGCGAGAGGCCCACTAAGCCCACTAATTATCCTCAGCCTCCCCAGCTAGGCTCGACGTGCCGTCCGGGTGAAGGCAGTCTCGGGTCGCCTCCTCCGCGCAGAGCCTTCGGGGGCGACGAGGCTTCGTCATGTAGCCTCCGCTAGGGCGACGGTCGACGTCGCCCAACCTCTGCCGTCGATTGGCTTCAAGGCCTCCGCTGAGGCTTCCTTGTGGAGACCCAGCATCCAGGAGGAGAGAATCAGCCTCCGCCTGAGCAATAGCCGTCGCCACCAGATATCCGCTATCGACCGGTTTCGTGTCTTCCCCGGAGGCCTCCGCCGGAGATCCGGTATTTGGCGGCTCCTCTCCAAGACCTGCAGGCACGAGCCAGGTTGATACAGTCAGAACCGTCAGTCAGACATAATTCGGAGGTAATAAGCCCCTCTAGTCCTGGGGCGCATCCCCAACATTCCCCCTTGAGGGTTAGGTCCAGCGGAGGCGGGTCTAGCCATCAACACGCCCCTGGCCGTGGAGGCTGTGATTACCTCCGACTCCCCCTGGCCCGTTGAACGTTGGACCGAAGGCTTTGCTTTTTTACCGTTGTTCAGTTTTTAATCTTGCGCATTGATTTGAGCCGGTTCATCTGCTGTCGTTCGATTCTTGGATCATCGTGACCGTTGGGCTGAGAAGTCGAGGCGCCGCATCGCTGCCTATATAAAGGGGTAAGTGGTGAAAATGACCCGTACTTTCATTCATTCGCCTCTGCATAGCTTGCTCTTGTTACCTACTGCCTCCGCTTCCATCGCGCAGGTTTTCTTCCTTGCTTGCTGCCTCCACATTTGCCTTTGCCCCTACATCCTGTCACCGTGGCACCTAAACGCCCCTGCTGCGAGCGTCGTCGTCCGTTCTTCGGCCCCTATTCCCAGCTCCAGGGCGTCAGAGTTGGAGGCTTTCTTGGCCTTTTTGAGCAGTGCATGCTGGCTGCTGCGGAGGCCAGGGATCTCGAGGAGTCACTTTCTGACGTCGAAACTTCCCCTAGCGATCTAATGCTTCTGAAGATTACTTTGTCTGACTCCGAGGTCAGCTACAACTTTGGTCATAGCCGGATGACCCAGGCAATGATAGATGGCCTCCAGGACAAGGGCTATTGTGACAGAACCGACCAATTTATTAGAGCACAAGCACATAATTCACCATTAGATAGCAAACTTACATGATTGAGACCTAATAAACCCGGTAGTCATATCGAAATCTTGAAGGATTTCAAACTTTTCGGCATAGCCAAGATCATAATAAGTTTAGCTGTCGCCATTCACAACATACATAGTTCGCACATAGTTTAACACATCGGAGTTTGAAATAAGTTATTACAGCCCAAGTTCAAATTTGAAATAAAGCGAAAGCGATTTAGTTCAAATCCACACACACACTTAGTTCAAATACAGTGCCAGGTCCTCAGTCAATATCCAGCAAAAGCATAAGGTAGAGTGGAGTGACCATGCCCAAGGTCTAGTCATCACCCAACGCGGGATAGAAGTAGTGTTGGCAATAGCCATAAAACATCTCACCATTTGCAACAACATGGGAAAATAAAACCCTGAGTACGAGAATATACTCAGCTAGACTTACCCGTCATAAACTAAAAATAAATTGACTCCAAGGAGTATGCAAGGCTATATAAGTAGGATAGCTGACTCATCAGTTGCAGAAAAGCTTGCATTAAAGAAAGAATAGATCATAACCTTCTAGCATTGTATTTTAATTTGATTAACCTTACCATACTAAATTAGCACCTGTACTAAACAAGCATGGTAATAATTATTCAACAAGAATAGTAACCAATTCCGGTTGAGTGTCTTTCAACATCATGGCTCAATCATCTCATCTCTTTATTCAAGTTATTACTACGATGCCGCTGCTCAAGTCAAGTGTTCACTGTCCAGGAACGATGGCGATTATAATCGATTACTAACTAGCTGGTGGGGTATTCCTCACACAAACCACACTCACCCGCTAAAGTGAGCTACAGATCACCGAAGATTCAATTCGGATAAGTCACGGGATCAGGTACCATCGTATCCAGGAACCACCCGGCTGTCTTATTCAGGGTGACCCTAACCTCGGTCTTACTCTCCGCGTAACCCATGATCCCCCATCTTCTCCAATACGATGCGTATAGCAGGTCGACTCCCGATCCAAATCAAACTCAGGCTTCGCGGTCGGAACGACTTATCCTTCCAGCTAAATGTGAGGCACAGATTCAATATGACTTGAGGACGTACAATAGACGGGGTCCTAGTTCGACACAGACGGGATAACCTCACCGAACCTCCAGTTCAATCCCAACACAAATCCAGCCCGGTCTCGATTTATTATCTCCACATGGTTATCCAAGATAACAATGTATTCAACCATTTCGAGTAACTACCTATAACTCGCGGATGACAGGAAATCACTCGACTTCTACCAATCTAGTTAAAGCAGGGCTAAGCAGATAATCGCACCTGAACCTAACAGGGTTGAATGCAACAAAGGTATAAAACAACGCCTATAACTTAATGCATCAAACAAGTAAAGGACTCAAGTTAGATATTTTTCAAACCACAGGAAGAATGCTCCGGGGCTTGCCTTTCAGGAAAGAGCTTGGCTGATGGTCGGGACACTCGGGAAGATCAACCTCGGGATCCTCTTCTGCTGCTATCCCTTGTACCAAGGCTTCCTGCTGGCCTTCCTCTCCTTGTACTCCGAGAACTACCGTTTCGAGCTCTGACGATCCTGTATGATGCATGGTGCGTATGAATACCACGAATACATAGTAATACAAAGGTACATGCTAATGGTGAATGAATGCTCAGTTGAAGATAAATGACATGATTTTAAAACATGTAAGATAAGCACATGTCATCTGCATTCTCTTCTATAATAAAATCGTAAACACGCATCGCATTACAATTTACTTATACATTAAAAGCAATTATAAATGACCACTATTTTACACACTATCCTCTACTAAACCACAACTAATAACAGATTATATACATCACAAACATCAGAAAAAGCATTATTACACACATGAAATAATAACTTAAAGCATTATTAATTATTTAAAAGAAATCAGGATAGAACTGCAACATGACTTTAGACTATTTAGAAAATTTTGTAAAAATTACAAAAGCTTAAGAATGTCTAATGTAGACTACCATAAAAATTTCAGATCAAAACAGTAAATACTTTATCCTACACAAAAATAACAAGGCAGCATAATTCAAAGGGCATAAAATACTTTGTATCTAGAAAAATGTCAAACAACAGATCTCAGACTACTCTTAGCTTTAGATTGACATAAAAACATCCTCCAAAAAGTTTCATGCATAAATCGCATATATATTATTTATTATGAATTATTTACTATCTACTTGAAATAGGCACCATAAATAAACAGGATAATATTTACACATGACATAGCCTCACAACATTTTTCACAGATAGAGCATGACATAAAAAGACTAACAAACTTGGTTTCATATTTTTCTGAGCAACAGAGAATTACTTATGCATTTTCCAAGATAAAAGAATTAATAGGGATAAATAAATTTATACAGAAAAGTGTCACAAATTTTACGTTTTATATTTTTCATGCATAGTTCTTCTCATAAGAAAAATACTGCAAGTTTAACCAACTCATTTGGACTAAAAATGAGGAAGATATGATTTTTCAAAACTTTTACAAAAATCTGGAAACAGATTCTTTAAAATGAAAAAGAAAAACCGTTTTGCACTGGGAACCCTGGACTTTCCAGTAATTAACCGAGCCCTATTTTAAAAACTTTCTGAGTCTGGCCACTTTGCACTTAAGTTCGGGAAAGATTAACATATTCTGTCCGTGATCCACGCCGAGGGGGAAGGTCGCCGGTGGTCGGCAATCTTGCCAGCGGCGAGGTCTCCGGCCAAACTACGGCCACCATTCGACTCAACTCAACGTTGCGAACCCAACGGTGTACCAGATGACGGCTATTAGCGCGATTTTGACCGACGGCCACGCGCGACGGCGGACGGCGGTGAGGGTCGGCGGTGCGCCGGCCACCACGGGCCACGGCGGGTCGCAAGGACTAGCCTACCGGGTACAGCTGGCCAAGGCAACTCGGATTAACCAGAAAACATGAAGAGATGCTGGCCAAAACGACGACGGTGATGCATGCCGACGAGCGGCGGCGTGCATGTCGGCGGTTCGACGGCTGCCGGCCAACTCCGGCCAAATCATGGCCCAAGAACCATCCTGCGACCTAATTGAAGTCGGGGTGACTCGATTTCACTAGCACAAGAAGGCAAAGGTCCACCGGAGTGAGCTCCGTGCGAGCGGCCGACGAGCGACGGCGTGACCCGCGACGGCGGTTGACCCAAAATCCGACGAACCCTAACCCTAATCGATCCCATTAGCTACTTCAATCGGTTCTACTCATGCAGGCGGTCACGATGCGCGAGCTAAGGGAGGGAGAAAGGGGTTGCTGGTCATGGCGGACCGCGCGGCGATCAAGGTGGCCATGGTCGGCGGAGGGGAAAAACGTTCGATTCGGTCTCTACCTGGGTTCTCGGGGGCAGTGAGCGTGCGCAAGACGTGTCTCACGTCAAGGTGGAGCTGTTGGCAAGCTCTAGGAAGAATGTGATAGGCTATGAGGCGTGGTGGCGATGCGAGCTTCGGGGCGGCAGCAATGGCGGGCTCCGAGCGCGCTCGAGTTCTGGCGAAGGAAAATGAAGCGAGAGGGAGCGTTTGAAGATGGGGAAGAGAGTGAGGGAGAGAGTGACGCGGTTTGGTCGCCTTGAAGCCGGTGCTCGAGCTCGGACAGGCGAATCGCGGCGTCGGGCATCGACGCACGCGTGGCACGCATGCGAGCGGAGAGAGGCCAAGTGGAGGGGCGCGTGGGCGGCAGTGGGGTCGGGCGAGCGCGGGCGTGTGCGGCGCGTGCAAGCGGGGGCCAAACAGCCGGCAGCGGCAGCGCCCAGGCGTACGGTCGTCGCGTGGCCAGCGTCGGCCGCGACACCGTCGCGAGGAAGAAGAAGAGAGGGAAGAAGAAGAGACTGGCAGGTGGGTTCCACTGTGCCAAGATTCGTGTAGAACTTGATTTACTCTATATTTTCCAAAATATTCCAAATTTGAAGAAACTTGTAAAAGATGAAATGTTGCTCTCAATGAGTAGAACATTTCACTTTTAAACATCAAAGCTTGATTATATCTAGAATTTGAAATTCAAAAATGGGGATTTAAAATCCATTTAAAATTAAAAGAAAAATATTTTTATAAACTATTTTTGACATTTTTGACCCACTTCCAAGCCTTTTCATGAAGTGACCCAAAAATAAGTTTTGCTCCAAATAATTTTCTCTACAAACTTCATTTAACACTCAACCCCAAACAAGCAACCTATCACATAGCTCTAGTTCAAATCAAAGCAAGCATATTTCTCATTTTATCGTTTCATGTAAACAATGACTATGCAAAGAGATGATTATGCTCATGATATGCAAGATAATGCATGCTTAACACCATGGTGTTACAGCTATATTCCCGTTGGCCACGGGCGAGCTCCCGGTGAAGAGACTGTCCCGCTACCTGGGAGAGATGAAGCCGTTGTGTTCAGGGACTTCTTCACCTGTGGTCTTCGCTTTCCCTGCTGCAACTTTGTCTGGTATGTGCTTGAGTGGTTTGACGTGCAACTTTATCATATGACCCCCCATGCATTTCTAAATATGAGTAAATTCCTCTGGGCCATCGAGTCATACGGCGGGGGGATCAATATAACCACTTTTGCGAAATTCTATGAGCTGCAAAAATAGCCAAAGTACATTGGTACCAAGATTGCCCAGTTCGCATCATGCTTTTATGGCGAAGAGGAATCCTGGCAAGGGCAAGGAGAAGATTGCTATTTCTTGGTGCCAGAGGGGGAAGTGGGAGCCTGCTGACTGGATGGATTACTAGTTTTATGTGAAGACTTCAGGTGCTTCTAGAGTCGAAGAGGATGGTCGGAGGATCATTACTTTTCCGTTTGCCTCTGTTATGACTCGGATGGATCCGCACACTAGCATCAAACCAGAGGTGACAGTCTCCGAGAAAAGGAAGTCTTGTACACAAGCATTTACTGATGCCTGTCGTTACTCCGGAGGACGGGATCTTGTGGAGGAGATGATTGCCTCTGATTTCTGGCCTCTGCTTGGTGGCAAGGACAAGAAGAAATTTGCTATACAAAAACTGGATGTTCTAGTTTTTGGTGTGGCTGGCGGGATCCTGTGTCCGCACTTTGGGCTGCAGCTTCCTGAGGGTCAGAGCAAAGAGTACTTCATCCGTGCCACGGAGCAGAAGGCTGTCAAAATCCTTGGAGAAGTCTCTGAGAAGGAATATCTTGCATGGAGGTCTGAGGCTGGTACCATGCCTCGCCTCAATAGGATCTTTGAGGAGCTCAGCATTTACTATACCGAGCGCAAGCTCCCTGAGAAGCTGAAGAAGAACGAGAAGAAGGATTTGACTGTTGCTGGCGCTGCTACGAAAGTTGTCGAGGGAAGGAAAAGAAAAGACAGCGCTATGACGCGCGGAGGCCCAAAGAAACAAAAAGGGGCCTCCGTTGAATCTGCGAAGATGGAGGACATTTTTGAAGATTTTTATGATGAAGGGAACATCTCAGCTAATCCAGAGGTGATGACTGAGACTCTACCGGAGGTTGATGTTTTGGCGCTGCTTGGTTCTGAGGGTCCATCTCGGCGATCTTCGTCGCCTGCTGTTTCCCTAGGGGCGTCCCGTGCTTTCGCAGTTGAGGCCTCCGGGTCGCCAACGGTTTGGCCTATCTTGCTGCCTGCTGAGCCTATGTCTCAGCATGTTGACACGGCATCTCCTGCATTTTCTGTGGAGCCTTTTGCTAGTGCGTACCTCGACTCCAGCTTTGATGAGGATGAGATGGAACAAGCTGGTGTTATAGCTCATCATGGTGAGAAGCCCGCGGAGACTCCCCAACATGAAACAGAGGATACTGAGGTCCCCGAGGATGCCTACACTTTGAGTCAAGGTAACGTTCTTACTCAGAGTATGACCTATATGGATTTCCTGACTTTGAAGGTTTCTTGTGGTTATGCCTCTGACGGGGAAGTTTCCTTGCTCAGTGAGCATGTGTATGACATTTTTTAAAATTTTATGTTTTCTCGTTTCCTTGTTTGACGTGTTTTTGTGTCTTCTTTCAGACATCCTTACTGCTAAGGCCACTCGAACTACCCCTCCGCCGCCTCTGGTGACTAATGCACCACTTCTCGGAGGGACCATTACTGAGGCGGTGCCTACAGCTCCACGACCTTCGGTGGACATGGTTGGTTCTGGGTCTTTACCGTCGGGCAGTTGTCTTGATGAGGGCATAAGTGCCCTCCTTGGCTGGGCTCAAGGTATTGATCAGCTGACTGAGACCATGGGTGGAGACTTGTACCGGTGTCAGGCTGGGTTACCGCTTCAGACCTTGATGAACGCGAATATTAATCATCATGTTATTGTATGTTTAATTTTATTTTCTCCGTTCTTAGCCATTTACTCTTTGTCATGTATTTGATTTTGGATTGCTTTACTGCTGTCTCCAGAGCGCTGCCTTGTCCATGGCTGTTGAGACCAGTAGCTGTGCTGAACTGGTCAAAAATGATGACGTTATTAAGGTTCTGAAGGCGGAGATCGAGTCCCAAACTCAAGAAAGGGAACATGTGGCTCAGCAGGCCTCCAGCTTGGAGGAGTAGGTATCAGCTCTTGAGGTTCAATCTGATGAATTAAGAAAGTCTATTACTGCTACCAAAGAAGCGGAGGCTGCTGCCAAAGAAGCGGAGGCCACCGCTAACCAGCGGGTGGACAAAGCCGCTGAGATTTCCAATCTCCTGCGGCAAGAAGCGGATGCTGAACGACGGTTGGCGGTGGCTCTTAAGACTAAGGTTGAAGAACTTGAGAAGGAGCTGACTATCACCAGGTTGATCGGGCTAGAAGTGGCTGAATCCTATGTCTCCACCGTCTGGGCATTTGGTGGTGCGGCAACTCCGGTTAATCCTGAGGCTTCTACCTCCGGGGTCTTTTCCTGGATCAAGGCAAACCTCGACAAGCTTAATGAATTTATGACTGGAGTTTCTGATTTCAGCACGAAGACCTCTGCCACCTATCTGTGCAAGCTTTTTGTGTCCAAGGACATTGTCCAAATTGGAAACTTCGATTGTCCTGAGCTAGAAGATCCCGCTGAACTTGGCAGAACTGATCAGTTTGTTAAGACAACCGTACGTAGCTTCATGGAGAAGTTCTGGTCCAAGTTTGGCCAGTCAGAGACCGTTGCCATGGCTAACGTTACTCGTGAAACGGTATGTATGGTTAGCTTTTCCTGTCTTATTTTGTTGTGAGAGCTGTATTGGTGATTCCCTTCTTTTATTTTTTGTCTTTTTTAGCAACTAAAGTATGGCAAGCGCACGGTCATGACCCGACTTCTTCTGGCGACATGTTTGCACGGACTCGAGGATCTACCGATGTTGGTGCCTCCGCTGCCCAAGTTCTTCCTGCAAGTGCTGGGACTGATTCCATGGTGGAGCAAGCGGTAGCATCTCCAGGAGCTCGAATGGGGCCTCAGGACTTGACCGCTACGGAGGAGGTGTAGAAATTCATCTTAATTTGTGGTTGTGTAAATTTTGTCTTTTGCTGACATGGTATCGGCATGCACGTGTAAAGAACAATTTGAATTGCTCTTGTTTTTGTAGATTATTAATGGCCAAATCGCCCTGCGTAGGTTAGCAGTTTGGGGCCTGTGCAGGAGGTCGAGCCTATTACCTTTATGCGTGATGATGTTTACGTTAGCGGTGAGCTGTGGGATTACTGGAAGTTGGCGTTTCCTAGGCGCACGGTGGATGACATGTTTCATTTTGTACTCAATGATTTAGACGATGAGTGCTCTAGCTTTACTCGTTCTCTTGCATGGCGTGGTCCATCTGGACCTTTGTAATTATCTTTGTTTGCACAGTGGTTGAGTGTTGTGATTGAACTGTCTTTTGTGAACTTGTTTATTTCGACCTCCGCTATGCTGCGGAGGTCTGTTTGAATTATTCAGAGGCCTTCGTGCCAGGTTGCAGGTGTGACCTTCGAAAGTGATTTATGTTTTCCTCCTCAGAGGTTGTAAGCACTTTGAAGCACATTTATGCATTAATAACTTTATTGTTGTCATACGGTGGGTATTACAACCGCTGTTTCTCTTCGACCACTAGTGTCAATTTTGCTGTATTTATCTTTGTGGTCTTTGGCTATGCCTCCGCACGTCCTGATGCTTGTTCTGTGGAGGTGCACTATGGTTGATCTTAGCGGAGATGGGGGGACGTTAGGAGTTCTTAAGCAGAATCCCCCTTGTCTTCGCTCAGGCGATGATCCTAAGTGGGTTGCGCTATCGGCTAACTTCTTTGGTCTTATCCCGGAGGCCCTCATCATCTCTAGATGTTTCTTTTGCTGACGCCCTTACGAATTCTTGTGCGGTATCTTATTATCTTTGTTTGTTCGTATGTGCACATCCGCCTCCATCTCCTTTGAGCGGATTTTGGTTACGGGGAGTTGCTGTGGTTGGACCTTTCCTAATGCTTAGGCGTGCGGGCTTTGAGCTCTATCCCTTTTATAGTACTCCTTATGTACTTTGCGTATCTTTGCTATTTATTTTTTGCTTTCATCCGTTGCTTGTTGAGGCGAAGGGACACAAGTGCTTTTAAGATAGGTAGTTGTAGCTGGTTTGGTGATGGTTGGGAGGTCCTTATAAAAAGATCTATCCCCCCTTGATCATTTAGGCTACTTCATTGTGTACATTATACTAATGGTACTTCCTAGTAGCTGTCTTTGCGCGAGTACTGTGTGAGGACTTATAATAGAATAGCCACATCGGTGAACCTGTCACCCAACGTTAGAGATGGCGATGCTTCTAGTTGTCAACAATACTCTACTTGCATTGCCTTTGTGTCTTCGGAGATGGCAGCCGGCTGTGATGCTACTTGGCGTGGTTGATGTAAGAATTTTGGATGTTGATGAGGACATCACTCCATTGAATGCACAAGATGATCCTCCGCTGGACATTCAAGGTCCAATCACAAGAGCTCGCGCACGACAATTAAATTTACAGGTGAGCTCGTTCTTAAGGAAGTCTTTTTATGATTTTGAGAATAGATTGCTACCTAATGATTATATTGTACTTAGGAATCATGGAGAGGACCAAGGGATGCATAAGAGATGGCTTGGAGGCATGGAGGACCAGCAAGGGTGCCCAAATCAAGGTGGAGGCCCAAACCGAGTCGACTTCGAGCCTGTTTTGGAGTCCAAGACTAGTGTGGAGTAAAGTGGACGCCCAGGACGCATCCGGACTCCGTTTTTGATGATCCACCTATGGATGGAAAGATAATTTCATAAGGAAGCCAATGTCGTTGGTTTGAGATCAAAATTCCTTTGGAGTCATCGGAAAACATCGAAATAAGTTAGCATCCAGAATCTATTCCGGTGCAGCGTCACCGTTTTTGGTCCGTTGGGCCGTGTATCATTGCTGAGCCCATTAGGGGGCGCGTCCAGGGGTGGCGACGACCCTTAGACCTCTATAACCAACCGCCGCCTCTCTTGTTAGGGTTTGGGGTTTTTCTTAGATTATTCTATTCACAACAGTTTCGCCGCGTCGTCGGTTTGTGAGACCCCAACTCGTGAGATTAATCATTCATCTGCAATTGGTTGCATTCTTTCGTGTTCTTGCTTGTGTTCTTCGATTAGCAGGCAAAGGACTCAGCCTTCTTAGCAAGGTCGACTGTGCTTTGACAGTCGATAACCAGAGGAGACGTGGTGCTGCGATTGCGGGGTTCAGAGCCGAGTTGTTCGGAAGCCGAATCGAATTATGTCGCGATTCCACTAAATCAAGAGTTATTAGAACCTTTCAGAAGATCGGGAACCCTAGTTCACATCAAGTGGTATCAGAGCTTCAGGTACACCATCAGGTTCGCCCTTACCCTAGTTTAGTTTATTTTTGCCTTCGTCCTATAATCCAAAAAAAGCCAAAATAGTTTAGTCTAGGTTTTTCCCTTATCCCAAAGCCACGTTTGGCCTTTGCATAGTTCTTGTCAGATTCCGTAGTGTTGAATTTGTGTCCTGGTCAGGGTCTTATTGCTGGTTAGGTTGTGTTAGAGTCCAGTCGTGTGTTTTTTCCCATCATTTCCATTCAACGATGTCCCCTTCCACCGTCCCAAACAACAAGTCGAATCCACCATATTACTCGACTTGCCCCGCTAGCTGCCTTGTGTCAATTCTCGCCGCCGCGCAAACCCTAGATAGGTCGCCGACCGCTCATTGTTGCTTGCATTGCAGCCCTCCTTGCATCATCAGCTGAATACCTATTGCTATGATCGGTGTTGGAGTTTAGGGACGCTTCGCCCTAACTGCCGCCGCCGTGTTGTGCCTTCCGAGAAACATAACTTGAGATACCTTCGGTAAAACAGGCATAACTTTTGGCTCGTTTATCAGAAAAATTTGAAATTTTTACAGCAGCTTCTTGACTCCATTCGGCCTATTTGGTCTAGTTAGAATTGCCAAAAAAATTCAGCAAAATAAAGAAAAAAATTGACAAGGTTCTTGCACGCTTTTCAGAGAATGTACTAATTTTCTGTAGACCACATTCCACCTCTGTTGTAGGTGAAAATTTTTGTGGTTATATCTTTTGTCATACTTGTTCAGAGAAAATTTTAAAAAATAGTGTAAAAAAAGTTTGTTCAGAGAAAAAAAAGGAAAAAAGGAAAAACAAAAAGGAGTTGCTTGTTCTGTGATTGCGTGTGCTACATTGTGCTTTGTCCTTCATTCATACTTGTCTCTCCATCATACTTGTGCTTCCTTTGTCCTTGTTCACATACATTTGGTACTTGAAACACGTTAGGCCAGCAACAAGAACAAGTAATTAGGACTATAATTCAATATTACTTTCTGTCTTTGAATTGTGTACCACTCACATATTTTTTGGCCAGCCTTCCTAAGCCCCACATATACTTCTGGACAGCAAAAGTTGTGACACCCGTAATCTTGGCGCTACGTCTTTCAGGTATCCATGCCTTGCTGGTAAGAACAGGTCGGAACTTGTTAAGGTGTTACCTTTTGCTCTAACTTTGAGAGGCACCACTCCACATTTGTAGAGGATTATTAGGGATAACTTTCACCGTTTGCTGCTTGTGTTTTGTGTCTACAATGGCAGGTGATGCGGGAGAGAATTCACCCAAAGAGTTTTCAGAGTGTGTCAGCTAAGAGCAACTATAATCTGTTATAAACAATGCTCAGAAGGACTTGAACAAGACAGTTACCAAGGCTGTAACTGCTGCACTTATTGATCTTAAGATTGGCAACACCCTTGAGAGATTGGATAAACGATTGTCCACGCTGACCGATAGGGTAACTGCTTTAGAAGAACCGCCACCACCTGAAGAAAATAATGATGGCAGCAATGCTGGCGATGAGGTATATGATGTTAATGGTAATGTTGATAGAGCAGCGACAAGAGAAAATAGATTACATCATCGTCTTCGCACAAATACCACTGGTATGGGTGGCGCTCAACATTTCAACCGCCACCAAGGTAATCGTACTCATGCTCCCGATGATCCTTATGCTAAGGTTAAATTTACCATACCTTCTTTTTCGGGACATTATGATGCCGAGGAATACCTTGATTGGGAGATGACAGTAGAGCAAAAATTCTGTGCCCATCTTGTGCCTGAGCAACATCGCATTAGACAAGCCACTAGTGAATTTAAAGATTTTGCTATCATTTGGTGGACTGGTTTAGTTGCAGATAATTGCCAACCTCATACATGGGAAGAACTTAAGTTTGCTATGCGTGATAGATTTGTGCCACCATCGTATCATAGAGACCTACGTAAAAGACTAATGCGTTTAGAACAGGGACATAAATCTGTGCAGGATTATTATGGTGAACTTCAGAAAGGTTTGATGCGTTGTGGCATAGTGGAGGGAACTGAGGATTCTATTGTTCATTTTTATGTGGGTTTGAGGAAGGAAATTCAGGACATAGTTGATTATAAGGAATTTAACACTGTCAACCAGTTGTTTCAATTTGCTATGCTTGTAGAGAAGGAATTGCAGGGGCGAGATAAGCAGGCCAAGAGTAAGGCTGGCACCTCATACACACCACGCACGGGAGCATCATCGGGGTTTCCCAAGGCATCCTCCTTCCGCACGCCTCTACCAGCGAACAAGAGGACGTCTTCTGCGCAACCTTCTGGTTCAGGTAAAAATTTAGTGCAGGAACCATTGAAGAGTGCATCTTCTATTGCCTCAACAGGACGCACTCCAAGCATTCAGTGTCATCGGTGCCATGGTTATGGACATGTGCAAAAGGACTGTCCAAGTGGGCGGGCATACATTGCTACAGAGGATGGGTACATCAGCACCTCTGACGTGGAAGATGATGATGAAGAACAAGACGTTCAAGAAGAAGGTGAGGTCTTTGGTAGCAAGGACACATCAGCCTACATGAGTGTCATTGTGCAGCGAGTTCTTAGCGCACAAGTACAACAACCTGAGAAGCTGTAACGCCATAATTTGTTCTAAATTTTCTTTGTCATCAACAACCGGCGAGCACGTGTCATCATTGATGGGGGTAGCTGCAATAATTTGGTGAGTTCAGATTTGGTCAAGAAGCTTGACTTGTCTACACGCCCACATCCCCATCCGTACCATATCCAGTGGTTGAATGATTCCGGTAAGGCTAAGGTAACAAAAACTTGCAGAGTTTCTTTTTCCATTGGTACCTATGTTGATTCCGTTGATTGTGATGTAGTACCTATGGAAGCTTGTTCACTTTTATTGGGTCGCCCTTGAGAATTTGATAATGATGCTATTCATCATGGTAGAAGTAATACATACACTTTTGTTCATAAAGGAAAGAAAATTACTTTGGTGCCAATGACCCCAGCTGAAATTGTACAAGCTGATAAAGAACGAGCTGCTAGTTTGCATGATGTTAAATCTGAAAATCAGCAAGTTGCAAATTCTGTTTACCCACCTAAAAAGGATAAGTTCACACCTAATTCTATGGTCGAGGAAATTAAATTGAAGGGTGGTGTTATGCTTGCAAGAAAATATGACCTTGCTGAAATTTCTGATGATGATATTTGCTATACTTTGGTTTGCAAACGAGCTTTGTTTTCTCTTGATGATGTTGTTAGTTCGAGACCTCCTACTGTCACTAACCTTTTGCAGGAGTATGAGGACGTTTTTCCAGCTGAGATACCCCCGGGGCTGCCACCTATGAGAGGAATAGAGCATCAAATTGATTTGATTCCGGGAGCGACATTGCCAAACCGTGCTGCTTATCGAACCAACCCTGAAGAGACTAAGGAGATTCAGTGACAAGTCCAAGAGCTTTTAGATCGCGGGTATGTACAAGAAAGCCTTAGTCCTTGTGCTGTTCCTGTGATTTTGGTTCCTAAGAAAGATGGTTCTTGGCGCATGTGTGTTGATTGTAGAGCCATTAATAATATTACTATTCGATATCGTCATCCTATTCCTAGGCTTGATGACATGCTTGATGAGTTATGTGGCTCTGTAATTTTCACTAAAATTGACTTGCGTAGTGGTTACCACCAGATTAGAATGAAACTTGGAGATGAATGGAAAACAGCTTTCAAAACTAAATTCGGATTATATGAGTGGTTAGTAATGCCTTTTGGTTTAACTAATGCACCTAGTACTTTTATGAGATTGATGAATGAAGTTTTGAGGGCTTTTATTGGGCGATTTGTGGTAGTTTACTTTGATGATATCTTGATTTATTGCAAGTCTTTGGATGAACATATGGATCACTTGCGTGCTGGTTTTAATGCTTTACGCGATGCAAGCTTATTTGGTAACCTTGAGAAGTGCATCTTTTGCACGGATCGAGTCTCTTTTCTTGGATATGTTGTTACTCCATAGGGAATTGAGGTGGATGAGACAAAAATTGAAGCCATTAGGAGCTGGCCAGTACCCCAATCCATCACACAGGTGAGGAGTTTTCTTGGTCTTGCAAGTTTCTACTGCCGCTTTGTCAAGGATTTCAGCACCTTTGCTGCCCCATTACATGAGTTGACAAAGAAGGGCGTGGTGTTCCAATGGGGTAAGGCACAAGAGGAGTCATTTGAGATGTTAAAAGATAAGCTTACACACGCACCATTGCTACAACTTCCAAACTTTGGTAAGACTTTTGAGTTAGAATGTGATGCTAGTGGAGTTGGCATTGGAGGTGTTTTGATGCAAGATGGTAAACCTATGGCATACTTTAGTGAAAAATTGCATGGTCCTGTTTTAAATTACTCTACGTATGATAAGGAATTGTATGCTCTTGTACGTTCTTTAGAGACGTGGCGTCATTATTTGTGGCCTAAGGAATTTGTTATACATTCAGATCATGAATCACTTAAGTATCTTTGTTCTCAAAATAATCTAAATCGTCGACATGCTAAGTGGGTTGAATTTATTGAATCCTTTCCTTATGTTATCAAACACAAGAAAGGAAAGGATAATATAATTGCTGATGCTTTGTCTAGACGATATACTATGTTGTCCCAACTTGATTGTAAGATTTTTGGGCTTGAAACAATAAAAGAACAATATGCGCTTGATCCTGATTTTAAAGATGTGTTGCTGAATTGTAAAGAGGGCCGTACGTGGAACAAGTATGTGATAAATGATGGATTTGTGTTTAGAGCTAACCGTCTATGCATTCCAGTTGGTTCTGTTCGTCTTTTGTTGCTACAGGAAGCGCATGGAGGAGGATTGATGGGTCATTTTGGTGCTAAAAAGACGGTAGCTGTTTTGGCCACACATTTCTTTTGGCCACAGATGAAGAGAGATGTTGAGTGGTTCGTGGCACGCTGCACCACATGTCAAAAAATTAAGTCTCGCTTGAATCCACATGGGTTGTATATGCCTCTTCCTGTTCCTTCTATTCCTTGGACAGATATTTCGATGGACTTTGTTTTAGGATTACCTAGGACCAAGAGGGGAAGGGATAGTATTTTTGTGGTTGTGGATCGATTTTCTAAGATGGCACATTTTATACCATGTCATAAAAGTGATGATGCAACTCATATTGCTAACCTCTTTTTCCAAGATATTGTTCGTTTGCATGGTATGCCGTCTACTATTGTTTCAGATCGCGACGCCAAATTTTTGAGTCACTTCTGGCGAACTCTATGGGATAAGTTGGGCACAAAATTGTTGTTTTCAACAACTTGTCACCCACAAACAGATGGACAAACAGAGATAGTGAACCGCACTTTGGGCACCATGCTGAGAGCTATTTTGAAGAAAAATTTAAAGATGTGGGAAGAATGTTTGCCTCATGTGGAGTTTGCTTACAATCGGGCGACACATTCTACCACCAAGGTAAGTCCTTTTCAGGTAGTGTATGGTTTTAACCCTCATGCTCCAATTGATCTTTTGCCTTTACCTACCAATGAAAGAACGCATAGCGATGCTAGTGCACGTGCTGAATTTATTCATAAGTTACATGAAACCACTAAAGAAAATATTGAAAAGATGAATGAAAAGTATAGAATTGCTGGTAGTGAAGGTAGAAAAGAACTTAAACTTGAACCAGGTGATTTAGTATGGTTACATTTGAGAAAAGATAGGTTTCTAGAGCTGCATAAGTCAAAATTAATGCCAAGAGCTGCTGGTCCTTATAAAATTATTGAGAAAATAAATGATAATGCATACAAACTTGAGTTGCCACCCGAGTTCGGGGTTAGTCCTTCTTTCAACATTTCAGATTTGAAGCCGTATTTGGGAGAAGAAGATGACCTTGAATCGAGGACAACTCCAATTCAAGAGGGGGAGGATGATGAGGATATCACTCCATTGAATGCACAAGATGATGCTCCGCTAGACATTCAAGGTCCAATCACAAGAGCTCACGCACGATAATTAAATTTACAGGTGAGCTCGTTCCTAAGGAAGTCTTTTTATGATTTTGAGAATAGATTGCTACCTAATGATTATATTGTACTTAGGAATCATGGAGAGGACCAATATATGCATAAGGGATGGCTTGGAGGCGTGGAGGACCAGCAAGGGCGCCTAAGTCAAGGTGGAGGCCCAAACCGAGTCGACTTTGAGCCTGTTTCGAAGTCCAAGACTAGTGTGGAGTAAAGTGGACGCCCAGGACGCATCCGGACTTCGTTTTTGATGATCCACCTATGGATGGAAAGATAATTTCATAAGGAAGCCAATGGCATTGGTTTGAGATGAAAATTCCTTCGGAGTCATCGGAAAACATCGAAACAAGTTAGCATCCAGAATCTGTTTCGGTGCTGCATCACCATTTTTGGTCCGTTGGGTCGTGTATCGTTGCTGAGCCCATTAGGGGGCGCGTCCAGAGGTGGCGACGACCCTTATACCTCTATAACCAGCCGCCGCCTCTCTCGTTAGGTTTTGGGGTTTTGCTTAGATTATTCTGTTCACAACAGTTTTGCCGCGTCGTCGGTTTGTGAGACCCCAACTCGTGAGATTAATCATTCATCTGCAATTGGTTGCATTCTTTCGTGTTCTTGCTTGTGTTCTTCGATTAGCAGGCAAAGGACTCATCCTTCTTGGCGAGGTCGACTGTGCTTCGATGGTCGATAACCAGAGGAGACGTGGTGCTACGATTGCGGGGTTCAGAGCCGAGTTGTTCGGAAGTTGGATCGAATTGTGTCACGATTCCACCAAATCGAGAGTTATTAGAACCTTTTGGAAGATCGGGAACCCTAGTTCACATCAGATGTGGTGGTTGCTTGCCGATGGAAGGTGCAAAGTGGTGTGCTGACAGATGATTGTGGACTTTGTCACGTGCAAGCTGGCATTGGAGGTTCACCTCCTTCTCTTCGTACCGAGCGTCTGTTGGACTTGCTTCAGGTGGCTGGGTTTCCGGATGCACAAGGTGATATGTAGCCGGGAGGCGATAGGTGGTATTCTGTAGCTGATCAGGGTTTGCCTCCGCCAGCGCCAGTTTTTTAGGTAGCCTTAGTTTGCTTTTCTTTAGATGTACTTTCGTAGGCTGCATCCTTTTGTTTTTAGTAGGTTGAAGTGTTGGCAACCTTCGGGCCACTTCCATGTTCTGTGGTGGCAGGTTAACTGGGTGGAGTGGCTAGATATCTTGACCTGGAGGTTGTGCATTTTGATCTAGTAGTTAAATATGTGTGTTATGCACATTGTTCCTGTCATGAGCAAGGCACAATGAGCTTTGTCTGTTGTAAGCATAAGGTTGAATAATAAATGATCCTGCTTTACGTATTGTCTCCGCTTTAGAATGATATTGGTTCCTTAATTTTTTGTGATTATATTGCCTCCATTTTGGAAGATGTGTAATGCGGAGGTTACATGACCACGAACTCATGCATGTTACCTTTGCATGTTTTAATACCTTCTTTTAGAGTTCACTGCTGGTTAGTGTGATGCCTCTTTCTTTTTGCGGTATTGGTGCCTGAGTTGGTTCACAGGTCTTTCCCCAGTTCGCTTCACAACTTGTGGTTGTAATTGCCAGCCTCGATGCCTGATATGCCAGGGCTTTTGAGGTCTTTTGGCATTTTGCGGAGGCTGCTTCATGCCTTCTTATTTTGTTCGCAACCTGCGGTTGCTATTGCTTGCCTCAATGCCTGATCTGCCAGGGCTTTTTTGAGGGCTTTTGGCTTTTTGCGGAGGCTGCTTCATGCCTTCTCATTTCGTTCGCAACTTGTGGTTGCTATTGCCTGCCTCAATGCCTGATATGTCAAGGCTTTTTTGAGGGCTTTTGGCTTTTCGTGGAGGTTGCTTCATGCCTTCTCATTTTTCTTAATGGTGGCATGAAGTGACCTTGTAAATCATGAATAGTTGTCGAATATTGCAGCCGTGGTGCTGGCTGCTTTTGACTGTCTTAGGTATTGCTTTTTGGGTTCCTCTTTATACATTCAGAGGTTAATTACATGCAGTCTTGGCTCATTAAAAACCTCACCTCCGATTTGGAGCCCCTCACGTGAGGAAAAGAGTGCAAGCCGTTTTTTAGGAAAAGTAAATTGCGGGAATTTAAATCTACGGACCTCCGCTTATAATTCTACGGGGTCCTTACATTCTGTGTATAGTATTTCCTAAGGCTATCAATGTTCTAGGGGTGAATTGACGTTCTTCCTTCTGTGTCTTGCAGATAGAATGATCCTTTACTTCCGGCTTGCTTGGCTATGAACGGTCCTTCCCATTTCGGCTGTAGCTTTCCTACGTTTTGAGCGTTTGGCCTTTGCCTCATTACCCAGTCACCATTTTTGATGTTTTTAGTGACCACTTTCGCATCCCTCCATTTTCTCGTTTGGTCTTGGTATTTCTCGATGTTGTCAATTGCCTCTAACCTGTATGCTTCGGTCATCTCTTTGGTGTATTCTTCATCTTTTGTGAGATTTTGTTTCACTACGCGGAGGCTCTGGTATTTGACCTCTTCTGGCATCATTGCTTCTTCTCCGTGTAGTAGCTTGAATGGAGTGAACCTGGTGGCTCTTGATACATTTGTGTTGTGAGACCATACCACCTTTGGCAGCTCTTCTACCCAGTTGCCCTTTTTGTGATCTAGCAATGTCTTAGAGATTGCTGAGAATATAATTCTATTTGACCTTTCCACTGCTCCGTTACTCTCTGGGTGGTAGACTGATGCGAAGGCTACTTGTGTGCCGATGCTATTGTAGAATTCTTTGAACTTGTCTAAATCAAATTGCTTTTCGTTGTCAACTGTGAGTGTCCTTGGAACCCCAAATCTGCAAACTATGTTTTGCTAGAAGAATTTTTTGACTGTTTCGGAGGTGATTGTTGCGAGCGGTTTGGCTTCTATCCATCTTGTGAAGTATTCTATTACTACTACTGCATATTTGCTTCTGCCCTGAGCTAGAGGTAATGGGCCTACAAGATCCATTCCCCATCATTGAAGCGGCCAGACCGGAGGTATTATTTGCGATTGTGCTCCCGGAGATGCTTGGTGTGCTGCAAAACTTTGGCATGCTTTGCAAGTTCTTACTATATGCAATGCGTCATTGATATGAGTTGGCCAGTAGAATCCTTGCCTGATTGCCTTCGATGACAGTGCTCTGGGGCCAATGTGCAATCCACATGTTCCTAAGTGGATATCCTATAAGAGGTCTCTGCCTTCTGATTCTGAGATGCACTTAAGCAATGGTTGGACTATTCCTTTCTTGTATAGAACTCCATCTATTATTGTGTAATTCCTTGCCCGTACAGCCAGCCTTGCTGCAACTGTTTAATCTAATGTCACATGGACTTCCTTAATATAATCAATTATTGCTTTCCTCCAATCCTCCGTGTTTACTAGGAGCACCTCCGCAAATGCCTTACATGTTTTTGCGGTGGCTGGTAATGTCAATTCTTGAAAAAAGGTTCCTTTGGGTATCTCTGTTTGATTTGCCGCTGCTTTGGCTAACTCATCTGCCTCCGCGTTGTCCCCCCCTTGGGATGTACTTTAGGGTGAAACCTTGAAATCTTTTCTCCAGACCCCTGATTACTTCTAGGTACGTGGCTAACTCTGGGTTTCTTGCAACATAATCTTTCTCGACTTGTCCTGTTACTATCTACGAGTCGGTTCTGACCATGATGTATTTTGCACCAAGTGCTTTGGCTGCAGAGTCCTAGGATTACTCCTTCATACTCAGCTACGTTGTTGGTTGCTTTGAAGCACAGTCTTGCTACGTATTTTGTTTTGATGCCTGATGGTGATATTAGTATTGCGGAGGCTCCTGCACCTTGGATTAAGGGATATGAGGGTGCTACAGTAGCCAGAAAACAAAACTTTTTGACCTCGTAAACCAGGATCTACTGCTAGTTACAGGTTACGGGATTACCACTAGACGCGTAGGTGCAGCGGAAGACGACTCCATGTAGTTGTACGCGTCACAACAGGCAGTGCAGTTGCGTGGTCGTCCGTCACCTCAATCCCCTCACGTGGTTCGTCCCAGTGCTCTAGATGCAGCACCTCCGAGGAATCCCACACGTGCAGAGAAGAAGTGATGCGCCTCCGTACTGCTAGGTCCACGAGGAGCAGAAGGCGCGAGCGTGGGGAGGGCGACGGCGGGTGCCAAACGCGTGTGTAACCCTGGCCGCGCCCCTACCCCTTGCTTATATAGGCGCCCCCAATGAGCTCATGAGTTGAAGGCCCATTAGTAACCCTAAGCCTTGTCTAATTCAAGTCCAACCCGAATTAGGCTTCCAGCCCCTTAAGCGTGCGACCCTATGGGTTCACGCATACATTGACATGGGCCGAGTACTCCTACTCGCCCAATAGTTGACAGTGGCCTCTAGCAAGGCGTGACAACTCCTATGTGCACGCAAAGATCATATCAGACGAATCACTACGACCACATACAAGTTATTCCCTTTGCCACTCGATATATGGTTCAACTCGTGGGTTAACACTTAACCCAAGCATGGCCATGCATTTGTTGATCCAATCACTTGAGTGATCCAGTGATATCTCTCTCACGTAGAGAGGGGTAAATTCTATCTTGATTGTCTATGTCTCATAGCATGCTTCTGACCACCCAAAGACCACCTTTATAACTACCCAATTACGGAGCAGCATTTGATAGTCTATAAGTAGGCCGTTTCATATCTTGAGTACATACCACAATCTTAGGTCTAAGGACATAACGTACATGACGTGAATAGAGACTTTCTCATGTTGGATCAGTCCAGCCTACATGTCTCACATGTGCCCACATTATTAGTTTGACATCTCCATGTCCATGACTTGTGAAACATAGCCATTAACTAATACATGTGTTGGTCTAATATTCAAGTGTGTTCTCACAAGAACGCCTACCAGGGACAACTTTAGAATAACCATTCAAGTAATTGAGTTCCACAAACAATTCACATAATTGCCAATCAATACAAGTTGTCTATAATGGATATTTAATGAACACTTTATTAATCATGGATATAATCAGAATATCATCATCTACATGATTGGCTCTAGGGCATATTCCCAACATTGGATGCCCCAGGCGCCATCTGTGTATAGTGTCCATATTGAAGCCTCCGCTTTGTCTTCTGCGTGATGCGGAGATGTCCATTCCGCCAAAAAGTCTGCAAGTGCTTGTGACTTGACTGCTGTTCTTGAGATGAACTTGATGCTGAACCGAGATATTTCTATTGCCCATTTACCAATTCTCCCTGATGCTTCTTTGTTGCCTAGGGTGTCGGCTAGCGGCTGTGCTGTTGGTACCAGGATTTCATGTTCTTAAAAATAGTGTTTAAGCTTCCTTGATGCTATGACTATTATGTATGCTATTTTTTCGACCCTGAATACTTCAATTTTGCTCCCTGCAGCACTTCTGATACATAGTATACTGGGTGTTGTACGCTTTTGTTGTCAACTTCCTTCTCTTGCACTAGCACTGCGCCGATTGCTCCTGCGGAGGCTGCAACATATAGTAGCAAGGTTGCCTCCGTGTTTGGCGCTATGACCATGAGGTGTTTTGTGATGTAGTTTTTGAGCTGATGGAATGCCTCCGACTGCTCTTTGCCCCATTCAAATTTGTCCGAGACCTTGAGTGTTCTGAAGAATGGTAGACTTTATTCTGTTGATTTTGAGATGAATCTGCTGAGTGCTGCTATTCTGCCTATTAGTCACTGTACTTCTTTCTTGTTTTCTAGTTCTCTCATTGTTAATACTGCTTTTATTTTATTTGGGTTTGCTTTTAGCCCTTCTGGACCAACAATGTAACCGAGCATCATTCCTCTGCTTACTCCGAAGATACACTTTTCTGGGTTCAGTTTTAACCCTGCTTCTCTGAGGTTCATGAATGTTTCCCTGAGGTCATCTAATTGATCTCCAGCTTGTTTGCTGACTACTGCTATGTCATCGACATAAGCTATAATGTTCCTTTGGAGTTGAGATCGCAATACCATCTGAATCATTCTTGAGAACATTGATCCTGCATTTTTTAGACCTTCTAGCATCCTAACAAAATAATAGGTGTCGAAGGGGGTCGTGAAGCTTGTTTTTTCTTCGTCCTCCTTTCTTAGCCATATCTAGTGGTATCCTGAGAAGCAGTCTAATAGAGAGAAGCACTTGCATCCTACTGCCTTGTCGACTGATCCATCTATTCTGGGCAATGGGAAAGGATCTTTTTGCACGCCTTGTTGAGATCTGTGAAGTCTATGCACATTCTCATTTTGTCGTTCTTTTTTGGTACTAAGACAACATTTGCTAGCCAGTCTGAGTACTTGACTTCTCTGATGTCGTTGGCATCTAATAATCTTTGCACCTCTGCCTTTGCTGCTATTATGCGTTCATCGAACATCTTTCTTTGTTTTTGATTCTTAGGTTTGACATTTGGGTTGAGGTCGAGGGTGTGTTCAATCACATCCCGACTAATTCTTTGCAGATCTGATGCTGACCATGCAAATACGTCCTTGTTCTTTGTTAGCAGTTCTAACAAGTCTTTTCTCTCTGCCTCTGATAGGTTGGCACCTATGGTCACTTTCCTGTTAGGGACTGCTTCTTCCAATGGTAATGTTATTGTGTTCTCTTGATCTGCCATGTTGGTTTTTCCCGTAGTCATGTCCAGAGGCTCCTCTGCTTCTACGGTGTTGATGTTTCTGTGTGCTTTGTAGATTGCTTTCTCTATGTTTCTTGCTTCTTTTTGACTGCCCCGCACTGTGATGATTCCATGTAATGCTGGCATCTTCATGCAGAGGTAGTCCATGTGTATTGCCACATTGAACTTGTTTGTTAATCCTCTTCCTAGTATCGCATTGTACTAGTAGTAGATGTCGACCACATCAAAGGTGATGTACTCTGTCCTGGCACAATCCCCATCTTTGAATGATACTGGTAGTAATATCTTTCCTAGGGTGTTGATCTTCTTTCCACCAAATCCAATCAGTGGGGTGTCTGGTGGCTGTAGCTGGCTCCTGCTGAGATTCATTTGGTCAAACACGTTCGTGAAGATGATGTCCGCTGAGCTCCAGGAATCGACTAGTATCCTGCTTACTTCCTAGGCAGCTATGTTTGCCTTTATGACCATGGCATCTGCGTGCGGATAGCTTTCAATTTGGAGGTCTTGCTCTGTAAATTGTATTGGCATCTTGGACCATTCTATTGATTTGTAAGCACCCTAGACTGCCACATTGTTTACCAGCCGGAGGTGGTCTTTCTTTTGCTTTTTGGTTTCGAATTCTAGTGCTGAACCTCTGACTATAAGTAATATCATGCCAATGGTTGGTAGTGCTGAATGCGGATTTAACTGGTTTTCCGTCAGAGGCTCTGCCTTCGCGGTTGATGATTGGGCTAAAGTATACTGCAGAGATGCTGTTAATGCTTCATACTGCCTTTGTTGTGCCACCGGAGGTGTCAGCATCTGTGTTGATTCGATGAGCATTATGTGTGGAGGTCTTTGATTGATGTAAGTTAGACCATTTTCTGCTCTGTTCTAGGTGTAGCCCTGGTGCTGCGATGTTTGCTGATAGACTGGTCTCTAGGCCAGTAATAATGTCGGATAGTATTGTTGAGCCAAGTTGTGCTGTAGTAACGGCTCTAGAACGTATCCTAGGAAACTTGGGTTGTATTGGTGATGGAATTGCAAACTGTGAGCGTGATTAACCTCCCTGCTACCTTCCTGCTAGGGCTGTAGCTGTGACTATTTAGTTTTCATCCTGTCAAGTGTCACTTGGGCCTCCGGGCAGTCCCGTGTGATGTGCCCTTTGTCCTCTCCGTGGAAGAGGCAATATGGCTTTCTTGGTTTCTGGTTTTTGCTGCAGTTCCTAGACTTGTTGCTTTTGCTGTAATCTTTCCCTTTTTTATTTCTCTGGTCATAATTTTCTCTTCTGTCCCTAGTATTCAGAGGCTGGCTACCCTGCAAATTGAAAACTTGTTTCTGCTAGTTCAGGTATTGTTGTCTTTGCTGGTTCCTATTTTCTCTTCTGTTACCATTGCTTGAAGACTGTTTACTTTGACCGTCCGCTTCTTCTAATCTTTTGCGGAGATCATTGTCGGACCTGCAATATTTTTCAAACTCCTCATGCAGCTGGGCGCAATATTTTTCAAACTCCTCATGCAGCTGGGCCATTGTGGCTGGCTTTTTCCTTGCTAAGTGACTAGCGAATGGGCCGATTCTAAGTCCTTTGATTGCTGCTTCTATGGCTACCCCATCAGGGACGTCTAGCGCTTTGGCCCGGAGGTGTAGGAATCTCTGGTAGTAGTCTCTGAGGGGTTTGCCCTTGAGGTGTTTGTTGCTGAAAGTCTGATGATGTTAGCGACTCGTTCATGTAAGCTTTGAAGTTTGCCAGTATCTGGTCTCATAGGTTTTCCCATGAGTATACAGTGCTTGGCTTCAACATTGAATACCATGCCAGTGTGTCTCCTTCTGCTGCAATCACAAATGATTTAGCCATTACATGATCGTTGCCTCCGGCGGAGGCTACTGCAGCTTTGAAACTCATTATAAACTGTCTCAGATCTGAGTTGCTATTGAACCTCAGTAGAGACATAGGTTTGTAACTTGGAGGCCATGGGGAGCTTTGCAGGCCTTCGGACAGTGGTGATTTTGGGTCAAAAACTCTTGATGGTGTGGGTAGGCTTGGAACTATGGTGTGCATAACCTGCGCGTTCATAGCTGGGGGATGACTTGTCATGACTGGTTGAGTGATCTCCGCTGGACTTGCTGCCGGAGGTTGCATGCTTCGTATTTCTTCTTGCAGAATGGCCATCTGCTGCCTTATCTCATCCGCTTGACGCGATGATTGTATCGTTCTTTGTGTGGCAGCTTGCTGCGCCCTTAACCTGTCTCTTTCAGCTTCCATGCGGTGCATCTCATCTCTCAGCCTAGCCAACTCATCTTCTTGGTTCTGGGCTGGCGGATGCTACTCAGACGGGTCCCCCCTTTGCATAGTGTTGTTGTTCTCTTCATCACCTCCGTCCTCTGGTGCGGAGGCATAGTTGCTTCGAATGTTTCTTCTTGGCCTCCCGTGAGCGGAGGGTTGTGGTACCTTCACCTTGACGATGGTACATCTCCTAACGGGGCCTTTCTTCTAGGTGGCATCTGCGGGTGTTATCTCTGGCCAGACACAAACGGTGGGCGCCAACTGTTGGGACCGAGTCCTAGCAGGTTTAGAGTGAGGGCAGAAACAACAAGACCAGAGTCCCTCCTTCAATATTAAATTAGGAAATTACAATGTGGGCCCGACAGCAGGTAGTGCCACAGCTACCAGAGGACTATCCCCCTTTCCAATTACACAGGGGGCATGGCCTTTTATAGCGGCTCCCCAACTCAAGATTGAAAGTACATGCGTGCCCCCAATGGGAGTTTTGAAACCCTAGACACCAACCCTGTTACACGTGGGCCCCTTAGGGGTAGGCTGGTCCACCATTCTCTGACCACGGCCGCAGGTCTTGGCCCATCACCGCCTGCGAGAGGCCCACTAAGCCCACTAATTGTCCTCAGCCTCCCCAGCTAGGCTCAGCGTGCCGTCTGGGTGAAGGCAGTCTCGGGTCGCCACCTCCTCCGCGCAGAGCCTCTGGGGGCGGCGAGGCTTCGTCATGTAGCCTCTGCTAGGGCGACGGTCGATGTCGCCCAACCTCTGCCGTCGATTGGCTTCAAGGCCTCCGCTAAGGCTTCCTTGTGGAGACCCAGCCTCTGGGAGGAGAGAATCAACCTCCGCCTGAGCAACAGCCATCGCCACTGGATCTCCGCTATCGACCGGTTTCGTGTCTTCCCCGGAGGCCTCTGTCGGAGATCCGGTCTTCGGTGGCTCCTCTCCAAGACCTGTAGACACGAGCCAGGTTGATACAGTCGGAACCATCAGTCAGACATAATTCGGAGGTAATAAGCCCCTTCGGTCCTGGGGCGCATCCCCAATAATATTGTTATATACTTAATAATGGACATGCATGTGCAGCACACAGTTGTTTATAAAAATAATTAAAAATATTTTATTGATGAAAAACAATGTTTTTTGAGAAAATAATTTGTACGTATTACAGATTTCATGAACTGAGCAATGGTCTGGAGTGATGACAAAATATGTAGTTACTATTGAAGCCACATCACGATTTCCATTTATTCATTGCTATGTGCAATAAGTATTTGGTACACGTAATGTAGTAGCCAATCATAACTCTGGATATGTAGGATCAATTCACATTTAGACAGCCAATCAGAGTTAATTGAGCCTCGTTTTCTATTCTGGACTGAACACTGGGCCTACATTAAAAAATAATCTCGACCAACCTAAAAAATTGCAAATTGACTTGTATTCAATGTTAGGACAGTATCATGTGAATCATAGGTCTATATCTCAAGATATAAAAAAATAAAATTGATATGTCAGATGATCATGAGGCTCGTAAAGGGTTACGAGGGTGCTACGTGAGACAGAAAATAAAACTTTTCTATCTCATAAGCCAGGATCTACTGCCAGATATAGGTCACAGGATTACCACTAGATGCGCAGGTACAACAGAAGACTCAATGTAGTCAAACGCATCACAGCAGTGCCGTGCAGTTGCGTGGTCGTCCGTCACATACTTCCTTTGCTTGAGCATGTTTTCGACCAGTCCAACTAGTCACCGACCAGTTGCCGACCACCATGATCGACGTGGTCCATCCTTGTGCCATAGATGTAGCACCTCCGAGGTATCACACATGTGCAAGAAAAAGCAATGGGTAACCGGACTGCTAGGTCTGTGAGAAGCAAAGGCGTGAGTGTGGGGTGGGCGACAGCGGCTGAATAGATCAAGCGGATCAGTCTTGGCTTGCCCCTACCCCTTGCTTATATAGGAATTCCTACGCGACCCCAACTTGAAGGCCCATCAGGAAACCCTAAGCCTTGTCTAATCCGGGTCCAACCCAAACTAGGCTTCCAGCCCTTAAGCATGTGACCCTAAGGGTTCACGCACACATAGACATGGGCTGAGTACTCCTACTCACCCAATAGTTGACAGCAGCCTCTAGCAAGGCATGACAACTCCTATGCATAAGAAAAGATCATATTAGACGAACCACTACAACAACATACATGTTATTCCCTTTGCCACTCGATATATGATTCAACTCGTGAGTTAACACTTAACCCAAGCACCCAAGAATGGTCATGCATTTGTTGATCCAATCACTTGAGTGATCCAGTGATATCTCTCTCTTGCGGAGAGGGGCAAATTCCATCTTGACTGTCTATGTCTCATAGCATTCTTTCCGACCACTCGAAGACCACCTTTATTACTACCCATTTATGGAGCAGCGTTTGACAGTCCCTAAGTAGGTCGTTTCACATTTTGAGTACATACAACAATTTCAAGTCCAAGGACATAACGTACATGATGTGAATAGAGACTTTCTCATGTTGGGTCAGTCCAGCCTACATGTCTCACATGCGCCCACATTATTAGTTCAACATCTCCATGTCCATGACTTGTGAAACATAGTCATCAACTAATACATGTGCTGGTCTAATATTCAAGTGTGTTCTCACAAGAATGCCGACCAGGGACTACTTTAGAATAATCATTCAAGTAAAGAGTTCCACAGACAATTCACATAATTACCAATCAATACAGGTTGTCTATAATGAATATTCAATGAACACTTAATACATGGCATGGATACAATTGGAATATCATCATCTCTATGATTACCTCTAGGGCATATTCCCAACGGTTTCCCACTTGCACTAGAGTTAATCTCTAAGATGTCTAATCCCCATAGTCTTCATGTGCGCCTCATGCTTAGGCTGTGGAAGAGCTTTTGTCAAAGGATCTTCTATATTCAGATCTATATGTATTTTACACAATTTGAACTCTTCTCGTTTCATAAACTCTCAAATGAGATGAAACTTCTGGAGTACATGTTTGCTCTTCTGGTGATCCCTAGGCTGCTTAGCCTGTGCAATCACGCCATTGTTATCACAATATAAATTTAGTGGGCCCAATGCATTAGGAAACACACCAAGTTCAATGAGGAACCTCCTCAACTAAACACCTTCCTTTGCAGCTCTAAAAGCCGCAATGTACTTGGCCTCTACTATAGAATCGGTCATCGTTTCCTGCTTGGAACTCTTCCAACTTACTGCACCACCATTTATTGTGAACACAAAATCTGATTGAGATAGTGAATCATTCGCATTGGTTTGGAAGCTAGCATTGGTGTAACCGTTTACAACGAGCTCCTCCTCGCCTCCATAGATTAGGAACACATCCTTAGTCCTTCTCAAGTGCTTAAGAATGTTCTTAACCAGCATCCAGTGACTCTCACTAGGATTAGCTTGGTACCTACTCACAACACTTAGAGCATATGAGACATCTGGGTGAGTACACATCATGGCATACATGATGGAACCAATTGCCAAAGCGTATGGAACCTTACTCATGCGCTTGCACTTAGCATCAGTCGAAGGACACTGCTTATCACTGAAGTGCATGCCATGTGACACAGGCAAGAACCCTTTCTTGGACTGTTCCATGTTGAATCGCTTCAAGACCTTGTTAATGTACGTATCCTGGCTTAATCCTATTAGCCTTCTCAACCTATCTCTATAGATCTTTATGCCTAAGAAGTATGTCGCTTCTCCTAAATCCTTCATAGAAAAACTATTATTTAGTGAAGTCTTTATGGATTGCAATATTGGAATGTCATTCCCGATCAATAATATGTCATCTACATACAAGATTAGAAACACAACAGCGCTCCCACTTTCCTTCTTGTAAACACAAGGTTCTTCATTCTGACGGAAGCCAAACCCTTTGACGACCTCATCAAAATGAATATTCCAACTCCAAGATGTTTGCTTTAACCCATAGATGGATTTCTTAAGCTTGCATATCTTCCCAGCATTGTTAGGATCAACAAAACCTTCAGGTTGTATCATATACACGTCCTCTTCTAAATACCCATTTAGAAAGGCTATTTTAACTTGCATCTGTCATATCTCATAATCAAAATATGCAGCAATTGTTAGAATGATTCGAATATATTTAAGCATCACTACTGGCGAGAACGTCTCATCATATTCAATTCCTTGAACTTGCCGAAAACCCTTTGCGACAAGCCGAGCTTTATAGATGTGAACATTTCTGTCCATATCCTTTTTCTTCTTAAAGATCCATTTGCACTCAATGGGTCTAACCCCATCAGGCGGGTCAACCAAGTTCCAAATCTGATTGTCTCCCATGGAATCTATCTCGGATCTCATGGCACTCTGTCATTTCTTGAAATCTGGGACCATCATTGCTTTCACATAATTCATAGGTTTGTCATCGTCTATCAACAATAAATCACCATGCAATTCGTGAAGTCTAGCTGATCTTCGTGGTTGGGGTGGTGCACCGACCACTGATGTATTGACCACCAGCGTATCGACCACGGGTGTCTCAACTTGTTCTACTACATTAGCATCACTAGTAGAGTCATTCCCTACTGGCTCCTCTTGAACTTCTTCAAGATACACCTTCCGACAACTCCTATCTCCTTTGAGAAACTCTTTCTCTAGAAAGACATCATTCCGAGCAACAAACACTTTGCCCTCTGATCGGTTATAGAAGTAATACCCTAAAGTTTCCTTTGGATATCCCATGAAGAAACACTTGTCTGACTTTGGTGCTAGCTTATCAGATATCAACTGTTTGACATAAGCTTTACAACCCCAAACTTTTAGAAAAGACAAACTGGGACGCCGACCAGTCCACATCTCATATGGTGTCTTATCTACAGACTTAGATGGTACCCTATTTAGTGTGAAAGCGGTTGTTTCTAGAGCGTATCCCCAAAACAATAAAGGTAGGTCCGACTAGCTCATCATAGACCAAACCATGTCCAACAAAGTCTGATGACGTCACTCAGACAAGCCATTTCTCTGCGGCGTTCTAGGTGGCGTAAGTTGTGGAACAATTCTGTAACTCTTAAGATGATTGCTAAATTTGTGACTCAAATATTTTCCTCCACAATTAGATCGTAAGGCTTTAATCTTCTTGCCACGTTGATTCCCTACTTCATTCTGAAATTTGTTGAACTTTTCAAATGTTTTAGACTTATGCTTCATTAAATAGATATACCCATATCCACTAAAGTCATCAGTAAAAGTTATGAAGTATTGGAATCCATCTCTAGCTGTCGTGCTCAGTGGTCCGCACACATCAGTATGTATGAGTTCCAACAAGTCAGATGCTCTTTCATGAAAACCTATGAAAGACGCCTTGGTCATCTTGCCGAGGAGGCAAGCCTCACATGTCCCGTAAGATTCAAAATCAAACGAAGTTAAAATCCCATCATCATGGAGCTTCTTCATGCGATTCTCACTTATATGACCCAAACGACAATGCTACATATAGGTAGGACTTAACTCATTAAGCCGAGGCCTTTTAGCACTAACATTATAGACAGGTGCATAATCAAGATTTAAAATAAATAACCCATTCACAATGGATGCAAAAGCCACAAACATGTCATTCTTGGAGATCACACAACCATTGTCTTTACTCACAAAAGAATAACCATCCTTCATCAAACATGAAGGTGACACAATGTTTCAACTTAAGCTAGGAACAAAATAATAATTATTTAATTCCATAATAAATCCTAACGGCAGGTGAAGTTGTATCGTCCCGACATTCAACGCAGCAACTCTTGCATTGTTTCCCACGTGGAAGTCAACCTCTCCCTTTTCCACACTTCTACTTCTTATCATTCCCTGCATCGTATTGCAAATATGAGCAACCGATCCGATATCAAATATCCAAGAATTGATATAAGAGTTAGCGAGAAAAATGTCTGTAATGTGAACAAGGGTACAAGCAGTAGTAGTACCTTTACCACCGCCATCCTTCTCTAAGGACGCCAAGTACTCCTTGTAGTTCCTTTTCCAGTGACCTTTCCCCTTACAGTAAAAGAAATCTGAATTTGCAGATGGTCCAGCCTTGGCAGCATATGGGTTTGGCTTAGAGATCTCATCTTTAGCCTTGCCCTTCTTTTCCTTCCAAGAATTTCCCTTCCTCTTAAACCGAGGCCTGTTCTGGACCACCAACACTTGGCTACTGCTGACACCTTTCTTGATGTCGGCCTCTGCTATTTTCAGCATGCCACACAACTCATTCAAGCCCCTCTCCGCCCCATGCATATTGTAGTTTGAGATGAAGTTTCCATAGTTGGGCAAGTGATGCAAGAATGAAACCAGTAGCCAACTCTTGGTCAATTGGGAAGCCTAGCTTGTCCAACCTCTGAGTGTAGCCAACCATCTTGATTACGTGTGATCCTACAGCTGCGCCTTCTGCTAGCTTAGTTTTAGCAAGCTCCTTAGAGATATTGAACCTTTCAGTCCTAGCTTGTGTTTGGAACATCTCCTCCAGTGCCACAATCATATCATTCGCTAAGTGATTATTATCGAACTACATCTGCATATCAGGTTCCATGCACGCAAGCATAAGGCAACCCACTTCAAGATCAGCATCACATGCTCTCCTGTAAGCGGTTCTTTTAGCAACAGTTACATTTTTATCAGGCTCATCAGGTAATGGGGTGTCTAGAATTTCTTCCTTTCTTTTAGCCCTAAGAACAATTCTCAGGTTGTGGATCCAATCCTCATAGTTAGTTCCATTCAACTTATCTTTCTCAAGTATTGAACGCAAAGTAAATGGTTGATTGTGGGCGGCCATTTATCTATAACAAAAGTAATGCAGAATACTAAGACAATGTATCCATAAAGAGTAAATCATATCAAATAGAATCTACTCCCACTAAAATCGATATCCCTCAATTGATACTTAGTGATTCAAGACCCACAACTAACATGCCGACCAGTGAGCTTTAGCATCACCGCTGGTCGATATGGTAGATTTGTAAGCAACTCCTTGCTAATCATATCTCATATGACTCTTGTTGTTGGGCCAGCATCTCTATGCCGAGCACTCAACCTTCTCATGCTTCAAAGTCCCTAACTATTAGGGTGACTTTGTTCAAGTAACCAAACCTTCTTACTGTAAGTATCCGATATGAACCTGCCTAGTTAAGGAAAACCGATGGCACCCTAATTTCATAGAACCACCACCGATCGTACAAGACTTGTGGCAGTGCAAGGTTTGGAGAAGCATATAACTTAAGCATTACTGAGGGATCATTCTACTTCACTACCGGACGAATGTAGATAAAACATTGTAGCATGTGAAAGTAGAAAATAGTAAGAACAACATAAACATAGATATGACTTGGTATAGCCCATTGATCCTTTGAAATCTCCATCTCAATGTTAATTTTTTCATCATGGTGATCTCCATCTCCATGGTACGTGAATGTCATCCATTTGTGGTGCATCCGCCAATACTAGCTATCACTACCGTGAAATTAATTTACATAGTCACGGATCATCACAGGTTGGCACGCAGGCCATTACATCAAAGTGACAATATCTATATGGCTCCTGACCATATTGTCCTCATAACGTGCAAGCCATGAATTAATTACATGCATGTATCTCATACACATAAGGGCTATACCAATCATCAATCCTGCAAAACAGAGTTAGGCGATACCGACGTCTAACGTTGCAAGGCCTAAAACTCTATTTTCCAAGTAGTTTTTCACAAATCTAATTTCTCCAAACCACGGCTTTCATTTTACCGGATGTAAAATTTCATTCTCTACAATTTTTGTTTAGAGTTTGTCTCAATCCGAGTTATAGTTCAAAAGTTATAACTGTTTTACCGAACAACACTTTTCTCGGCAACCTAGTGCCCGGTAATAAATCCCATCTACTGCCACCGCACATCACATGTGCTCGGCATTTGACCTAGGGTTCAATTCAATCAATCTGATTGATCTCAAACTCGCCATGACTGGTTTTACATGTATCACTTAACTCGGATGGCGGAATTCCGACCGGTACGGGTAGATCGTTACAAGACCAAAGTGGCAAGACGATGAACCAAGATCAGAGACTCATCTACAACAACGCATATCACCATATGCCCACAGCCGGACCTATAACAATGCAGCTACTACTTTGATACCACTGAAGGGTTATGAGGGTGCTATGCTAGCCAGAAAATAAAACTTTTCTACCTCATAAGCCAGGATCTACTGCCAGATATAGGTCATGGGATTACCACTAGACGCATAGGTGCAGCGGAAGACTCGATGTAGTCAAATGCGTCGCAGCAGTGTTGTGCAGTTGCGTGGTCGTCCCTCACATACTTCCTTCGCTTGAGCACGTTTCAGACCAGTCCAACTAGTCGCCGACCAGTTGCTGACCACCGTGATCGAAGTGGTCTGTCCTTGTGCCGCAGATGCAGCACCTCCAAGGTATCACACACATGGAGGAAGAAGCAATGCACAACCGGACTGCTAGGTCCGCGAGGAGCAAAGGCGTGAGTGTGGGGTGGGCGATGGCGGCTGAATAGATCAAGCATATCAGTCTTGCCTCGACCCTACCCCTTGCTTATATAGACGTTCCTACGCGACCCCAACTTGGAGGCCCATCAGAAAACCCTAAGCCTTGTCTAATCAGGGTCCAACCCAAACTAGGCTTCCAGCCCTTAAGCGTGCGACCCTATGGATTCACGCACACATAGACATGGGCTGAGTACTCCTACTGCCCAATAGTTGACAGCGGCCACTAGCAAGGGATGACAACTCCTATGCATACGCAAAGATCATATCAGACGAACCACTACGACCACGTACATGCTATTGCCTTTGCCACTCGATATATGGTTTAACTCATGTGTTAACACTTAACCCAAGCACGGCCATGCATTTGTTGATCCAATCACTTGATATCTCTCTCTTGTGGAGAGGGGCAAATTCCAACTTGATTGTCTATGTCTCATAGCATGCTTCCCGACCACTTGAAGACCACCTTTATAACTACCCAGTTACGGAGCAGCGTTTGACAGTCTCTAAGTAGGTCATTTCACATCTTGAGTACATAAAACAATTTCAGGTCTAAGGACATAACGTACAGGACCTGAATAGAGACTTTCTCAGGTTGGGTCAGTCCAGCCTACATGTCTCACATGTGCCCACATTATTAGTTCGACATCTCCATGCCCATGACTTGTGAAACATAGTCATCAACTAATACATGTGCTGGTCTAATATTCAAGTGTGTTATCTCAAGAACACCGACCAGGGACTACTTTAGAATAATCATTCAAGTAAAAAGTTCCACATATAATTCACATATTTACCAATCAATACAAGTTGTCTATAATGAATATTCAATAAACACTGAATACATGTCATGGATACAATTGGAATATCATCATCTTTATGATTACCTCTAGGGCATATTCCAATAGCTCCATGATGCAAGGTATAGTCAAAGAGAAATTTGCCTTCACATATTTATTTTCTTTTGAAAATCACTGAAACAAAAAGAAAACAACACCAAATTTTAACAATTCAAAGATTGTCAGAAAGAATTGTGGCACTTCTAATTTTCAAATGTAATTGACATCTAGCACACAAATATGTTGGTCTGATTAGGTAAGCACAATTATTACATATCCGGCCTTGGTCAGGTCCGTCTCCATGTCAACATTATGCAAGAAGCCGGTAAAGGCTGATCTTTGAACAAACTATAGGATAATCACATCAAATAAGATATGCAAGTTACTGTATAATATTTTATATAAAAATAGGCTGAATATTTCAGAATCTTCACCATCTTGAGAGTGATAATTTCAAAATGGAGTGCGTATACTAGAGCAGTGACATGCTGACAGCTAACCAACCTGCAGCGAGAAACAATGATTGCCACAAAGATTGCCATCAATATATTCAAAGTGCACATAAGAAAAATGAATGTTGATTTAAAACTGCATTCACGACTATCCTTGCACAATAGTATATTTACAATTTCACAATACACGTCATGTATAAATTTAGAAAATGTGGAATGACATGCTGCTGAGAAAAGCATATTATCACAGGAAACAAATAACTACAGTTAGCTTATCATAGGAAACCATAGTACATACTATCCTTTTTTTTCCTTTTGCGCAAATCAATAGTGATATTCAAAACAAACACTCACAGAACGTAGAAAAAGAAAAGGCCATGGCCATTATGCTGCATGTACTATCCTCTCACAATCTATATGTCGCGCTTTCTTAACATCATCATAAGAGAATCAATGGTCAAAACAATTGAAGTTCCAAGCTAAAATATTTTACATCATTATATGTAATTTTAGTTTTTTTCATCTAAAAGTAATCTCGTTCTATCTAGAGCCTTGCACGTTCATGCCAAGCCTATAATCTCGTTCTAAATGGCATGCGCCGGTGGTATGTTTTAGTTGTAGAGAAGAGAGAAGAGACAGAGATTTCGTCCTCAAAAAACCATTACATGTGCAACAAACAAAGAGCATCATTTTATATAGGAAGAGAGACGTCCCCTTGAATTGCTTTCGACCTTTCCTTTTTTTAGAGGTGTGTCATTTTTCCATAGGAAGAGAGACTGCCCCTTGAATTGCTGTCGACGTTTCCTTTTTTAGAGGTGTGATCGTTTGACTAACGTGTATGTGAGGAAACTTGCAAGTCCGTTATTAACTAAGATAGGAAAATTAAATCAAACATTATAGGTAATAAATCAATGAAAAGGCAAGGCTGATTGCTTCTATGCAAGTGGTTGCTGAATCCATGGAAGGTCGAGTTTGATCGATTGATAAATATATACCAGGTCAAAATTATCTTCATATCTGTTGGGGTCTAAGTTGTTGGATGCCTTTTAGATCATGCATGCAAAATTTGCCTTTTGTTTTGTTTGGCCAGATTAAAAATGGGCGTACCATAACCGCCGGTAGTCACGGAAGAAAAACCGGAGGGGGATGTGGGAAGAAAAATCACGGAGCGCCGAGGGAGTGCATCATGCAAGCGCGTTTCGTTCTGCTGTGCAGAGATTGCCGTGGTTTTTTCTCCTTTCTAGTACGGAGTTTTTTTCTTTCCTATTTTCAGGGAGCATGTGCGGTGGAGGTTGGATGGGGATCGTATGGAATGGCAGACGGAAAGGACCAAATAAATATCGCACTAAAAATATACACTCTTTGTTCTTTTTATTTATGGGAGATTGCATTTAATTTCGTGACTCATCATACCAAGAGAGTTTTATTTAGACGATACCCATTTTCTCTCATTAAATACTGTGTCATATTGTCATGTCATCAGAAATACCTATATAAGTAACAACCTATTAAATTCAAATAAAACTTAGACGAAACTAAGGTGACCTCATATAGTGTATGATGATAAAAACAACGGAAATGATATCAAATGAAATGTACTACGTTCCCTCTTAAGAATATAATTCTAGGTTCTTGATAAGTTAAACTTTGTTAATTTAACCAAGATATAGAAAATGATATCAACATTTATATATACTATCAAAATACAGTTCATACTAATGTAATGATATTTATTTACTATCACAAGTATTTAGTTTTATGTTGCATCTAATTTAAAATAATTTGACTCCTTGAGACGTGAGAAAACTGGACATTATGAACAGGAAAGACAAGAACCTGCCTCTTTTCTAGACCCAATTTTTCTGCATAATGAGTTAAATGTTTGGCGCCCACCACCATCCACAAAGCCTACTTCATCTTTGATCTTATTAGAAATAAATAGGACCATCATTTGCTTGTTTTTCCTCGAATACGCAAAAGATTTGTGTATCTTTGCATTTAAGTAGAAGAGTTTTTTACAACCGCGTTTTTGTGCGTTTTTAGAAGTGAAGATATTACATGAAGTGCTGCTCCCACACCTTATAACTTAAGCAGATTACTCACGAAATAGACAACCCAACTTGCGCACATCGGCTTCGATCTATAGGTCAGTGGTGGCGCTCATGCGTGGCTGTGACTGTCGCGTCGCCTACGAGGCCGTCATGGGTGTGCATAATCGGGGAAGAGTTCCTGTATCGCCTCAATGTCGGAGGTTGCGTTGCCGCCGCCGAACATGGCCTCGTACTCCTTCGTGGCCTCCTCTGTTGTTCTTCCTTGGAGCAGCCACATCTGTTGCGACGAACTCGCCTCGCTAGGCCACCGGCATCTTAGCTAATGGGTGTGCCGCGAGGCGCTTGCTCCGCAGTGGTCGCCAAACTAGGGAAACCTCAGTCGGCAGTGGCAGCAGCGGCGTGACGGCCTTCTTGAAGATTCTCTACGTAAACCGCTTGATGTGGCCGGTTAGGGAGGACAAGGAGTTGACGCCGTTGATATCGTCCGCGACCTGGTCGGTGTTGAGTTGGTCATGCGGCACGATGCTGACAACCGGTTATCCGTGGTATTGAAGATCCTTATGTTTGTTTGATTTTAAATTTATCGGGAGGTGAGGCTGATTAGTGACCACAACCCTTGACATAGGTGTGGTGACCATAGGTATTTCATTATGTCTCCCAATATGTGACTCTTCAACTATCTTAACAATCAACATCTACACATTTTCACAAAGGAAAACAAAACATCTACACCTAGATGCTAAAGTTCTATTTTACTCTTATTCTAAACTTAAACACACCTTATTACATACAACAATAAAAGGAAGTGAAATTCACCTTTAAACTGAACTCACTATACTAAGGAGTATAATGTTTATAAAGAGTACGCCCCATGAATGGTAACACAATTTGTGAGCTTAAGCTTAAAACTAAAATGAGACATCAAACATATATATAAATATATAATACAACCTGCAAAAGTAGTTTGTCGTATCATAGATTCATACAGGCCCCGACCTAAATTTTAATTGTCATAACTTGTTGATAATTTTTTTCAAACCCAACAACCTTCAATTAGTACAGGGGAAGATAGAATATCGCCATCCAATGCTTAGAGATAGTTCTAGCACGTGCATATGCATGTCACTTACAAAAAAACTACAACACTAAAGGACTAGCTTGTCCAATACTGCATGGTTTTATGTAAACTTTGAGAGAGAAAATATGGTGTCAAATAGATCATACTCTGCCTCTTGACGAGAGCTAACCAGATTCTCTCGTTAGCATAGGATAAAGATCTTGACAGCTTGGCACCGTTGAATAAGCTCTAGAGTACTCCCTCCATCCCATAAAGCATGCAACTATGGGTTGCGTGTCGCTAAAAATAGTGTATGTTTGACCAAATTTTTACTGAATATTGTTTGCATTTATGACTTCAAATTAATTTATTAAAAAATACATTTTGTAACGAATCTAATGATATTTATTTGATAATATATATATTGTTAGTTTTTTATCTATAATTAATTAAACTTGAGATACTAAACCATGATACTGTGCTAGAATTGCATATTTTTTGAGACGGAGGGAGTACGTTTGGTTAAGCTATGAGCTGTGAAAAACTGTTGTGAGAGCTATGTGTTGTGGAAAAGATGTAAGTCATTTTGGTAGAAACAATTATAAAAGGCATACCTTCTCTCCTAATCTCCCTCGAAACAACTTCAATTTTCACCCGTTCCGAAAGCACAAACCTGAAAGCATGGTTTAAGGTGTGCTTCCAAAACTATACTCCCTCCATCCCACAAAAAATGCCGTCGAAGCTCCACGCACAGAGATCAAGGAAGCCCTATGAACGATTGATGGCAGTCTGCAAATGCAGTAACAAGCATCAGAGCATGGCTTCAAGAATATATTGGGATGCAACATGCGGAGAGAAGAGCGCCCACATGTCCATGGAGGGCTTTTCTTTTTCTCTTTTTATGGCCACGATGCTTTTTCAGAACCTGTGATGTGGCCAAGAGTAGGTCCCATATAGCTGCTAGCCTATTCTGTATCTATACGAATTGCAGAACGACAGTCTTTTCTGAGACAAAGTATAAATTATAGGACGACGTTATTTTGAAACGGAGGGAGTACCGCGAAAAAACCAATGCATCTACAGAGCTCATTTGTTCTTTCTGCTTTTTAACAGCATAAACACGTTGTAAAAACTCAACCAAGCACAACCCTACTATATTCTTATATCTTCTAAACCTTCTCCTCTCTTAAATTAGTTAGACCAGCTGCAAGAAAGGGTTTAGTTGCCATTCCGTTCCCGTTACAGCCATGATGGTCACTGCTGAAGGTATGACCACTAGTAGTATATAGGGACTAAAATAAGCGAAGATACGCGTCATCTGATCTGTAGCATAGTAAACTATCCGGTGCCTGCCGTTGAGCATCCCGAGGTAGTAGATATGATGCCGGCAGTGGCAGATGACGACTGAGCGGATCAGATCGGCGGACACCACCAACCCAAACCCGTTGTGAAAACGGTGGCGGCAGGGTGGTTGTTCCGTTCGGGCAACCGCAGCGGGTGTGAGGCCAGGCAGGGGCAGCACGGGGGATCCCATTCCGACCCTGACGGACGCCCACGTCGCACCTCGTCTCCCTGTCTATACAGCCGGGCGCGCCGCGTTCAGACGGCACGTGTTGCGCCTCCTCCACACGCTTCGCTTCCTTTCCCGGCCCCGTCCCGTCGTCTCCCACCGCTTCGTCTTCGTCTTCCTCTTCCTCCTTCCTCCTCTCTGCTCTCTCTCTGGCCGTAGCTAGCGACATCTGTAGCTGTAAGCTGCGCATGCATGCGTTCTCTGTAACATCCATCCATTCCTCCCTGCGTATTGCTAGCTGATTCACTCCTCTCCAAGCTGCCTCTGCCTCTGCCTCTGATTCGAGGAGGAGTCGTTGTTACGGATTGTTAGCTGAGTATATTATTCCAGAAGAGATGATGGACGTGCAGTACCATGAGGTGAGCAAAGCTAGCTGCTGCTGCTGCTGCTAAAGTTTTCTGTTCTTGATCTTCCTTCAGATTGCGCATCGATGACGGCGTTTCAACTTGTTTGTTGACCTCAAAATTCATCAGCCTCGTTAGCTCCTTGGTTCATCGTCGCCGTCGGTTACTTAATTTGTTCAATTCCTTCAGTTCCGGATAAAGTTTATTGTCTCTGTTCTTCATCTCTACGCTAGCTATTCGATTTGATTCTGATCGATGATGGGCGTGCAGGAGTACGTGAGGAACCCGAGGGGCGTGCAGCTCTTCACCTGCGGCTGGCTGCCTCCGGCGTCCACCCCGCCCAAGGCGCTCGTCTTCCTCTGCCATGGTACGTACCTAGCTAGGCTGCCTGCTTAATTTGCTTCCTCTGCACTTGAATTTCCCTACGCCTTGAAATTAAGCTCCGATCCGTTCCGAACCCCGTTGTTTTGCATTGCATTGGTCAAGCTATCATCAAATCGATGCAGGACCAATGCATGCCTCGGTCTCGGTTAAGTTTTCTTCTACCAAGTTGGCAAAGTTTTCCACGGTACTATGACTATAATTTTTTTCGAAAGATCACGGTACGACTATAATAATAGTACGTATAGCAGCATGGCATCATCAAAACGAAAGAGTTTGATTCTAAGGATGGTTTAGTTTGTAATGGATTAATATATGGATAGACGACATTGACCTTTTTCTTGTTCGTTCCTGTGTGTTGCTTCAGGCTACGGGATGGAGTGCAGCGACTTCATGAGAGGTACGGTACATGCCCGTGATGATCATGTCCTCTTCTTCTCCCACTCATTGCCTAGCTTTTCCTTTTCGGGCGCGCAAATGAACCACACACATGAATACATGATCGGTAGAAAAGCGAAATCGATGTCTCAGTTCCACTAACTCTTGGTGTGTGATGTGTCTAGGACATGCACCATATGACTGCACATCCTACTCTCCTACCTGTCACAATTCCAGACCACACGGTAATTATTTTGGTGCTCGCTCGTACCATTGACGTACCTGCTCTTCTAGATGCATACCTTTTAGTAGTTACTCCCTCCGTTGACGTACGTGCTCTTCTAGATGCATACCTGTTAGTAATTACTCCCTCCATTCTAGTTTACATGTCTTTTTGGCATTTCTAGATATACAACTTGTATTATATATTTAGACTGGCACCAAAACCAATTGCCTGAAGTGTCGGTAGAATTGTTCTTCTTCATGTTTTATCTACTCATCTAGAATAAACTACTAACAGGGGCCAAAGAACTAGCATTGCAACTACAGAACACACTCCTCATAACATTAGGATATATTCGTGGGAGTTCAAAACCTACTAAGGCTTTGAATTATTACTTTTGCTATTTATCTGTTAACATATTTTTTTGGGTACTATATCCTGTCAGATTTCTATATGTTCGATTATTCTTTAGGATTTGTGTTCACTACTAGGTCGCATTTTTTTTAAAAAAAATCTGTCGACAGAAAACTAGACACCCCCTTGATGATTATTACCATGAGTCTTGAGAGTTACGTAGTATTCTCAGTCGCATAGCGTAAATGATACTAAAACAAAGGAGCATTACAAGACATCAAGATAGAGCCGGAAGTGGTTAGCATAAAAGAGAATAAGACATATAGAGAGACCTGTTAATTAATAAGCACCAAAAAGCATGAAACCACCTTGCGCTCTTTGGAGAATTCTCTAGGCAGAAGAGGTTGTTTTGTACTCTGAGAAAGGTGTGTGATTGAAACTACGAATGCCGATAGGGAACTGAATTAAATGAAAACAAATTTCTATGATGCATGCAGTGCTCTCTGATGAACTTGACTGTTCAATTAATATGTTATCATAGCTGCTGCTATGACTCCACAAGCAGGCGTCTGTAAATTTAAAGGAGGGAGCTGCCATGGTCTACTAAATGGCATTCATACACACATATTTCTGAACGCAAGGACACCCACAGCCCGGCTCATGTTTCTAATTCATTAACACTTTGTCGAATAGGTTCCTTTCCTCTTTCATCTGTGCTCTCTTTGGTTTGTAGATATGAGCTCATCACAATTCAGGGTTTTACTCCATCTTACATTTGAAGAACACGTCCACAAAGGACAGTAAATAAAATTTTTCAATAAAGTTAGTAGGTGGTAATTACGTACACTACTCTTATGGCTTGTAGCATGGGTGGGTTTCTTTTGTTTGGCCACTAATAATTAAAAAGATACTTTTTCATAAAGAGGTCTGTTGATGGCAATGTGTGACACCTTTGTGTTATTTACTTCTAATACCTTTTCCAGTTGTCAAAGCCACAAGCTGAGAAATGACAATTATCCTATAATACTAAATACTTTTGGGCACCAACCACAATTATTCCCTAGCTTAATTGGAAAGCTTCCGATGTTCTTTGTATCATTTGGCTCATAAAATTTCAATAAGTAAGAACTGGAATGTCTATTTGGATTTATAATTGTTTCACACTTTATGGAAACCTACATCTCCATGTTTGCCCAAGTAAAGATAGATGGTATAGATATCTGGAAACTATATATGCTCCTTTTTTCAACGCAAGGAAATTATGGTCCTACTTTGGTCAAACTTTTCTGTCCTGTAGTTATTTGTATAAACAGAAAATAGAAATGGTTTATATTAATAGTTATTTTTATTTGAAGGTGCTAGTACAATTTACTTTAGTTTTTAGGACAATCCTTCATAGAACTGTGCTGGATAAGGTACATAACTGACCTGGTAACTGGGCCCTACTGTAATCTGCCACAGTTTTCAATGCAAGTCATTTTCATGCTCAAAAGAAAGGCAAGGAAAAATCTGACTAGTGAGCTGCCAGCCAACAGCATTTCCTGATCACTTCAAGAAACAGGCATCTCGTTACGTTTTAAAATGTGGACGACGTGTTCCTTTGTTTCTTTCATCATCTTTCTTACGTCAACTTCACAAATTTCAAGCTCTAGAATTCATCTATCATTATCCTCACATTGCGGAGACTTTGTGCATCATCTCTCCTGATTCCAGAAAAGGGTAGTTGTTTGTTGCGTGCGTTCAGTGACCAAAAGCTAGTGGAGTTTCATATCTGAATTAGTGTTGTAAGAGATCAAGTTACTTTCTTGATATATGCCCATGGACCATCTGGCAGTAACTGGTGGTTCCCCTGAAACAGCCTCTGTGGTTCGCAGTAGAACAGGTGCACTGAAGCAATGACACTTTATCCATCACAGTAGTTCTCTGAAGGATAATCCCCTGAACTCTGATCGCTGAGAATAGAATTGCTTGAGTTGGTGTGTTTCTTTCTCTGAAACCTTCGTTCGTGAACACGTTCTGATCTATTGACTTTATCGATCGTTGATGTTCATGCATCATAGACGCTGCTGATGCCTTGCTACTTTCACTTAAAAATTGTTGGGTGGCATGATGCCTGTCTAATGGTTGGGGAACATGGTTTACTGGCAGCATGTGGGATCAAGTTGGCCACAGCAGGGTATGGTGTGTTTGGTATCGATTATGAGGGCCACGGCAAGTCCATGGGCGCCAGGTGCTACATCCAGAAGTTTGAAAACCTCATGGCTGACTGCGACAGGTTCTTCAAGTCCATCTGTGGTAAAAACATATTTCTAGCATTTTCAATCATTTTCTTGAAAATTACCGCAGAAACTTTACCGAAGTTCAGAACATATTACCACCACTACTTTTGTCAGAACAGGCCAAATCTGCCAAAATGTTACCACAAGTATATATTAATATATACTAGTTTGAGAGTTTATAATGTTATTAAGTTTTAATCTCTGTACATCCTTAGATAATCGATAATCACTCATTTTGGTATCTCAATTTTTGAAAGTCTACTAAATTTCGTGTGAATAATATTGGGTAGATGAACTCTTTTTGCAGATATGGAGGAATACAGAAACAAAAGCCGGTTTCTATACGGCGAGTCGATGGGCGGAGCCGTCGCTTTGCTGCTGCACAGGAAGGATCCGACCTTCTGGGATGGTGCAGTTCTTGTTGCCCCAATGTGCAAGGTGCTGTTTGAACTTTGATACTAAAATGCCATCAACATACACTTGCTGCTGGTTTCTGAAGCTTGAAATGTAAGCAACGTTACAGATCTCAGAGAAAGTGAAACCGCACCCGGTGGTGGTCAGCCTTCTGACTCAAGTGGAGGAGATCATCCCAAAGTGGAAGATCGTGCCCACCAAGGACGTCATCGACTCCGCATTCAAGGACACCGTCAAGCGCGAGAAGGTCTATAACAGACATGGATTTTCTGAATTGCTATTTGTAGAACAACCATATGCGACCTAACTTCCTGTGTAACCATGCATGAGCAGATCAGGAAGAACAAGCTCATCTACCAGGACAAGCCCCGGCTAAAGACAGCGCTGGAGCTGCTCAGGACTAGCATGGATGTGGAAGATAGCCTGTCAGAGGTATTCTGTTCTAATGCCAAGGTTAATGCTTTAGCTGTTTCAGTCAGACACTCGACAGATGCAACACCTGCTGTTTCTTGATATGTTTCCACAGGTGAGGATGCCATTCTTCATCCTGCACGGTGAGGCTGACACGGTGACCGATCCCGAGGTCAGCCGCGCCCTCTACGAGCGCGCGGCCAGCACCGACAAGACCATCAAGCTCTACCCTGGGATGTGGCACGGCCTCACCGCCGGCGAGCCTGACGAGAACGTGGAGCTGGTGTTCTCTGACATTGTCTCGTGGCTCGACAAGCGCAGTCGCCACTGGGAACCCGAGGAGCGGGTAAGGACTCCACTAGGGCCTGAGAACAAGCACCACCAGGCGGCACCCACCAAAATCGCCCGCGTCACCAGCAGCAGCGGCACTGAGAGTCCAGTGCCGGCACACGGCCAGCCTCAACGGCGCGGCAGCTTCCTCTGCGGACTAGGCGGCCGATCACACCACCAGCAGTGTAGGATGTAGATATGGAAAACATTTGCACTTCAGTTGTTGTTTAAGAACTGTACATAACATAAGAAACAAGCCTGACGGTAAATGAATAAAAAACATGTCATCTTGTTTCATCTTCAGAACTGTTTGTTTGTTTCTATCTTTGTTCTACTACTCTTGATACAACATCACTTGATAGGCATCCTCTGCGCCTCAACAAAGAACTGACCCATCATAGCAGGCATACATAAAACACTTACAGAAAACGTGATTTATACCATATATATGATGCTATGCTCTCAACAAAGAATTAGATCATCCGGGTTTATCTCCGAAGGTTCAACTGAATTTTTTTGTATAGCTAAGGATTGAGAGAACTGAGAAAAAAATTACAGGAAAAAGAATAGCATTACAGCATCAACCAAGGTATGTCCTTCAGTAACACATTCCCAACGAACTACGTGGCCATAGCTTTTGTCAGTAAGGAGAGCAACCAGGCAGCTAGAAGCAGGCCACCAAAAATTTCCCAAGTATCGTGCTCCTTCATCCTAACCTTGCTGGTTTCCAGTGGTGGCGGCGGTGTCTTGGTCACCAAAGATGCGCTTGCGGAAGTCGGTGACCATGAGGGGAAGACCCTCGTGGAGGGGGATCTTCGGCTCCCACCCAAGGAGCTCCTTGGCACGGCTGATGTCGGGCTTGCGCTTGTGTGGGTCGTCCTGGGTGTTCTGACGGAACTCGATCTTTGCATTGGCATCGATGGTGTCCTGGACAACCTTGGCAAGCTCAAGCATGGTGAACTCTCCGGGGTTACCGAGGTTGAATGGACCTACATGCTCGCCTTCCATGAGCTTCATCAGACCTTCAACCTGGGAGAAGATCCAAATCAGAACAATGAATGCAAATAATATAATTCCTTGTAATGAATAGTTCAAGCATCCCACTTGCTGGCTAAGCCACTAAGCCTTAGGGGGAAAAAATCAAATCTGGTACTACGGTAGTGATGTCATATCAAGTGTTTCTTTTTTCCAACATATCATGGGGGTAGATATAAGACCTACCAGATCAGAAACATATTGGAAACTCCTGGTTTGCTTTCCATCACCATAAACCGTCAAGGGCTCCTTCCTCAGTGCCTGCAACCATAATCAGCACTTGGTTAATTTCAGTACAAGACGAATTGTCATTTTTTGGGGTTCCGTAACAAGAATAAACAGTTGTTTGCATATTTACCTGAGCAACAAAGTTACTAACGACACGGCCATCGTCAATGCACATCCGAGGGCCATATGTGTTGAAGATACGTGCGATCCTAACCTGAAAACAGCAAGAAATCACCAAGATGAATCTACTTCGTCACAGATGAAATGGAATTCCATCCAACCAAACTGACATTTTGGATTGCAACTTACCTCAAGGTTGGCACCACGGTGGTAATCCATGGTCAACGTTTCAGCTGTACGCTTGCCCTCATCGTAACAGCTCCTGACACCTATCATTCAGAAAATCGTTCGTACCCATCAGTAAAACTCGCAAAGTGCAGGCAAGAGCTACTTTGTAAACAATCCAACGAGTATCCAACAGACAACAAATACAACGTAAATAGCTCAACGAACTTCATTCATTATTTTAGGTGCAATGTTGGTGGGTGTTTGGTTAGGCATAATTGATCAAGTATAGTTGTGTTGCCCTCTTGCTTTATTAAAAAGGAATCCACAAAGTGGCCCTCTTGGACCAAATTCCACCTACCAACATTGTCCCTTTCCACCAAAAAAAAAAAAATCAAAGCATGCAAGAGCCCACGAAGCTAGATTCCACAGCCAGCATCTCCAGCGAGTAAGATTCCAAATACCTTTCTGCATATTGCTTATACAAGACTCCTGTCATGCAACAGTTAGCTTCAAGTCTGGACCAGCACTATTTTCTGAAAAGGGCATTCCTGCTTTCTACAGCTCGGGGTAAAAATAATAACACAGATTTGACAACTTAGAGCTTTCCTCTTTGCAACGGTACATTGTCCAGCTTGCATTTCCCTCCCTCCCCCTCCCTCTCCTTTTTATGGTTTTGCTCATCCCAAAATCATGTTATTAAAAGACTACTATGGCTGCAGGGTAACATATTTAGGACAACCCCTCAGTGGTCTATGCTCTATCCAATAAAGCATGACAAAGAAAGAATGTGCATGAGAGATCATTTATTTGGCAGCTGACCGTTCCCTGCTAAAAGCAGGATCCAGCTATTTTTTTTGCCATATGCATGACCCAACTAACAATTGGGTAACCTCATCATGCTAGATCCAAGAAACATGAATGATCAATTGTCACTGCAAGAAACTAATTTCAAGAGATCAACAAAGAGAGTACAAACGAGAAGAGTTCTTACCAATGGGATTGACATTGCCCCAGTAAGTCTCCACCTGTGGGTGCTGGAGGGGATCACCATAGACCTCACTGGTACTGGTGAGGAGGAATCTGGCGTTGATCCTCTTTGCCAATCCGAGCATGTTCAGAGTGCCAACCACATTGGTCTTGTGCTGTCACAAAGGTTAAGGCTAACACAAACCATCTCAAGAAAGCAAAACAAGCAGAAACTGAATGAATCAGCCACCCTTTTGACTTTGTCACATTTCTACTCCACAATGAGATCCAAAACAAGCAAAGCATAAGGAAACTACGTGAAGTGAACAGTAAGCAAAGTTGCTTAGAAAGTGGAAAGGGCAAAAGCCACTTGGCCGTCAACTTCTGTGCTGTTGGAAATTGAAGTGCGCCGCCCCCTTTATGTCAGAAGTAAGCAAAGTCCACAACTAACCCAGATCCAGGCGTACCGTGCGCTTACTTTTTGCTTCCATTAACAGATCATGAAGCTAAGTAAAACGGTACGGAGTAATTGAGTCCAGATCACAGCTATAACTTCTGCTAGTACGTTTTTCCTATTTGAAATGCACGGGAAACTGCAGTCAGCATTCAGAAGCATAAAAAAGACCCTTTTTTTTTTCCTGAAAACACAAATGATTTCAACAGAGAAATGATGTGATGATTTGAGATCTTCACTTGAGTTGGATCTCATGTTCGACTGAACAATTGGCGCCAGATTCATAGATAGATGCAAAACAGAAGAGGAGAAGAAATTTCTTTTGCGTTGAATGAAAAGGGCAGCCTAGCAGACAGAGAGATCTGAAACGGCCGAGCTGGCTCTGCTTTCCCTCAGCTGAGCAGAAAACTCCAAAAATCAGAGTGAAACGTGGCACAAATCCCAAGCTCAGGACAAATTCTCCTTGCCTGCCATTTTCCCATTTCAGGAACGGAATACGGAATCACAAGGAGTAGTGAATCGGTCCTCCTCCTCCTCCCCAGATGCATTGCGCGTTAACCGATAAATCCGCAGGAACGAACAAATTCCCCAGTCCCTAAAAAGCATTAGAAAGAAAAGAAGAAGAAAAATAGAAGCGATCGCGATCCAGGCATCAATCAATCGGAATTCATATGGAGATGGAAAAAAGGATATGATTGTCTTGATTGGGTTGTATTTGTAGTGGACGGGTGACGCCGGGCACGCGAGGTGGTAGATCTGGTCGACCTCGAGCAGGATGGGCTCGACGACGTCGTGCCGGATCATCTCGAAGTTCGGGTCGTTGAGGTGGTGCAGGATGTTGTCCTTGCGCCCCGTGAAGAAGTTGTCGACGACGATGACGCTGTCGCCGCGGTCGAGGAGGCGGTCCACGAGGTGGCTGCCCACGAACCCGGCCCCGCCGGTGACGAGGACGCGGAGCGCCTTGCGCTTGAGGCCCAGCGGCACCTTGCCGCCGACGAAGTGGCGCGCGGCCGCCACGTCGCGGTGGTGCGCGGGCTCGACGGAGAAGCGGGCGAGCGGGTTGTTGTTGTAGTTGCTGTTGGAGTAGGCCTTGGCGGCGCCGGTGGAGGAGGAGGAGGCGGAGGCGGACGGGGAGGCGAGGGAGATGACGGCAGCGGCGATGAGCATGCCGGCGAGCGCGAAGAGCGGGCGGTTCTCGGCGACGGCGTAGCGCGCGACGTGGGGCAGCCACGCGAGCGGCTTGGACGGCTTCGGGGAGTACCCCCCGGCGAAGGCGCTGGCGGCCGTGGACGCCCCGCCGCCGCGGTAGGTGAGTTCGGACGCCATCAATCTAGCTAGGGGAGGCGGGAGGGGCCGTCCGTCCGGGGTGGCCGCGATTCGGACAGGCGGGCGGGCGGGGTGGCAGCGGCAGCGGCTGGAGCGGAGAGGTATTTATGGGCGGGGGAGCGGTGGCTCGCCGGAGGAGGGAGGCGGGGCCGGGGCCCTCGGATGCGGGGCGGACGGCGGGGGATCGAGTCTTCGGGGGGCTGGGGCTCCCTGGACGGACGGGTTTGACTGGCGCCTGGGCGGGCGTCGTGTGATCTGGCGCGCAACGGAGGGAGGGAGGCCGCCGGGACGGACAGGTGTGCGACCCGGAGGAGGCCGAGGCCGGGGGTGGGTGGCCGCCACCGCGCCCACTGGCTTCGTCGGCGGCTCGGCTACCTTCGTTGTGTTGGACCTGGACTGACGGTGGGGGCATGTGCTATACAACACGCTGCCATGTGGTTGGAACTGAGGTGGCGTTTTTCTGGTTAATTAAACACTCACAAGTGAGTTCAAAAAAAAAACACTCACAAGTGCAAATGGAAACTCAATTATGGTGACAGTGATGCACGGTAAATGCCTGTCAAAAAAAAAAGGAAGAAGATGCACGTCCGGTGAGCGAAGATTTTTTTTTTTTTGTTTTGGTTTGCGAGTGACCGTATTCACGCTTTGAGTATCAGGGGGTTCTAGTTTCACAAAGAATGCAAAATACAAAATATCAGCTACTTTGGATTGATGAAAAACAAAATACCAATTTTTTTATGAGTGTGTTTACTTTCATTCAAAATGCTATATTTTTCATGAGAGTGCTGAGCGCTGCGCCACTTTTTTTTTGGCTTTTTTTAAGTCTCTTGAGGCTAAAATCTAAAATAAAGAATGGGCCATTTTTTGTCAAAAATTTTGGGTGGTGTTTAGGTTCATTTTGCAAAATGATAAGCCAGGAACTCAAAATATTTTGGGTGAAATAGGGAACTAAACCCCTCTTAATTATATTTTATTAATTTAGATAGCTTTATCGGGTACATTGTTATTCACAGATACATGTACTGTCCAATATTTTCATATTTTGTTTAATACAAATCTAGAATAGGATAGAGAAAATCACAAAATAGTTAATTTGGATACATTCGTTTAGTATCAGATTAGAACCAAGTACAAATACAAATATATATTAATGTTAAAACGCATATGGATATCCGGTTTGTGTGGAATTGAAGAAGAGACACAACACATCTGATGAACAATTACAAAGGGAACATTAAAAATAATTTGTATGGAATTTCTATTCCCACTATTTCAATGTTTTAGGGATTTAAATAAAATCTCAGAAACTGAATGTGTTAGCACTTGGACAATAGATTTGACTATACCACCTTGAGATTTATGGTTTGCATGCCCCCATGCCTTCCTTTTAATGATAGATTTCTTCCTTAATTAGCATGATTCACCCTCAATAAATAAGGGTACATTAGGTAGTTTCTGTTACCACTAATCTATGCTAAAAATTCTAGAACATCAAGTGTTTTTTTGGGATAGGAGTAGATAGTTAGAGTCAACCACCTTCCAATATGGCGCTAGAACTTGGGCTACTCCCAAGTCTAAAACCATTAAGATGATTTTGGTAGGTTTATACAACCTCCTCCGATCGTAATATGGGTCCAACATGAATATGAGTCATGTTGCGATGTTTAATTCCTTAATGGAAATAAGGCTGGGTCTGCTCAAGTTGAAGAAATGATTCCCCGTCAGCTAGGCTTGAAGTTTCTTCCCAACTCTAACTTCGTCCCTCTGCACATCGCCTCCCTAGACCACCTCTTGCCCTATCCCGGCACTACTGTGTGTTGGCGGAGCCTCATGGAACCTGGGTACTTGACCCCTGCCCTCCTTCCATGTTTTGTCACTGCCTACAATATTTTGCATCATATTGCTCTATGAAAAACTATTTTGCAAAGCTACCCATGGAGAGTAGGAAAAAGAGCTTACATCACAATGCTAGCTAGTACCTGCTATATTTGTCATTAAATTTTTTTAGCCCCTCTCTTGTTTCCTCTCCACAATCAGCCTGCGGTCCACATTCTATCCCATCCTCAACACCTCTGCATCTAGTATATGTAGCACTTCCTACCCCATCCCTAGTTGAAAGCCTTATGTTTGGTTTTAGTTAATCGAGACAACCAAATGGACTCACCTCCTACTCTAAGTGTGATTATTATGAGACTGGTCCATGTCCAAGGTGGAGCAAGGATGACACTCAAGGTGATAGAGATGGTCACAAGATGGTGATCATCAAGTACTCCAACTTTGAGAAAGAAGAAAGAGAAAAACAAATCCCTGTGGGCTCAAGGCAAAGATGTACATAGCGATTTTGTTTTGCCGATCATGACGCAATAGAGTTTATGATAGGATTTAGAATAGATGGTCGAATTATTAAGAGGGGATCTCTAGTTAGACAATTTGAACATCTAGTGCCTCTAAGCCTTGGAATACTTCGCACATATATGCCTAGTGCACTTGTAGAGCAAGTGGAAAAATGTTTATGAAAAACTTTGGAAATGCTAACTTGATCTCCACCACCCCTCCATCCTCGTCTTCACCAGTGCGGCGATCCCTCACGTCCTCCACAACAAACCCGCACGACCCTCACCACCCCAATCCAGCTAGATCCGGTGACCTCCACCATCCTACACCACATCTAGCTCCAGATTCTACGACCTCCACCACCACTAGCTCTAGATCCGTCAGTGGGAGCATGCACCTAGCGGTGGGAGGTCGGTGCTCGGGCTCCAGCGACAGGCATGGGCGAAGAGGGTAGCGCCTACGGATCCAAGCATGGATGGGCTCGGCGGGTTTGTCCACAGGTTTTTCTTTCTTTATTTATTTTTGCAAGTAGACATTGCAAAAACTTTGATTTTCCCAGACGGTCATTGCATCCGCCTCCATAAAACCACATTAAGGTAGACCTTTTGGTTGCCTGCCTGGAAAAAGATTTTTGTACTAGTGTATTCAACTTAGCTACTCCCTCTGTTCCAAATTATAGTTCACTTTGACTTTTTTAATTCATGCATTTTGCTATGTATCTAGATAAATAATATGTTTAGATACATAACAAAATGCGTGAACAAAAAAGTCAAACTAAATTATAATTTAGAACGGAGGAAGTACATGCTTTGATATGTGCAAAAAAACATAACTATGCTTGATCCATTTATGTCAACTACCAAAACACTTATATACAATGATCATATTCATATTTAATCGTAGTTACATGCAAGCATTAAACATGTTTTATTGTGGCTACATGCAAGCATTAAAGAACTTAGACGGTTGAGCATACATTACATTGTACAAACTATATATTTAGTTGTACGTGCATAAGTTCCAAAAACAACGGAAGGAAGGTGAGAGGTGCAACAATAACCTCTCTATTTTTGAAGTAAATTATTGGAGACTCGTTGGAGACGTGCAACAATAACCTCTCTATTTTTGAAGTAAATTATTGGAGACTCGTTGGAGACGTGCAACAACGCGCGCGGCTCTTGCTGGGCCGTCGGCCTGGTTGGGCCGCGCAGCGCGGGGTCGAGCGGCGAGTGCAGGCGAGCGCGCGTGCGGGCCGGCTGGCTGCTCGGGCCGATCTCCTCCTTTTCTTTTCCTTTTCTTTTTCTTTTTCATTTTTAAATATATTTTTATATATACTTATATATATATGATGTGCTAAATTTGTGCAACAAAATAGTGAGCATACATGGCCCAAATAATGCTAGGGTATTATTCCCTTAATATTTATTTGTGAAAATAAATATTATGTTGTCATTTTTTAGTAATCAACACATAAACCAAATAAGAATCCAAATCACTCTTTTTAATGCAACATGATGATTGAACAATTAAAACATTAAAATGTAACATATGAACATAGGACATGGTTATGAGTTGTTAATTAATTTGCAACATATGAAAGCCATGCATGACATGCTAGGGTTGATGCATATGTAAGGGGTAGATGATGACATGTCGCACCACATCATTCAGGGTTTTGTCGAAAAAATTTTGTAGTTCGAATTTTCGGGTTGTTACAGTCCTTCCCCCTCATTGGAATCTCGTCCTCGAGATTTAAGAGGTGTCATACCCTTCGAAGAGGTAAGGATACTGTAGCAGAAGTTGATTCTCATCTTCCCACGTCGCTTCACGTTCAGAGTGATTGCTCCATTGAACCTTGCACATAGGGATAGACTTGCTTCGGGTCTCTTTGGTGTCATAACCCAAGATCTTGATTGGGTGCTCCTTGTACTCAAGAGTATCCTGGATATCCAGCACATCAGTGGTGACTGCTTCCTCTTCTGGTACCCTTAAGCACTTGCGTAACTGTGAGACATGAAAAACAAGGTGTACTCTTGTTAACTCGGGAGGTAGTTCAAGCTTGTATGCAAGCTTCCCAACTCTCTGACAGATACGATACGGTCCAACATATCTTGGGGCCAACTTTCCTTTTACATGGAATCTAATGGTACCATGAAGTGGAGACACTTTGAGGTAGACAAAATCCCCAACTTCGAACTCAAGGTCTCGACGCCTTTTGTCGGCATAGCTTTTCTGTCGGCTTTGGGCGATCCTCAGGTTCTCTCTGACTTGAGCTACTCCTTCTTCGGCTTCCTTGATCTTGGCGGGGCCAAAGACTGCTCTTTCGCCTGGGTGGTTCCACATCAACGGGGTTCTACATGGTTTGCCATAAAGAGCCTGGAAGGGTGACATCTTGATACTTGCCTGGTAGCTGTTGTTGTAAGAGAACTCAGCAAACGACAGACACTTCTCCCAATCTGTTCCATATTTGAGAACACTGGCACGAAGCATATCTTCTAGAATCTGATTCAACCTTTCTGTCTGATCATCTGTTTGCGGGTGATAAGCAGTGCTGTAATCAAGGTCAGTCCCAATGGACTCGTGAAGAGATTGCCAGAATCGGGACATGAATTGTGGTCCACGATCTGACACAATACTCTTAGGAGCTCCATGAAGCCTCAAAATCTCCTTGATGTACAAATCTGCCATCTGCTCTGCACGTATCATAGTTCTGACTGGTATAAAATGTGCTACCTTCGTCAGACGATCGACTATTACCCATATAGAGTCATGACCTTGTTGAGATCTAGGTAATCCCACGATAAATTCCATGGATATGCTTTCCCACTTCCATTCAGGAACATCGAGTGGTTTGAGTAATCCAGTGGGTCTTTTATGTTCGGCCTTGACTCTGTTACAGATGTCACATTCGGCCACATGTCTTGCAATGTCTGACTTCATGCCTTTCCACCAGAAATGCTTCTTCACATCTTGATACATCTTTGCACCACCGGGATGGATGCAATACTTAGAGTCATGTGCCTCTGACAGGATTTCCTTACGCAAAGCAGGATTACTAGGCACACAGATTCTATCCTTGAACCAGATGGTTCCATGCTCATCTTCTCTGAATTCGGGGTTGTAGCCTAGCTTCATCAACCCACGAATGTACTCCATTTCTTCATAACTCTTTTGAGCTTCACGAATTCGCTAGGTGAGATTATACTCGATACGAAGTTCGTGCAACAACCCATGGGGTACTATCTCAAGATGAAGATCTTCAATCTCTTTCTTCAATTCAGGTGGCAGGGTCGATAAGAACAAGGCATGACAATAGGTCTTGCGACTAAGAGCATCAGCGACTACATTCACTTTTCCAGGATGGTAGTGAATCTCCATGTCATAGTCCTTGATTAGCTCTAGCCATCTGCGCTGTCTCATATTCAGATCTTCTTGAGTAAAGAAATACTTCAAGCTCTTGTGATCGGTGTATATATCACACTTGTTGCCAATAAGATAATGTCTCCAGATCTTTAGAGCATGCACAACAGCTGCTAGCTCAAGATCATGCGTGGGGTATCGTTGCTCGTGCCCCTTTAGCTGTCGGGAAGCATAAGCAATAACCTTCCCATTCTGCATCAGCACACCGCGCGGACTCCGCCGTGTGTTTTGGTCACCGCCGGCACCTCGAGCAGGTGTTGCGTGACTCCAACCGTCCATCTACGCCACCAATTGGAGCAGGAGTGACTCGGTGTGAAGTGTACATCGAGCGCCGTCGCCATCGAGCCGCTGTCCGCCGTAAAGCACGTCGCCGGAACCAAGCCCCCGACTTGATGACCACCTACGTGTCCACCTTGACGACCCGAGGACGATGCACGGGTTAGCGAAGTCCTGGAGCAGCCCCTCGCCGGATGTTTAACCTCGCTGTCACCGGCCGAGCACCGTTGTGGAAGCAGAGCAGTTTTCCGTCTTTGACCATGCCCTCGAGAGCATACCCTCGAGAGTATACTCCTCGAGACCGTACCCCTCGAGAGCATACCCCTCGAGACCATACCCCTCGAGACCTAACCCTCGAGACAGTATCCTCGAGACCGTACCCCTCGAGAACATACCCTCGAGACCA
>CM041641.1:19193797-19219711 GCA_023333625.1 Bothriochloa decipiens | reverse complement strand
AAGTAAACCATTAAGCGGAGCCTGTCCCGCCGCCACTGCTTGTGGAGCGCCCCGTGCGTCCATAAGCGTCCGGCTTGCTGCCAGACCACAAGCACAGCTGCTTGTGGCGAAAATTAAGGCTGGACAAAAAAAAAACTATAGCTCTTTAGCTCCCTCGTTAACGGCTTGAGCTGGCTCGCTAGTTACTCACGAGCCGAAATAAATAACAAAAATTATAGGAATCAGTGGGACCGATTGACGCATGATGACAGATCATAGTCATGGATGATAGCATATTTATATTCATATTGTAAAATTCATATGTATTTTGTTTGTTTCATTTTAGATACGTATGTGATGTGCTTGTTAATTACTGATTACCGTTATAATCTCTATGTATATGTTCCTGTGCTTTGGCTTGCGAGCGAAACGAGCTAGCTCAAGCTCTCTAACAAGCTAGGCTTCTAACTCATTTGTATAACGAGCCGAGCTGGCTCGATACCCAACCCTGGCTAAAATAAACCAAAACCAATTGTCAAATGACATGTTTTTCTACGGTTTATTCCGGTCGCATGTATTCTCACAACTTCTATCTATGATAACAAGCAGACTCTGAATCAGAAAGGAGACTATTCGCAAAAAAAAATTAGCAAAAAAAGAAAGCAGACTCTGAATCAGACTAACACAGCTCTTCTGCCTAATTCTTGAGCTTCACTTTTAGACACAGATCTCACGCAAGGCGCATGTGTCAAGGTTTGTTGAGTGCTGTTGAAAGGGCAAATTAGTGTGTGACCGACTAATAAGGCTGCTTCCGTGCGAGCCAATAATCACGCTTGACACTTGGACTTAGCAGCCGGTAATTGCGGAGAAAAAAAATGTCTAATTTGGTAAGGAAGTCTCGATCGGATCAAGTATCATGCACGCAACCACAAGTCAATATAAAATTAACAAGTTGGGTAGCATGAATGAAATAGCTAGAGCTATAGTCTATAGAGCGCTTTAATTTTCAGCTCCATCTAATAAAGCAACAAAAGACGGCCAAAGAAAGACGACAAGAGACTAGCTAGTGCAGCAGTATTCTTTTATTTGCTGCATATATACTCCTAAACACACGAACCTTTTCCCTGTATATACGATGCAGGCATATATTTATACATGTGAATGAACTTCGTGCTTGAATTGTGGGGGAACAGATACAGACGCCAAGTCGTTGTCCATTCCCCTCTTTACAGCTCCTATGATGAGAAGAGGAGGGCACTTGCACCAGAAAACTAAAAAAAGAGAAAGCAGGTAGCAAGACCGACGTGGGCGTCTCATCTCACCGTACCATGCACGTGGGCCGCTCATGGGTGCTTTCCTTTATTAACACTTTCTCTAATCCACGTTAACGTGTAGTCAAAAATGTAATTATACATATGTGGCATCAAAACCAAGCTATGGTTTATATACAAGTTTTTTTTGGGGGTTTCTTATAGTGATTTAGTATTATCCATCTGTCTAGCCCATTTCAGGATATTTGTTGATAATAAGTCCTTTTGTTAATCAAGGTTTATTGGTAACATGATTGTAGTTAGCAAGTTCATCTTAAATTTTGAATTCTGTATTCATAATATATTTTTTTTATTATGTGCACTGTTGGAAACCAGAATGTCATTGTAGTGTGAATTCTTTTAATAACTACTCCCTCTATCCCATAGAGTTTGATGTTTTTGACTTTTGAACTTCATGTTTGACCATCCGTCTTATTCAAAATATTTATAAAAATAATAAAATAAACTAATCAATATTTAAATACTTTTATTAATAAAATAAGTCATAACAAAATAAATTATATATATAAAAAATTTAAATAAGACGAATGATAAAACAAATTGGTATGGAATCCAGGATGACAAACTCAATAAGACGGTGAGAGTATAAAAAAATTACCTATTGCCCTATCACTGAAAAATACGTACTCACTGCGTCCAGAAAAGAACGCAGTCCGCACTTTTTAAGTAGTCCAACGATTTAACTAACCAAAGTAAAATAAAAAGTATTACCGACACTTATGAAAGAAAATGAATACCACTCCTTGTCACGCGGGATCCTGCACATGGAGAGCGGAACCCCAGGTATTTGGTGGGGAACGACTCGACTCTGCAAGAGAAGGCGTGGAGCAGCTGCGCAGGTCCTCCGGCTCGCACCGGATAGGAGTGACAAAACACTTGTAGAGATTAGTGTGCAGCCCCGATGCACCGGGGAACAGCTCCAGGATCTCACGCACGCAGTTGACGTCGCGCATCGTTGGTGCAAGGAATATGACAAGGTCGTCGGCATACACCGATGTGCGGCACCGTGCTGCCTCACGAGGCAGTGGCGATAGCAAGCCCGCCCGATCAGCGTATATGATTCTTCATCGAACGTCGGCATACACCGATGTGCGGCACCGTGCTGCCTCACGAGGCAGTGGCGATAGCAAGCCCGCCCGATCAGCGTATACGATTCTTCATTGAACATAGTTCATTAACGTTATATGCTTTGAGGTATATAAGATTTTTTAGAAGAAAAAGATAGATGGTCAAAATTACTACGGTAAAAGGTTGGTGATAAGTAAACGTAAACGGAGGTAAGTATATATTTTTTAAGCATGCACGGTTGAAAACCAGAATGTCATTGTGGTCTGATTCTTTTTAATTACTATCCACAAAAGAATTACTTATTGCCTTGCCCCATCATTGAAAAATACGTACTCCCTCCCTCCACAAAAGAACCAAGTCCACACTTTTTAATTAGTCAAACGATTTAACTAACTAAAGTCAATTAAAAAGTACTACTAACACTTATATTATGAAAGAAAACGAATACCACTAATTAATTACTACTTTCGTATTAAATTTAGTTAGAGATATAATTATTAATACTATTTACATAATAAACTTAATTAAAGTTAAGCTATCAGAAATCACATAGTGGAATCGTTTTATGAACGGAGGAAGTATATAGATACAGCAAAATAACGAATTGCATGCATGCATTCTGCCATAGTTGGGGACTTTTGACGCAGCTTGGTAGCACCGACAGTTGAGACGTAGTAGTACGTCATCTTCATCATTCCATTCCATGGAGGCAGACAGGCAGTAATACTAGTACTGTACTCCCCACGTCCCCGAAGAAAGATAACGTTACGGAAAGCATACCGGTTAAATTTTTTTAACTTTAACTAATTTTATATAAAATAAGTGTAATATTTATATCTTTAAAAAAATTTATTAAAAGACTAGATTTAAAAATTTTTCTAATGATATTAATTACTTAGCATAAATATTTATACGTTTTAATATATAATTACTGACAGTTTAAAATATTGACTTCTCAAAAAACGAGAATGAGACTGAAGGAGTGTAAGCAACTGCTAGTGTAACACCCCGGCTCAGGGTTTAATAGGATTGATAGAATACTCATACGAACAAGTTGCAACTTTTTTTCCGGAAGCTCATCACTGAAGAACTCCGAGGTTAAACGTGCTTCGTCTGGAGCAATTCAGGGATAGGTGACCGATCGGAAAGTCTTCCCGGATGCGCACGAGTGAGGACAAAGTGCGCAGAAAAGACTAGTATTGGTCTATGAGATTAGTCTATGTCCTATATAAACGGTCGGACGTAAACGGATTCGGTCTCGAGAAGACGCGTACGCCGGCACACGATAGGCATGGGGAATAGATCAATCATCCAAAGTGTTACAGTAGGTAGGTGGCATTAATATGCAAGGCATGCGGCATGCACCTAAATCTGCCAAACCATGCCTGGCCACGACACAACAATGTCAGTTTCAGCAGGGCACAGTATCGTCGTCGTCGGCGTGGTCACCATCAGTTTGGTGAGCCGTGTGCTCCTACTGTTGGGTTGCTGATAGTACAGTCTTTGACTTACTCGCATTAACGTTAGGGCTATGTTTAGATTCCTTCAAAAGTTATAATTTTTTTATTTTTTCTTCATCACATCAATATTTAGCTATTTATATGCAACATTAAATATAGGTAAAAAATAAATAATTATACAGTTTAGTTAAAAATTACGAGATGAATCTTTTGAGCCTAGTTGGCCTATAATCGGATAATATTTATCAAATAAGACGAAAGTGATACTATTTATCGGATTTATTTTTTCCCATGATATAAACAATACCTAGGTTAGGTCGTCCTGCCACCCTGCACACCACACGACGGAGGAACTGGCCAAGCGTCCAAGCCGGAGGAAATTCAGCAATAATCAGGACAAGAGCTGTCAGCTTCAGCTGTGTAGTACTAGTAGTGCAGTAGACGGAGAAAGGTGGTACTGTAACCGACAGTTCGTGCTTCTTCAAATGTTAGGCGGCAAGGCAAAGGTTAGTTAGGCCTCGATTGCTGACCGTATGTATACACACACTACAACTACATCGATAATATTGACATGGTTTTTCTTGGCAAGACAAGGCTAGGCCTCGATTGCTATACTGTAGAATTTTGTCTCTTTGACATGTATATATCGGTGCCTGATTTCCTGGAAAGGAAGAAAGGAAGGGGAGCAAGGAAAGCACACAAGTCCTGCACTTCAGATCTGCCAACACGGCAGGCGTATGTGCGCGCGGCCCCCCCGGCATCATCATCATTCACCAACCACGCACACACACAGGAAACAACGAAACCGACTCGACGTGAGTGCATGACAAGTACACAGCGATTGGCAGCACATGACACACGTTGCACGCACGACAGGCAACCCATATGCGTGCGTGCAGCGTGCTCCTACTCTTACACGCACGTTTGCTTGCTTGGTCACTCACGGGCCATCACAGCGAGCTCATGCCGGTGCTCCATCCTGTATGTCGGACTGTCTCTTTGCCGTCCGTGTTCATTCAGACTCAGGGGATGGAGAGCGGTTTCTTTCTTCCCCTGAATCTGGCTCGGTTTCAAAGGGACGCGCGCGCAGGCATTGAGCATTGCTGCGGCAGCAGCTCCCCGCGGGGCATGGCTGGGTGCGGGTGGGGTGGGAAACAACCGTGCCCGCAAGGTGCTCGGCCAAATGCGCCAAGGGGGACAACACCGTTGTTGCGGCACCGCCGGCGATGGGGGACCGAGGCTCAGGTTCGTGCCGTCCCTTGTTTTCAGTGCTCATATCATGTCATGTCATAATGGCGCCTAGTCTTGAGATTCCTTTCTAGCACCACACTTTACCTTGCTTGCCATGTGGGCTGCCGCCTGCCACGTGAAATTCCCCACAATTTTTCACCTTACAAGTTACAATGCGTATGTGCCTCATGAGTCCAGGTGTAAAACCTTGCGAAACTTGTACCCTCCTCCAGTCCTCCCCTTCTTATGTGATATGGCAGAGCTGCTGCTAATGTTTCAAAACAGAAAAAACTGTCGTCCTACAGCACTTTTAACAGACTATAGACAATTTTTTTTCAATATTGTATACTTTGTTAACATTGTCCAAACAAGCAGAACACAAAGTTAGGTCCCATGCCCTTTAGTTACCCTTGAGTCTCTTGCCGGTACGCCCCAGGGTGTCCAAATATTTTGCCCCCAGTGACATGTGGATTCTTACATGTTTCACTAAAATCGGCAACTGACCTGTCAATTATTATTATTATTAATATTAATATTAATAATAATAATAATAATAATAATAATAATATTATTATTATTATTATTATTTATGTACCATGTTTGTTGCTCAAAGTTTATCTCTGTTGCTGTCCCGTCCAAATATACCTGCAAAACTCTTTTTAGTAACATATATCAGGACAGAATTTTTGGACTGCCAACATATTTTTAGAATATTAGGAATGGAAACCATATGCTAAGTATTGTTTTAACAACTATTCTATTAGTATGTATTCTAATTTAAACTAATAGTATAAAAAAGAATTAAACTTGGGGGGCTTGTCGTTGTCCAAAATGATATGATACGATACGATACGATACGATACAATACAATACAATACAATATTATTGCACAAGTATTTACGTAGATCTAAGGAATTTACTCTATCCATTATTAACATTCACAACTCATCCCTTCCCAAAACTAAACAAACACACACAAACACTAGTTAGTATTTACATTATGAACCTACTACTTATTATTTTGAAAAACTTGCTGACCATGGAGTTTATGCACCAACTGTGTTTCTGTGTTATGTCCTGAGGTCTTTTACAATGGTATGCTCCTCTTTTTCATGTTTCTTGTACACTCTAGCTTTCCTTTGCATTTACAAGACTGGGCCTTCCACCTGCTCCTTTTTGCTTCTACTCTTCACAATAGTATCCATGCCTGTAGGTACATTTGCATGTTTTTTTTTTTGTTTCGCGTATCCTCAGAGAAGCATAAAAGGCAGTTCTCAAGATTAATTTGGTTGTTACTGACCTTAATTAACCCAGTTTCTGAACCACAGACAATCATGTTGTTTGCAGTGAACAAGCTCGTTATCTTGCTTCCTGCTGATAGTCTTCCTACTTTCTGCTGCTTCTCCCTCAACCATATCTATCAGAAATCAAGAAGCAGAATCAGAACTCGTGAATCTTGTATTTTCATTTATGATCCATGGGACAGCTTCTATACTTTGACTAAATAAAAAGAAGCTATAGATGGTTTTCTCGAAATGTCAAGTTTTTAGTTCCATTAGGTATCAGGCATGCGATCCCAATGGAGCCGCCAACAAATTTCAGTGTTCAGACTGAAATTTGTAATCAAATACTTATCTTCTGGTACTGGTAGTATATTGTGCTCAAGCAGTGGAATTATCATGCCTTTTTCCTTTTCCATAAATTGGTGTAGCTGACATGAAAAAAAGAAAAGAAATTCATGTCACCTGAATGATACTAGGGCTTCTACTGCAGTTCAAGTAGATGAAGTCTTCCACCACTGCCATGGCCTCTACACCTGTTCCCTTTGGTATTGGCATTGTCATATTAGGTTTGCATCGTTTCTTCCAATCCTGGAAAGGTTTAAAAAAATTTGACATTTCTTTTCATCTCATAGCTTAAAGAGGCCAAGTTTGATCATTTCGTTTTACCTTTAAGGCTGATCCTTCGACCTGAGCACCGGCACAGTACATCCAATCTCTGTATACAACAATGGAGCTAATGGATTGTTTGCTAATCATCCAGCTTCTTCTAGGTGCCCTTATCTCAATGTTGGATTCAACTGACACGTCTAGTTCCTGTGGCAATCGTTCTTATTAGAGACATATGTGCTGTACACGTTTCTGACTTGTAACACAGGCCATTCTCTACAGATATAGTGATCCAAGGTACTATTACATGCTCTTGTAACCACAAAACTAACCTGTATACTAGAGTCTTTGCAACCAAGGTAAACTTTTCCCTGATATACAGCTAGAGATTTGACATGCTTGCTCCTGTAAAATGTTTGGATGCTTCTTGATGCACAAGAGAACTGTGATAGAATCAAAGTAAAAACACCATTATTGTTATGCGTTCTATTTGTTGAGACATTCAAGTGTATAGTAAATCAATGAGTACCTTGAGAACGCTGTTCTGTGTAAGTACAAGAATTTTGTCACCACAAATATCAAGCTTTTGTACAGCCTCTCTTGTCTGAATCGTCTCCACGCACTCTAGCTTGCGCTGTGCCATTTCCCATACCTGCAAATGATCTTGCACTTTATCCCATTATTTTTCTTTTGTTGTTTTAGCACTGCAGTTGCATTGGTTACCCGAATAGATTTGTCTGCTGATCCACTCAGGAGGTTCTCCCCAGATTCTGATAGTGCAAAACATGTCACCGCCTTCTTGTGATCTTTTACCTCCCTGATGATTACAGCCCTCTGGCCTTTTATGTCCCATGCCTGCAAAGAACACCTGAATGTTAGATTTTCTTTTTTTTTAGTTATGTAAATACTACTGCATGAACTGAAGCAACGAACTTGCTGTATCAGTACAGAGTTTCTACCATTTTCCTAGTCCCTTAATTCTTTATAAAAAAGGGTCCCTTCTAATTAACTTCTGTTACTCAAGAGATTGTGTGCTAATTTTGTATAGATACAGGAAATTTGAAACTATGGTTATGATTTTAATTCAGACATATGGAATATATCATTACCCTGATGGTGCCATTAAAATAACCAGCAAAAAGCTGCCCTCTGAAGAATGCTATAGCAGTTGCTGCGCCATTGCCCGGTTGACCAATTTCGAGAATTTGTGTATGTACACATGATACATGCTGCACTGACAACATCAGATAATTATTTCTTATGTTTAAGAAACATTTCTCACAAAGGGCTACCTAGAAATGTTGTTTGTAACGATCTCAGCATAGCTTCTGAAATTAACAATAGCAAGCCTAAAGAACTTCTTATTAGATCAGATATAATCTTAGGCTGTTAGCTCCCAAAGTAAGATCTACTTGATGGTCTGTTCTTGCTGTTACTTAGCATGGCATGCATTGTTTGCTGGAACAGGGGTAGTATGAAACAGACAAGGAAAGTGAAGGAGCTCAATTCCAACAATACTCACTGGTTTGCTGGAAAGAAAATAATCTGTAACTTGAAGTAACTCCTCAGCCATCCATGTGAATGATGAAAGCCTCCTAAGAGATTCTCGGGAACCCTCTGACAAGCTCATCAACATTTGCTTTCCTGTTGTTAAAAAATGGTAACTTTGTATAAAATTATAATTATAATGCTTGGAGCTTTCTTTCAGCTTTAGCTTGGATGTTTACATTCCAAAAGTCTTTAAGATGTGCAAAATACCTATTGAATTTTAGTAAATACCAAAACCATTTCAATTGTATATGGATAGAAGATAATGATGATGTACTTTTTACCTTTTTCAGAGGTGTAATTATAGAGACACATGCATGCTACAACCCTTTCGTCAAGCTGATTTCCTGGATGAAGGTGACTTGCTATGTCATGCAACAAGATCTCACAAGCAGAATATCTTATGGCATTTTCGCCAAGGGCAGCCAGCTCGCTTCCGAGCCATGCACTGCATATCAGGCAATCCTGTGAGGTTCCCTTCACCTTGCTTCGCATTCCTTTGGCTAAAGCGCTGATAAACGGTACCCCTATTTTAATAATTGCTCTTGCAGATTTATTGCTCCATGTGCTTATTTCTGTATCCTGCATCATGTGTCACCATTGTTATTGTTATGTTCCTTACCATTAAGTTATGCTTTTTTTCTATATTTTTCAAATGAAAGAATGTTTCATACTTCACCTGCAGGCAAGAATCAAGCCAGTCGATGTTCCTGATTGTATTTCTTTGTGATGTTGATGTGAGACCGGCTTTCTTTGTGAGCCATGCTGCAGTGTACGATTCTCCTGACCAGGAGTAAGTCCCACCAAGGTTTGAAAGAAAACATGCTGATAATGCCTGTACTCTACTCTTTTCTTGAGATGATAGAGAGTCCAACAGGACTTCCATCGCTTCATCCTGGAACACACTCCTGCCATCTGATCTCTCCTGCCAAAATGAATGTGAAACCTGCTGCTTCAGATATTGTGAGGTTACTTGCAATGTTAATAATAAATAATATTAACATTGAGGAATGCCTTTATGTTGTGTTTTTGAAGCATTGGTAAAACCATGGAAAACATATAGGTATGTGGGTCAAACAAAAATATTTATGCTTTTCTGTTTTCAAAATTTAGTTGTTGTTTAGAGAATAATGCTTATTCAGACTAGGATATCTGGGCAGCGAACAGTGTATGTACCATCATATCCAATTGCAGGAGAAGGCTAGCTGCTAAAACCCTGTGTTCAGGTTCAGTTTGATGGAGGCTGACCATCAGTGTGTGCATAATTGCAATGCCACCTTGCCGTCGTATTTCTTGAAGCAGAGAGTTTGCTGAGGACCTGCAAGTTTGTACAATTCAATAAGTTATTCAGACAAGTATATAACGGAGTAATTCTTTACAGGATGTGCACCATACCTGGGTATCTGTAGAATTTCATGGAAGTATTCAAGTGCAGCACACTTGGCACGGTGCTCTTTTCGTCTCAGAAGCTGAAGAAATGGGTCCACCGGAGTAGCCTGTGATAAGAACTTCTTGCAGTTACCGTTGAGACGCACGCATCTGATGAGAATAGCTGCCAGGGCCACACCTTCCTCCAAGTTGTGGTTCTTTGCAACATCTACAAGCTTAGACAAAATAGGTGGGGAGCTGAGGGAAGCTAAGTGGACATTGTTTGTTACATAGTCGAATGCTGTCACTAAGGTCTCAATGAGAGCTATTGATGCTGATGTCGGTGTCAGTGGAAGCATTGCAGGCCATTTTTGGGTGCCTGAATTACAAGCAACATGTAGAAGCGAGGGCAACAGATCCAAGTTTTTGATCTCTAAAGGTGTAGGATCCAACAGATATATCAGAATGGCTGCTTCATGTACATCTCTCTTCAATGCAATGGCTAAGTTGGATAAATGGAAGTCCTTCCTCTTGATGCCTCTCATCATATTTCTATCTTCAGATATCATGAGCAGCAGAACATAGACTGATGCCCTGACCACTTTGTCCTTCTTTGATGTGGAAATGCTGTCAAGCAGCTGGTCAAGGATATCTTGCCTTACTGACGATTTGTGTCTGGCCTCGGAAGTGTTGTTCAGTAATTGCCATATAGTTGTGACCTCAGAACCAGCATCTAGGCAGCTTTGTAGCCCATCTGAAATCAATAGTTTTGATACTGCCTTCTCGAACCTCTCAAGAAAATCTACCTGACTGTCCTTTCCCCGGCGTGAGCTGACATCACTCCAATCATCACTGGTTGTGGAAGTCTTGAATTTCCTGCTCATGCTTTCTCTGGAGACTAGATCGGACAGGGAACTTTTCTTGATGAATTTGGTTGAGAAGGTGCTGAAGCATCTGAGATCGTACCTCGGCGAGCACTGTGGAAACATGGCATCCTTGGCGGAATAGTTGGATGTGGAGTATGAGTCAGCATTCTTCAGCTCCAGGACCGAATTTGATAGATTATTTAGTGAACCATGAGATCTATTTGATTGCAAGCAGTTTGGTTTCATCTCATGGTCATTGACCTGGTACATTGGGGATTCTGGAGCATATATCATTGCATTTTCAGGAGATGTGCACCACGTCAGATTCTTGTTGTGGTTTGATCTAAGCAAAGATGGTACCAAAACAAAGAAATTTGAGGTTAGGCAGCTCAGGAAACAGTACCACAGACAATGTCGTGCGAAAAAAAAGTGCGACAGAAAATGTCAAATGGAGTACCTTTCATGGAGTCTAGCTGCCAAGAAATTTGCATCTATGGGCATAATCTTTGCTGACCTTCCTTTGTCATATGGAGCTGCCTGCTTCAGATGAATCAAATGCCAATTAAATCTAAGGGTTAAAGCCCACCACATACACAAAATCCAGGCAATGATTTGGGTAAAAATTATAAACAACATATGACATATCCAGTTTTTAGTTCTCCATCAACACAAATCTTTGGTGTCTGTAGGCATGTATCTCTAATCATTCGGACATTCAACTTTGGTGACGATAATTCACATGGATGAATGGTGTAAAACTACACTGCTGATAAATGTGGTACATGAAAAGGTGAAGTAAAGTTCATTTACTGAAAATGGTAATTATCCCTTCACCAGTACATTTTGCACTGAAGCTTTGGATGCTAGAGTCGAGTATTTTTTTTACCTCACTATTACTTTCTTGACTAGAATCAAGATGTGAGTAGAAGGAAACAGGCGAATCGGACTGGGACTCCTGGAGCATCTCATGGAGGCACCTGCTGTCAGAGCTCCCTTTGGTATCTTCCTGGAAATCTTGATCTGCAATGCTGAGAAAATCCTTCAGCTCGGTGAAACCATCATGACCACAAAATTTTGAGGCAGAGACCGTGCTAATTCCTTCACAACCAACCGAATGGTTCGTTCTATCCTGCAACAGTGCCAGTTTCAGTGTCAGTAATCAAATGCAGGTCAGATCAACTCTTGTATGCACACACAACAAACGTGTGAAGACATGTATACAGCATATGATACTTACCTCCGAAGAATTCAACCATCTGGAAATGGCAGGGCTTCCAGATCTTCCTACCTGAAGACACCTGCTCATGGTCATGGAAGTATATATCTTCAGAGTTCTGAGAGTTAGACAACTGTGCCCTGTGCCTTTCTTCTCTATGTACCTACAGAAGCACTACTGCGTAGACATCACAGGGTATATTGACAATGCAGCCACTACACTGACAGCATGATTTGACCTATTGGCTATTAAAACTATATATAGCTGTAGACAATGCAGCAGTACTGAAGATGATCTCTAGATGGCGGTGCTATCATTCTACAGGCATGCACTTGCAGTGGACCAGGATGGTTTAGTGTACATGCTTGTCTCAAGCCTGAAGTGGAGAATCTTTGCCCCCCCAGCTTTGCTTCAGGGATATTAGCCAGCATTGCGCAAAAAGGTGTGAGGCATTTTGCCTTTAGATTCTCTTTTGGAAAAAGAGCGAGCGCTGTTCTTTCCCGTTTTTGCCTAAATGGACTGTCTGGAAAGTGCAGACTTTTGCTTCACATGTACTATGCAAAGAGTTCTTTTTTCGGAAAATAAGAATGAATTATTCAAGAAAAAGGGCATATCTTGTTTTCGTTTGAATTAAGGTATTGCTCATAAATTGAGAATTTGCAGCCTTTAAGATTTTCTTTTGTTACTGCAACATTTTCTCTATTATCAGCAAAATACATCAAGAACCTTTATATGTTTAAAAAAATCCTTTATTTTCATTTGCATGAAAAATCCATGCGGGGAAAAATAGAGATGAATGTGAGCATGGAGAAAAAGGCATGCCGCATGCATAGCAAAAAAGGGGAAAAAACAGTGAGAGAAAACTTTAGAAGCCCCTACTTCAGCACATCATAACCCTATCGCTTGTGTGAAACAATTTCCATTCCAGTCGCCTCATCAGCGTGCCATGCATAGCGTCACTCGCGTATACCGTAGACACGTACAACCGTATACGTATACGTATGCCGTTATAACTGCCGCGGTAAAGTAGTTGCCTGCTGTTTTCTCGGACGAGTTACTCACCCGCCATTTTGCGCGCCGTCGGCGGCCACGACCTTGTAGTACATGAGCCAGTCCTTGTAACGCCTGGCGGCGCGGCGCGCCGCGTCGTCTTCGCCGGCGCCGCCGGCCCTGGCGAGCACGCCCTCGTCGAACAGCCCCTCCCAGAGCGCGCGCGGCGCGAGCCCGTCGGCGCCGGCCACCGCGGCGGGGCACACGGCGACGGCCTGGAGGAGGTCCATGGCCATCTGCCACGCGTCCCCCTGCGCGCAACGCACGAGCGCGAGGCAGAAGTAGGCGCACGCGGCGAGGCGGCGGTTGTCGAGCCCCGCCGTCTCGCCGTGCTCCGGCAGCAGCGCGGGGGCCTGCAGCGCCTCCTCGACGCCCGCGAGGCAGACGGCGGCGGCGCCGTCGACGACGGATGACGACGGGAGGAGCGCGTCGATGGAGCCGTGGAGCGCGGCGAGGACGGCCTTGTCGTTCTCCTCCTCCACCTCCTGGCCGCCGGAGAGGTTGTTGTTACGACGACGGTGGCGCAGAGGAGGCATGAGCAGAGCGAGGCAGCGGCGGCGCGTGGCGTGGAGCGCGGTGGGGTCGGCGAGGAGCGCGCGCAGGTGGTGGTGGACGAAGGCGATGAGGGAGTCCATGCAAGTGCGCGGCGGCACCGCCGCTGGCGCCGTCGGCATTGCGGTTTTGTGTCGCCGCAATGCCGGTGCTCAGCAGCAAGCTCTTTCTTCGTCGTCACCAGTCACCACCACCAGATACACGAGGATGTGGTGCCGTGAGTGAAGCCTTGTTGCAGTGGTTCATGGCAATCTTGGTTTGGTATGGGGAGCTACTGGTCCCTGTCCGTCCCCTCTCGACTTCATGGAGCCAAGCTAGGGGTGGATTGCAGAGAGAGAGAGAGAGAGAGAGGTCATAAATCTTCCCGTGAGAGTGTGAGCGTTGTGAAGAAATTAATATATAATAATGTAAAGTATGTGAGGCATTGAATGAGAAGTGGGGGTTACACTGACACTCACACTGTTAATTATGCTGATTGTCTTCAATTGGAGGGTTTATTTCCTCCCCCCACAAACCAAAGTTGTGTGAAAAAGAAAAGCCATACACTAGCTACACAAGTACTCCTTCCTTTTATGTATATATCTTTAATTCTTTATAGATTATTATTATGGCTAAATATCATTTTCATTGAATATACACTCTTGCTTGTTACATTTTCCTACGAAATGGAGGTTGTTAATAATCTTATCCAATGCATAGACCCTGACGTATATATATGCCTAGACCACCAAAGTCGAGATCGTTTTCGAAATATGATTAGCACATAACCATTTGAATTATGAGGGTTCAATTCCCATTGCCACTTATCCAAACAATCAAATAGACATTTTCCTTAGATAATAGAGTATATACTTAACAGCTAAACTGCGATGATGATCGTATATGTGCTTGATCTACTGTCAAGATAAGGTTCTTTACTACTTTGGCTCAGATTTTGTTGCTCTGATTCCTATACATCACTACAAAACTGAGCCCTCTGTCCCGACTAGAACAGCCAATAGTTAGTCCAAAGCTGCAAATATGCTGAAGTACGTCGCAACTATAAGACTACAGATGAGACATTCCACATCTTTACCACGCAGTTATTTATTACAAAAATACAAACACAGTCTGTTAAACTGGAAAAGAAGTTGAGACCACCAACTTAATTGTGCTGTCAGATCGACTTGTGGATCAGAGACAGATTGAATTTCTGAAATCGACTCCCTACTTTCATGGACGCAGAGTACATACATGCGTGATGCTGCGTCGTCGTTGCAGTATTTAACAGCTCACCGGGAAAGGGACGGCACAAGCAGACAATCTTGGCCGTAAAAAATGACGCTCCATCGAATAGGTCTCTGTGAAATCGTATTATTTCCCACTTAGTATACTCCCTCCATCCCAAATTTAAAAGTCACATTTCAACTTTCTTGGAGAGTGAAAAAAATCTTAAGCTAAACTTCTTTGGAGAGCTGGTATGGCTCTCTTGGCTCTCTAACTATGCATGTTCTGCCCTGCAATCTTGAAGAACTGAACCCAATGCTTATCAAAATGAACAGAACCCATTGCAAAAGGCCATACACAAGAGTTTAGATCACAAAAGGCTTGTCTAGTACAAAACGACCCCAGGCGCAGGGCACTACGGTTTGCAATTGTTAATGACCAATGGGAATAAAGCATAAGAATTCAAGCAAGGTCCATCCATAGCTTATAGCTAGGACTCGGATGGTTTTAGGCCTTCACTTTGCCGTGGTGTCTTGTTGCAGCTTGTCAGCCTCTAGGGAAAAGGTGTCTTGAAACAAGCTGGCCACCACCAGGCTCCAATCTTGGACGCATCCATGCACACAAAGGGCTACGTGATCAAGAGCTAGCGAGTGAGCTTGTTGAGCCACTGAATTATTGTTGGTGCTCGATCTCTGCTCTCTGCTGCAAGCTACGGTCCAAATAAAGCTGAGAGAGGGGTTGTTGATCTATATCCTAATAACCTGCTGGCTGATGGGTGTACACGGTACACTATATCTGTTTTGTGCTCTGTGAAGATGACGATCTGGAGAGGCCACCAACTTTGTTGCATCATCCTATATATATGCATGTATTTCTCTTTTTTCTGAATTTAGTGCCACCGTTCTTCAGTGGTTTTTTTATGTTGTTTCACACCCGGGCCTGTAAAAAGAAACTATGATCACATAATAAAATCATTGGGGTATAAGCCGGCCTTCATCACTAGGATATATACCCTTTTTTGCATACATTCCCTTGGAACATTGAGCACCTTGAACGAGCCAACAACGAGGTGACTGATGATGCACTGATCTGCACGTACTACAGAAGATCAAGGCAACAAGGGGGTAGCGCAGCGCGCGCACCAGGCCAGAAGGATCGATCTTTGGCTGGCACGGCGCGGCGGCATGCGTCACGAGCCTGGTGTCCCATCGCGGAGAGCAACAAGAGGCCAAAGGACTGGATTAGTTTACACGGCGCAATATTCCAAGGGTCACAAGATCGACCAACCAACCACCGATTCGACGCCCACCTTGCATTGCACGGAAGCATGCGTCTACTCGCACATAATAATCGTAAAATGCAGACAATAAGCTCTGGGAGATGCATATATGGATGTACTACGCCGTACCTTACTACCGGTAAATTAACAATAATGTATGCAACAGCACAAATGTGCTTCCAGAGGCACATTATTGTTTCACATGTGTATTCCACGGTGTTAACTGACGACCACCAAAACTCAACTCTCCTCCATGGCAGTGGCAACTTGGCAACATGCAAGCAGAGACTTTGTGACATGCTAATGTTATGCACTTCGTTTACAACCACGGACCGCCCTCGTCCATGGAGCACACATGACATGGAGATGTCTGCTGACGAGGAGGGATAGATGAGTCACACTGTCCGTGTGTCTGTGTATGATTGTGTGAATGGTTCACGGTCACGGCCAGCAACGACTGCACTGTAGTACAACACTGCTAGACAGCAAAGATGGAATGGAACTATCGGTGTTCTGTCCCGCGGACAAGAACCAAACGAGTGAAATACTGCGTGCTAATCCAAATGGTGATGTAAGAAGAACACACGGTTTTTATCCTAGTTCGGGCAATAGAAAACCCTACGTCTAGTGGGGAGAGTGAGATTGAATTATCTTGCACCGAAGTTCTTGTACACGAGGGATACAAGCGAGCGAGTATGAACGGGAGTCCAGAGCAATGCCTAAGCCTAGGAGTGCTATGCCCATGCCTTGCTCGTGGTAAGCTTGAATTTCTCTAAGTGTTATTGAATGCTTGTTCCAATGAATCAAACTAGCTCCTGACGTCCCCTTTTATAGGCCAAGGGGAGGCTCAGGTGTACAGGGACCCTAGGGCTGTCGTAGGTGATGACGTCGAAGGGTTGATGCCGTTCATGTCATAGTCGGTGTAGAGGTGTGCACCGGGCATGGCCTGCCCTGTAGCGACGTGCTTGGAGATGATGGCTGTCCTCTGGGTGCGTTACGATGATGCCGGTGATGGTCAATGAAAGACCCATGCCCATGCATGGGCGTGCTAGTCCCTGTAGATGTCGCGTCGGGAGTGGTTGGAGCACTGACCAGAGGTGTCGAGGTCCAAGTCGAAGGGTAGTCGAGGGGGCCGAGGCCTGGACGGATAAGACCAAGCCCCGGGAAATGGGGTATGGATGTTGGCGAATGTGTTTTGGGGGTGCCTAACAAGGCACAGTGCCCAGCATGGCACAACAGTGTAGTACGAATCACCGTTTCTCTGTGTATGGGCGGTAAAAGGAGGATTTGACCCTTGTACTTGGTCACTGTAACCCCGCTGTAGCCATTAATGCCTTGGATCCCGTACAGGAAGTAGGTGAGCCGAAAGGGGGAGTGGTTGTCGACGGGGGGTCATCCGCCCGCGCGGAGATCCATCACTCGACAAGGGGTCGACCGCCCGCACTGAGTTCCGCCACTCAAGGACCCTCGTTGAGGTAGGGCTCTCATGGGTCGGTGCATCCCATTCATGGGCCGGCCTAGCATGGCTTGCTTCCTGAGTGTTGGGCCTTGTCTTTTTTAGAGAGCCGTTGGCTTGGTGTGTGGTGAGCTTTTTTTGGTGATTTGCGCTAATTGCTCGGGGATTATTTCTCTTGGGTCAGGGTTTAGGGTACCCCTTATCTAGGTACCCGACAGTAGCCCCCGAGCGCTAAATGTGGGGATTTACCTACCTCCTCGTCGGATTCGCCGGTTGCTCTTCGGTCCGCCTATAAATATGAGGGCTAGGGTTCCGTCCGTTCCCCACTTTGCCATCTTGCCACTGTCGTCGCCGCCGCTAGAGAGCAGAGCAATCAAATCTATTAGTGCAAGGAAAGGAGAAAGAGGTAGGGAGAGAGAGATTGGGAATCTTCCCTCTTGTCCGCCTGTCGAACGAATCCAGTTTCCCCCATGGGTGTGGAGATACTCCCCGCGGACGACTGGCTTCCATCGGCCGTGATGGCGCATGAGCTGCAGAAGCTCGTGGATGATGGGCTCCTACGTCCCATCACCTCAGCCAACAGGCCGGAGTGGTAGGTGCCGCCGAGGAATCATCAGGAGCCGGATCCGCCGACGGGCTACGTCGTGAGCTTCATCGCCTTCCACAAGCTAGGACTCAGGGCGCCCCCGAGCCGCTTTATGCGCGCGCTGACTCACCACTATGAGGTCGAGCTCCATCACTTCTCCGCCAACGCCATCTCCAATGCGGCAATCTTCACCGTCGTCTGTGAGGGGTACCTCGGGATGGAGCCGCACTGGGATTTGTGGCTCCATCTCTTCAAGGGGGAACACTTCAACAAGTTAGTGTCATTGGGGAAGAGGAAGACGGTCCGCGCTGGCTACTGCAATTTGTCCCTAAAGAGGGCGGAGCTGTACATCCCGACGGGGCTGACTCCAACCATGGAGGGTGGCACGCCCGATGGTTTTACCTCCGGAAAGACGACGGCTGGCTGCCGCGTTTCACCAAGCGTGTTATCGAGAAATGCCCGTTCCACTGGCCGCACGGCGTGGCAGAGGCAGATCAATCGAGGCTGAACCTCCTCCTTGACGCGTTGAGGACGCTACGCGACAGGGACCTGACCGCCGAGATCATCGTCTCGGCGTTCCATAGTCGGAGGGCCCTCCCGCTGATGGAGCGCTGACTGCGCCTAGATCAGATAGGGCCCAGGGTTCTGCTCGAGGGGTGTTGAATGTTGACCGAGGAACTTCCCCTCGAGGAGGTTGCGAAGTAGGAGAGAGGGGCGTTCGCTGGCCCCTTTACACCAGAGGATGTGAATAGCATCCCGATGCAGCTGAACGATGGCCATATCCAGCTGGTGAGTGTCCCGATCTATTACTCTTGAGTTCCTCTTTTCTTTGCCTCATCCTCATGTTCCTCTGTCATGGGCTTGTGTACAAGGGGTCATAGATTTTAGGAGGTCGACACCCCCGATCAAGGAGGACAAGCCCGATCATCAGGTGAGATGCTTTATTGCCCACCAGCAAAAGAAGAATAATGATAATGAAGAAGAAGAAGAAGAGCCTCGAGTGCCTGGCGCTCGAAGCAGAGGCACGAGAGGCTTCCCGAGGAGGAGTCTCCCTTGAAAGAAGAGGAGAAGGAGGGAGACGAGGGTGATGATGATGAAGGGGTGGAGGCGCATCTTGACGCCTTGCTGCCCGATCCCCCCGAGCTGATGTCTGTTTTACGTAGGAGATGGTCGAGGTGGGGTTGACTTCTCAGGCATCGAGGGCAGCCTTGATGCCTGTTGAGGGCCAAGAGGCAAGGGCCTTGAAGCAGCCCTAGCAGAGGTGGACAGCCGATCCCTTGACCCAGAAGGGGTCGGGATCTCGGCGCACGCCCGGGGGGACGCCACTGACTTCATCAGGGGTAAATCCGACATGTCGCCGCCCCGTACCAGGTCTTCAACTCTCGGCGCATGGACCTAGGGTCAGTTGGTTTCGAACGAGCAGAGGATGCCAAGATCGTCGTCGGCCACGGCCCCGGGTGGCTCTAGATCCAGCAAGGGTCCATCGAGGAGGGGGTCACAGAAGCCACCAAGCGGTTCAAGGGTACCCGTGAGGGCGCCCCTTATTCTGGTGGGGTAGGTTTTTGTGCTTTGTGGTTTCGTATCCCCTCTTTGCTGTTTGCAGGGTGTTTAACGTTCTCCACTCGTGTGTGTTCAGGCTTCAGCATCCAATAAAGGAGGCAGCCCCCACGCCCGCCAAGCGGCTAAAGGCCTAAGTCACCGCTATGATGGCGGCGTCGGAAGGAGCTACCGTCTAGGGCCCCTGGTCGATGATTGAGGCTGCCTGGCTCATGGATGCCCAAGCTGTCCTAGCTCGGGGCAAGCAACTAGGTGCCGCCTGTGTGGTGGGCTCGAGTGCTCCGGGGGTCATGGCGAGCGGTGACACCGTCCAAGATTGGGAGCGGGTCGGGGCCCTCCTCAGCACCGCCGTGCTTTAGGGTGCCGCTGGCGGTCTCGTTCCAGGATCGTCGGAGGAGGTCCTGGTGGTCGTCGAGGACGAAGGGCCCGAACCCTCTGCTCGTGATGTGGAGGGGGGTGGATCATCCCCAAGAGGTAGGAATAGAGCTTCCTCAGTGACAGGAGCAGCTATGGGAGCCGTGGCCATAGGGGCTACGGCAGTGGAAGGAGCGGTAGCAGCGGGAGCAGATACTGAAGCAGCAGCAAGATGAGCTGCGGGCCTCAGGCCAGCCGCAACTACAACAACAGGAGGAACAGTGACAGCTGGAGGAGCCAACAACCTTGAACCCACCGCAACAGCAGAGGCAGGAGGAGGCGGTGGCAATAAATGCATATCAAGGTAATAAATGATCAATAAATGATAGTAGCAATAGCTGTAGTAAATGCATATCAAGGTAATGAATAAGATAATAAATGGAACATGCTAATAAATGATGGGATATGCAATAACTTATAAAGGTCAACCTAAGACGGTTAGAAAACGACTGTTTCTAGCTAAGGCTTCGTGATCCTACGGTCAACACGGCTGTCACACCCTGATTTCAAAGGAATGAAATCAAGGCAAAAGCTCATGTGCGCCAGGAACAATTTACACACATGAATGTAAATTACATGGTTCAAAAGCACAGTGTTCGATTAAAACATAGTATAATGATTACATCGTACCATTATTACATAACTATCATCAAAGTAAAGCGGAATATAAATCACATCGTCCAAAGCGAATAACAACTAAACGACGACGTAGTGTCGGTGTTTTGACCCCCGTTGGTTAACACCAACGAGTAATGTTCGTAATTGCATGCTCCCTTAATCCGGTGGGTAATGCAAGAAGGACGGTGATTTATCCTGGTTCGGGCAAAAAAGGCCCTACGTCCAGCGGGAGGAGGATAGTTCGTGTTATCTTGCACCGAAGTGCTAGTACAGGGGAAAATACAAGCAGGTGTGAGGAGCGTGAGCTGGAGCTTGGGCGTTTCAGGCACCTAGCTCTCTACTTTACACTGTCTCACGGTATTGTTTTGTGATCTAAAGCCTTAGTGTTTCTATGCTCTAGATCCTCTCGTCTGTTCTCTCTTTTTCTAACGTCCTGGCGCCTCCTTTTATAGGTGAAGGAGGGGCACAGGAGTACATATATTTAAAGTTCACATGGCTGGTGACGTATGACATTGAGGCCGATCACGTCGGTGCTGCTGTAGAGATGTACGTCGGCATGGGAGGTTCTACAGTCGTCGCGTCGGGAGTTGTTGAAGTGTAGCCTGGAGTCGTTGGAGTCCTACTCGAGGGTTCGTCCAACGAAGTTGAGGGGCGGCAGTCGAGGGTCTGGCTCGAGTCGAGGGGGTCGAGTCGAGAGGGTCGAGCCTCACCGGATAAGGTCGAATCCCAGGAAATGCGGGAAACATGCTGATTTATGTGTCTCGAGGGGGTGCTTGTCAGGGCACAGTGCTCGGCATGGCGCAAACAACGAAGTACGACCCGCGAGATTCCAGGGCATGGGCGATAAAAGCTAAGATTTGACTGCCACACCACAACTGTTACCGTAACTATGGCCATACGGTTAGGCGGGGGTAGGTAAAACGCATTAAATGCGCCCGGATCCGTACGGGAGAATCGGTAGCCGAGGGGTGCACTGTCCTCGAGGACTTCCCATTCGTGCGAATGAAGTTCCGTCCTCGAGGGCAGGCTCGTTCGCCGGGCGAAGTTCCGTCCTCGAGGGGTCGCCCGAATTGTACCCTCAAGTGTACAGTCTCAGTCTGCGCGGTAGCCCCTCGAGCAGGCTTTAGCTTTGGGCCGTCATAACCCGTTCGTGGGCCTTCAAACATTAATGTGGGAGGTCACTGGAGGGTTCGTGTTACTGATTTTGCGGGGTTTAGCCCAGTAAACCAAGGGTTTGGGGTACCCATTTCCTGGGTAATGACAGTAGTCCCCGAGCCCCTACGCGAGTGATGGCACTCGGGCAGGGGGTCAAGAATCGGAAATGGGACGTGATTTGGATCTTTCCGTGGGGGGCGCGCGAGCGACCCCTGCGGGGGTAGCCCTCGAGGCCTCGTAGGAGTCGGAAGACTCCTGTGAGGGCTTCATTTGTCTTTGGTCGAGGGGTGCTTGTCCAGTCGGGTACAGGCCTGAACTGGAGTCGCAGCGCTTTACCGAGGGGTGCGTCGAGACGCCAAGCCCCTAGGGGATTTTTGACCCTCTTTCATCGAGGGGTGCCGGGCACAGTCGAGCTCCCGAGCCTCGTGCGGCTGGGGCGTTACCGGCCTCGGCATTCATCTCACGAGTTCTTTCGATCGGACGTGAGGTGAGAAGCGTCGGACTACCCTCGATAGGGTGAGCCGCGAAGTTCTTAGTGAGCTGGTAACGGGAAAATCCAAGTGAGAGCCCGTTCCTCATTCGATAGAGGTCGGCTGGTTGCCTGGAGGAGGTCTCATTAGAGCAAAACGCATGGTCTTACGGGTACCGATTCCATTCGATAGGTCTCGACGGCTCGATGCCTCCCTTTAGGGGGATTCCATAAAGTCCATAGCATTTCACCTTGGATGTGTCCAAAGGGGTCTCAAGAGTTCATTCTCGAGCAAGGCTTCATGTTGGCTCCCCCTTGGTCACCCCTGACTCGGGTGCTCGGGGGCGGTTGTTGAACCCTGATCGTGGGGCCAGCCTTTGCTCCCTCGAGGCTTAGGGCCGGAGCCCGATTTTTTTGGTGCTCAAGGGCAGCCATTGAAACCTCATTCGAGGGCTGACCTTCGCTCCCTCGAGACTTTGAGGTGGGGCCAGATCCCGTTTTACCTTTCGTAGAAATCTCCGTTGGCGAGTAACGGCTCTTTTTTCTTATCGTTGGACACGCCTTTTGAGGAGAAGGCCTTAGCGGTGCGATCGTGGTGGGCCCGAGCAACGGCTCTTTGCCAAAGGTGTGACGCACGCATCCAGTCGAGGATCGAGGGGGGAACGGTCAGGTAAGCGCATTAATTGCAGGAAGTTACCTTTTCCCTGCCATCGGACTCCGCCCGTTGCTCTTCCCGGGTATAAAAACGGAGGGGGACAGGCGCTGTTCGCCCCCACCTTTGCCATCCTCCCAAATTCCTGCTTTCCTGTGCGTGTGAGGGTGGAAACTTAGAGCAAGAAATCGCAATTGGGAACCTTCCCGGTCATCCATCCGCCGAGGAGATTCGTGTTGTTGCTGCCGCCGCCGCGTCCACCGAGCGGATCCGTGCCGCCGCTGCTGCCATGGCCCCCGTCCTCCAGCCCGCCGAACCCTGGCGCCCGTCGACTGTGACGCGGCAAAGGCTGAATGAGCTGGTGGGAGAAGGAATTCTCTACCCCGTCACCAATCCGAATCGGCCGTAGTGGATTGCGCCACCGAGGAACCACCAAGAGCCAAACCCGCCGAAGGGCTATGTGGTGAGCTTCCTCAAATATCATCGGCATGGGTTCGGTGTACCCCCGAGCGAGTTCATGCGAGGGTTGATGAACTTCTACGGCGTCGAGCTCCAACATTTGTCCCCCAACGCTATCTCCAACGCCGCCATCTTCGTGGCCGTCTGCGAGGGCTACCTTGGGATGGCGCCATATTGGGAGTTGTGGCTCCATCTTTACAAGGAGGAGTGGTTCGCCTCCCCGGTGGCACCAGGAATAAGGCGAGTTGTCAGAGCGGGCTGCCTCAACTTTATGTTGAAGACTAGAAAGTCAGAGGAGCCGCGCGAGTATATCCCCACCGGGTTGATGTCCAACCACTCCTGGTGGGACGAGCAATGGTTCTACCTTCGCAACGATGGAGGCTACCTCCCGCCGTACACCGGGCGGCTTATCACCGAGCGTCCATTCAACTGGCTGCACGGTGTCACGGGAGATCTTCAGCGTCAACTTCATCCCCTCGTCGCCGCGATGAAGGCCCTTCGAGAGGCGAGCCTGACGACAGGTGTGGTGGTCTCGGCCTTCCACAGTCGATGGGTGCTCCCTCTGATGGAGCGCCCACTGCGGTTGGACGAGATGCTCCCCTCGGCGGCGCCCGAGGTTCTTGAGAGGTGCCGGATGTCCAGCAATAAGCCGTCCGCCGTGGAAGTCATTGCGCGGGTAAAGGGGATGGTCGTGGGCTCGTTCAGGGCAGAAGACATCAACCGCCTCCACATGCGGCCGGAGGACTCGACTTGGTGAGTGCCCCGACCCGTGCCTTTCGCATTTTCATTCCGCCCCCTTCTCTTGTCCCTGTGACTAAACATTTTCGTGTAGGGGAGAATCGACTACCGGAGATCGAGGCCCCCGCTAAGAGAGGATGCTCCCGATGGTCAGGTAAGACGCTTCAACGCCCAGCAAGAAAAGCGGCGTAAGGACGAAGAGGAGAAGAAGAAGGCCAAGTAGCTCCGGGAGCGTGAAAGGCTTGCGAGGCGCCGCGCTCAGCAGAGGCGTGACGGGCTCCCGGAGGAGAAGTCTCCCTCGTCCTAGGGAGATGAAGATGATGTTGACGATGACGGTGATGACGTCGAGGGGGTGACGGGGCATCTCGAGCTCATCTTGTCAGGTTCCTCCCATGCTGACCGCCCCTTCATGCAGGAGGAGGCGGTGGAGCAGCGCGCCCCCCAGCCGGTAACGTTGGCCTCGGAGCGCTGGCGTGGGAAAAGGTGGGCTGATGCCTCGACTCGAGGGGGTTCACCCCCTCCCGTCGTACTCGAGGCGGGATCCCACCCATTTCGACCCGGGAAACCCGGTCCTGGTCGTCGGCGTGGGCGGAGCAGAGCCGTGCTCAGGAGGCCCCGTTGGAGCAGGGAGGCGCGGTGACCCCACCGGTGGCCCCGAGCAGCCTCAGCCCCACGAAGAGCTCGGCTTCAGGAGGGGTCTCGAGATCTGCTGGTGGTTCGAGGGGGACCTAAAAGGCCTCTATCCCCTTCGGGTAAGTGTTGTTGATTCAATTCTTTTTCGTTGCATCCTCCTCATGCAGTTTAATAAGCTTTTTGTCGTCCTGCTTCCCATCCAGGCCCAAGCGCCAAATCGAGGAGGCGTCTCTTGCGCCAGCTAAGCGGCTCAAGGTGGACGCAGCTGCGAAGATGGAGGCCCCGGTCACAGGTGCGACGTCGAGGCCCTTGGCTCCGTGGGAAGCCAAGTGGTTGTCCTCAGCCCTCGGAGCTATGGCACGCGGTAGGCTGATGGGTTCCGCTCTTGCTGCAGGGTCGAGCGTCTCGGGGGCCGCGACGGGCAGCGACTCCGAGCCAGGGAGGACACAAGAGGGAGGGAGAACCTCCTTGACATTGTCGTCTGCGGTCCTCGAGCTTGGCCCGGCGCCAGGGGGCGGAGACCCGACGTCGGGAGCTTCCGCTCCTGGCCGACCAGAGGCCTAGATCCCCGCACCCAAGGTGGGAGCCCTCGAGGGCCACGAGCCGGGAGAGGAGGTAGCCATCGTCGACCTCGAGGGTGAGGAGACCACAGCCCTTCGCCCCTCGACGGGAGAGCGGAGACCCTGGCCGGCGGGGCTACGTGAGCTCGAGGCCCAGAGGAAGCAGGAGTAGGGGGCCCTGCAAGAAGCAGAGCTGCCGCGATCGCAGCGGGAGGGGGAGAAAGAGCCGCTGGAGCGGCGGGAAGAGGAGGAGAAAACCGGGGGCCAGCCCCAGCATCAACAGGTGCAGCAGACGCCACCGGGGGACACAGCGCCACTGGACCCGTCGGCGCAGCAGCTGCCCGAGACGTTAGAGACAGAGGGGACTTCGGGACTGCCCAAGCAATGGGTGTCTGTGATCACTCTGGACGAGCTGCTGGCCAAACAAGAAACGGCGTCGAAGGCGTCAACGGTCTCGCGGCTGCCGGGGGTACAATTGGAGGAGGCCTCGGTACAGAGCCCACAGAAAAATGCATCGATGGTGGACCTGCTGGCGCCACAGGACGTGGCATTGGGGGAAGCGACGGCCTCGACAC
>CM041641.1:19116710-19193787 GCA_023333625.1 Bothriochloa decipiens | reverse complement strand
GCTGGCGCCACAGGACGTGGCATTGGGGGAAGCGACGGCCTCGACACCTCCGCTGCCCCCGAAGGCACCAGAAGCAGCGTCGAGCCAGCCGCCACAACCGTCGATGGAGCAGCAGGAGGAGACAGCGGCTTCTGGCCTGCCGAGGAGGTCGACTTCCGACCCCGGGCTGAGGGATGCCGGCGCCGCGTCGGAGTTCGGCACCCCGGCAGAGTTGGCCAAGCATTACGGCGTCCCACGTGATGTGGTGGACTAGATCGAGTCCCTGGCGTGAACCAAGGTCAAGACGGTCCTCCCACATTGGGGCAAGGAGCGCATCGTACTTCGGGAGCTTGGCGACTCCAGCGCTCTGGGGATCGAGGTGGACGACCCGGCGGAAGTCAGGTGCTGGGAGGACGCGGAGTGGTCCCGGGCGTGGCTGCAGCACTTGCTGAAGCTGGGCGTCGAGCTCGCCGAAGGCCTCGACCAGAATCTCGCGGTGAGTCCCTATGTAGACCGTATGTAGTTTTTTGAATTCTTTCATATGGAATGCCTTAACCCTCGATTTCCTGTCTCCAGGAGGTGCGGAGGCGTTCCCACTCCAAGTCATACTTCCTTCATGACACGCTCAACAGCCGGGAGGAAGTGCTTCACCAACTCGAAGCCGGTCGATCTGCGCAGGGCAGAGTGGCCGAGGTCAAGGAGGAGGTGAAGCGGACCAGGGGGAGGCCACCAAAGCCAAAGAGGAGGCCGCCCGGGCGAAGGAGGACACCGAGGCTGCTCGAGGGGAAGCCGCCCAACTCAAGGAGGAGCTGAAGCGTGCCAAGGAGGAAGCTGACGTGGCCAAGGCCGAAGCGGAGAGGGCCAAGGGTGAGAGCATCCGAGCCCAGGAGCACGTCAAGGTACTCGTGGGGGAGGCTCAAGGCTCCATGGAGCGTATCCGCTCCCTCGAGGCCAATCTTGCTGAAGTCTCCACGGCGCGCAACACCCTCTCTGCCTTGGCCCAGGAGGAGAAAAACCGAGCTGCTAGCCTGGAAACCCAGCTCAAGAAGATGAAGGCTACCCTCCAAGAGAAGGAGCAGGCCATCATCTTGGCTGGTGGCGCCCTCGAGACCCTCCGCTTCGAGAAGACGGAGGTGACCCGGGCCTTCAAGGAGGCCCAGCAGGAGCGAGACGAGGCTCGGGGGGAGTGCGACGCCGTGCTGGGGGATCGCTGCGCCCTCGAGACTCGCTGTGCTGGTGAGTTCCTTGAAGAGATTTTGATCTTTTTTCTTCCCATATGGTTTGTCTAACTCTTGTTTTGTGTTTCGGGCCTCGAGACCGAGCTACGCGCTACCCAAACCGCCGCCAAGGCGCTGCAGGAGAGCCTCGTGGCGGAGGGGGCGCTTCTTGGCTGGCTCTGGGTTGCCCTCGACAGGCTCTGCGCCTCCTGGGAGGTCGGCCCGTCGAGGGTGCTGAAGAAGACATCCCGGGTGCCGCGCTCGTCGACCGGATCTACTACCTCGACGCCACCCTTCGTGATCGCGTGCGGGAGGCGCTTCATACCGGCGTGAAGCGAGCGCTGGCAGTGGTCTCCTCTGGCTTCATCTTCGACATGGACATGGTCGCCCAAGGCTTCATTCCCGATATCTCAAAGACCGACGCCGAGAATGAGGAGCGATGCCGAGGGCTCATCAATGACGCCGAGAGGCCGGGGGGAGCGCTGGCGAAGTTGTTCGAGGACGAAGTCCTCCCCCCGCGGATGAAGGGTACCTCGTCGAGGAGGGCGACGACGGAGCGGGCCTGTAAGGCGAGGCTGGGCGAAGATGCCCATGTAATAAGTTAGTTTTTTATAACTTATATTCAATGTGGCTTCGAAAGCCTTTTTGAGCATTAATGCATCTATCGTAATGCAATTTGTCATTTTACTTTTAAGCCTTCTCTGCTTTCTTTCACCTAGACTTTGCTTTTTTTGACTAAGTTTTCAACGCATGCTCGTATCCCTCGAGGGGGGAGCGAGTGGAGGTACCATAGCCCGGGGGCGTAGGAGAGCTCCCGGCTCGACAGCCCTCGACCCTCTAGGGAGTTCGATGCGTTTTCTACTTAGTCGTGAAGCGTATCGGGGCGTGAGAAAGAAGAGGCGCTCGAGTTTTGATCGTCTGACTTTTGCTTTTTGACTAAGTGTGCGACGTAGGCTCGTATCCCTCGAGGGGGGAGCGAGTGGAGGTACCGTAGCCCAGAGGCATAGGAGAGCTCTCGACTCGACAGCCCTCGACCCCTAGGGAGTTCGAGGCGTTTTCAACTTAGTTGCCAAGCGAAGGGAGACTCTCGAATTTTAAAAAAATCATTCGTATTTTTAGGAACTTAGGGGGTTCCCCCCCGTTAGCCCCGAGGGAGGCTCGAGTCTGGTGAGACAGGGTCGAGGCTACCTCTTGCATGTACAATAACAAGTTTGAACTTATAATCGAAAGTACTCCTTATATTTGCCATGCGAAAATGTACAAAACATGCGAGAATGTACGAGGGCATTGGTGCCCTAAGGGTAGAAACGACGTAGCTGTTCGATGTTCCATGCGTTGGTGAAGGTTTTGCCCTTGTTGTTCGCTAGCTTGTACGTCCCGAGCTTTAGCACCTCAGCTATGGTGTATGGGCCTTCCCATGGCGGGGTCAGCTTGTGACGTCCCTTGTTGCTCTGTCGTCGACGTAGGACGAGGTCTCCAACTTGGAAGTCCCTCGGGCGCACATGCTTGTCGTGGTAGCATCGAAGTTTCTGCTGATACCTCGCGGAGTGAATTAGTGCCATGTCTCGAGCCTCCTTTGAGCTGGTCGATGATGTTTGCGAGGGCTTCTTCGTTGCTTTGCTCATTGTACGACTTTAGTCGAGGGGAACCATACTCGAGGTCAGTGGGGAGGATGGCCTCGGACCCATAGACCAAGAAGAATGGTGTGAACCCCGTGGCTTGACTAGGTGTTGTCCGTAAGCTCCATAGGACCGAAGGCAGCTCCGCGGCCCATTTTTTTCCGTGCTTGCTGAGGCGGTTGAGGATCCTTGGCTTGAGGCCCTACAAAATCATGCCATTGGCGCACTCGACCTGGCCGTTAGTTTGAGGATGTGCAACCGCGGATCAATTCACACGGATGTGATGGCAATCGCAAAAATCCAAGAACTTCTTGCCGGTGAACTATGTGCCGTTGTCCGTGATGATGATGTTTGGGACCCCAAAGCGACGGATGATGTCGGTGAAGAACTCGACCGCCCGTTCGGAGCGGATGTTGCCGATAGGCTGGGCTTCGATCCACTTGGTGAATTTGTCGACGGCAATGAGCAGGTGGGTGAAGCCTCCAGTTGTCCTTTTGAGGGGACCAACGAGGTCGATCCCCCATATGGCGAACGGCCATGTGAGGGGGATCATTTGCAAAGCATGCGCAGGGAGGTGCGTCTGCTTGGTGTAAAATTAGCACCCTTTGCACGAGCGGACAATGTTTGTGGCGTCAGAAACGGCGGTCGGCCAGTAGAAACCTTGTCGGAAGGCATTGCCTACGAGGGTCCTTGGCGCCGCGTGATGGCCGCAGGCCCCCGAGTGTATGTCCTCGAGGAGCCTCCTGCCTTCTTTGATAGTAATGCAGCGCTGAAGAATGCCTGTAGAGTTCCTTGCCATCAGTGTAGATGATGTAGGACTTAGCCTATCGCACGATCCGACGAGCTTCAGTTCGGTCCTCCAGAAGCTCTCCCCGAATGAGGCAGTCGAGGAAAGGGGCTCGCCAATCCGGCGGCGGGCTCGACGGAGGAGGAATCCCCTTGATCTCCATAACCTGGGCCCCAGTCGAGGGGGCCCAAGTCAAGGTCATGGGGTGGAGCTTCGAGGGCGTCGTGCAAGCCCCCGAGCCCAAATCGATGGAGGGCTCGAAGAGGTCCCTCGAGAATACGTCCGGAGGGACTGTACCTCGAGTCGATGCGATTTTTGCAAGCTCATCCGTGGCTTTGTTGTATCGTCCAGAAATATGACTAATCTCGAGGCCGTGGAACTTGTCTTCCAACTTGCGCACTTTGTTGCAGTAGGCTTCCATCTTGGCGTCGTGGCAGTTCGAGGCCTTCATCACTTGGTCGATGATTAGTTGCGAGTCGCCTCAAACGTCAAGGCGTCGGACCCCGAGTTCAAGGGCAACTCGTAATCCAGTGATGACAGCTTCGTACTCCGCAATGTTATTAGAAGCGGCAAAGTGGATGCGAATGATGTAGCGCATGTGGACTCCGAGGGGTGAGATGAAAGCAAGCCCGTGCCTGCTCCTGTCTTCATGAGCGACCCGTCGAAGTACATTCTCCACAGCTCAGCTTGGATTTGAACTGGCGGCAACTGAGTGTCGGTCCACTCAGCGACGAAATCCGCCAGCGCTTGGGACTTGATGGCCTTCCGCAGTGCATAGGTGATGGTCTCGCTCATGAGCTCGACCGACCACTTAGCAATCCTTCCAGCGGCCTCCCGGTTATGGATGATCTCCCCCAAGGGGAACAAAGATACCACGATAACCGGGTGGCTGAGGAAGTAGTGCTGGAGCTTGCGACGTGTAAGGACGATGGCGTAGAGCAGCTTCTGCACCTGTGGGTAGCGGATTTTTGTTTCCGAAAGCACTTCACTGACGAAGTAAATCGGCCGCTGGACGGGCAAGGTGTGCCCTTCCTCTTGCCTCTCAACCATTGACCACCTGAGTGGTTGTAGCGACATAGAGGAGGAGGGGCTCGGGCGATTCAGTCGATGTTGCTGGTCAAGGAGGGACGAGAATTGGGGTGGCTGTCAGCATGCCTTTGAGTTCATTGAGAGCCTCCTCGGCCTTCGCAGTCCATGTGAATCACTCGGATTTTTTCAAGAGGTGGTACAGAGGAATGGCCTTCTCCCCTAAACGTGAGATGAAACGGCTGAGGGCCGCGGGGCAGCCCGTGACCTTCTGCACGCCCTTGAGATCCCGAATCGGCCCCATTTGCATGATGGCCACCACCTTCTCGGGTTGGCCTCGATCCCGCGCTGGGGGACGATGTATCCGAGGAGCATGCCCCGAGGCACTCCGAAGACACATTTCTCGGGGTTGAGTTTTATGTTTTTGGCTCGAAGGCACCCGAACGTGATTTCGAGGTCATGGATGAGGTTGTCCACTTTTCTGGACTTGACCACGATGTCATCGACATAGGCCTCGACCGTGTCGCCTATGTGTACGCCGAAGACGTGGAGCATGCACCGTTGATACGTCGCCCCGGCGTTTCGAAGGCCGAAGGGCATGGTGACGTAGCAGTACATGCCAAAAGGTGTGATGAAGGAAGTCACGAGCTGGTCGGACTCTTTCATCTTGATTTGGTGGTAGCCAGAATAAGCATTGAGGAACGAGAGGGTTTCACATCCCGTGGTAGAGTCAACAATTTGATCAATGCGTGGTAAAGGAAATGGAACTTTGGGACATGCTTTGTTTAAACTAGTATAGTCAATACACATCCGCATTTTTCCATTCTTTTTCTTAACTAGCACGGGATTAGCTAACCATTCAGGGTGATGGACCTCCTTGATGAATCCAGCCGCCAAAAGCTTGTGCACCTCTTCGCCGATGATCCTGCGCTTCTCCTCGTCGAAGCGGCGCAGGCATTGCTTCACCGGTCTGGACCCAGCCCGGATCTCCAAGGCATGCTCGACGACTTCCCTCGGTATGCCCGGCATATCCGAAGGACTCCACGCAAACATATCGGCGTTCGCGTGGAGAAAGTCAATGAGCACGGCTTCCTATTTGCCCTCGAGGTTGGCACTGATCGTTAGCACCTTCTCGCCGGGGCAGGTCGGGTCGAGGGGGACTTTCTTGGTGTCTTGTGCTGGCTCAAAGTTGCCGGCGTGTCGCTTGGGGTCTGGCGCCCCATCGGCGAGGCGCTCGAGGGTCGCGGCTATCTTGGCATTTTGCTCGATGGCCTCTCCATACTCGACGCATTTGATGTCGCAGTCGTACGCGTGCTCGTAGGAGGAGGCAACAGTGATGACGCCCTTGGGTCCTGGCATCTTGAGCTTAAGGTAGGTGTAGTTCGGGATCGCCATGAACCGCGCGTAGCCCGGTCGGCCGATGATAGCGTGATAAGTTCTGTGAAACCCGACCACCTTGAAGGTGAGGGTCTCTTTCCTGAAGTTGGCAGGGGTGCCAAAGCAGACAGGAAGGTCAATACGGCCGACGGGAAGGGCCTTCTTCCCTGGCACGACGCCATGGAATCCCCCGCGCTGGGTTGGAGTTGGCACCTCTTGACTCCCAGGAGGTCGAGGGTCTCGAGGTAGATGATGTTCAGGCTACTGTCACTGTCCATGAGGACCTTCGAGAGGTGGGTGTTCATGATGATTGGGTTGACGACGAGCGGATAGGCCCCGAGGTTGGGGACACGATCCGTATGGTCATCGCGGTCGAAAGTGATGGGCGCGTCAGACCAGTCGAGGTAATGAGGTGTCACGACTCGGACGGAGAAGACTTCTTGACGCTCCTACTTGCACTGTCGAGGCGTGAGCTGGGTCGAGGGGCCCCCGTAGATCATGTAGCAGTCATAGACTTCGGGGAATTTTTAGTCTTCCCTGTTATTTCCCTCACCGCCGCCTTGGTCTTTCTTGTTGTCACCTTTCTCCACGCCCACTTGCTCAAAGTGCTTTTGAAGCATGCGGCAGTCCTTAAGCTTGTGCTTTGCCCTATCCTTGTGATATGGGCAGGGCTCCTCGAGCATTTTGTCGAAGATGGCGCCCTCAGGGGGACCTCGAGGTCTTTTGCGTTCGGTTGCTGCGACGAGATCATCTTCTGCAGCCTGACGCTTGCCTTGCTGATTTTTCTTCTACTTGTTGTTTCTCTTCGGCCCTTTGCTCGAGCCTCTGGCATCATCGGCTACTAGCACCTTTCCCTTGTCCTTCCCGTCGCTCAAGAAGGCGCCGACCGCCTCTTCGCCGGCTGCGTAGTTGGCGACCACATCCATGAGCTCGTCGACGGTGTTGGGGCGGTTCCCAGCGACGTCGAGATCAGAGATGTGGGGTAGTTCAGTGCGGAGCTTGGAGAATCATCAAGCAAAGTCGCGAAGAGACTCCCCTGGTTTCTGCTTGCAGTTGCGCAGTTCCCAGGAGTTCCCAGGATGCACGTAGGTACCTTTGAAGTTCCCCTTGAAGATCCGGACAAGGTCGACCCATCCGCGAATCTGGTCAGGGGGAAGTTCCTTGAGCCACCTACGCGTGGTGTCAGACAGGAACAGGGGAAGGTGACGTATGATGTTGTGATCGTCACGTGCCCCACCCGCCTGACAAGCCAGCCGAAAGTCGGCTAGCCAGAGCTCAGGATTGGTTTTGCCATTGTATTTGACGATGCTCATGGGGGTCGAAACTTGTCGGGCAGCTGGGCGCAGCGGATCGTCCTGTTGAAGACTCAGGGACCCGGTGGCTTGGGGGCCCGCCGGTCTTCGTCGCTATCGTAACGCCCTCCACGATGGGCACTGTACCCTCGATCCTCAGCATCCCCGTGCTTGCGTTTGTGGTTCTCGATGATGTCAAGGCGCGCGTCGCGGGGAGCGCGGTCGTCGTTGATACGTTCTCGGGCCGGCTTCTTTAGTCGGGGGCCCGCCCCCTGATCGACCGAGCTCTCCCTTTCCGGCCGGGAGGGCTCGACCTGAGGTTTGGAGGCTGCCCCTCGACGCCTCGAGGCTGAGCTCTCGGCTTGCTGAACAGCAGCAACTTGGAGGAGGTCCTCGACCTCGCGTTGTATCCGCCGAGCTTGTGAGTTGGATGGCGCGGGCATATTGCGAAGGAGCATAGCCACCGCGACAATGTTCTGGCTCGCTCGGGGATAACGGTTGGCGGGTTGCTCGGGTGCCCCAACCTCGTTGATTTGCCGGTTGACCTCTCGGGCCCTGGCTTAGGCTCTACCGCCGGGCGGTCGCCGCTCTTGCTCGAGGGTTAGCTCGAGCAGGCGCAATCGTTCCTGCTCATCAGCGAGCTTCACCTGCAACTCCCAAATTTGTGCCAGCTATGCGTCCTGCTTGCCAGGATGGGGGCACGCCTCTTGGGGTGCGTCTGGTTGTTGGTCCTCTGCTCTGGGGAGAGCACCTCCCGGCGTAGTGGTAGTTGCCCCGGCCGCTAGATCGATGGTGTCCTGATCGGAGTCAACATCACCATCGATGTGGAGGCACTCGCGGGTAGGATCCCAATGATCAGAGTCAGAGTCGGGATCACCGTAGCAGAAAACAGGGAATTGTCCCCACGCCCCTTCCTGCAGCTGCCGTCGGAGTGTGTCGACGGTGTACCTCCGGGGGCCAGGCGCTCTCGCGAAGGCCAAGCCCTCGGAGGCTGGTGTGACAGTCCCCACGTCTATCATTGCATGAAGAAGGGCGCCTGGGCGGTCCTCTAACGTGCTCATGTTGGAGTGGGTCACTGTCGAGATCATCGTCGTGGGATTGTTGAAGTGGAACGAAGGCCGCCGACGATGCTCGAACAGCTCGTGCGGAAGCCGGCTCGATCGAGCGGGGACTTCATCGCGCTCCCTCGATGAGTGTACTGCGAAGGTGGAGTCGGGGTTGTGGTGGGGTCCTGCCGGTTTGCCCTCTACCTCTAAACTCGGGTCAGACAATCCCCAACAAGGGGTTCCTCATCTCCGGTCAGGGGCGAGGAGAAAGTGGCGGGAACCATCCTCGACTTAGGTTGATGGCGATGACGGTGTCGATCGTGCCTCCTTCTGGATGTGGCAGCATGGTGGTGAGACCGATGAGCGGCCCCCCATGAGCGTGGGGGCGTACCGCGACCTCCGTTTGGGTCACTGATCGAGAGCAGGGTCATGTCATAGCCCTGGCCGAGGGACATGAACTCCAGGCTCCCAAACCAGATCACCGTAGCGCGCGAAAGTGGTGAAACGAAGTCGCCCATCCGGAAAAATGGCGGGAAATCATTAGTGACATGCATGCCCCCTACCTGGGGCGCCAACTATCAGTGTTTTGACCCCCGTTGGTTAACACCAACGAGTAATGTTTGTAATTGCGTGCTCCCTTAATCCGGTGGGTAATGCAAGAAGGACACGGCGATTTATCCTGGTTTGGGCAAAGAAGGCCCTACGTCCAGCGGGGGTAGGATAGTTCATGTTATCTTGCACTGAAGTGCTAGTACAGGGGAAAATACAAGCAGGTGTGAGGAGCGTGAGCTAGAGCTTGGGCATTTTGGGCGCCTAGCTCTACTTTACACTGTCTTACGGTATTATTTTGTGATCTAAAGCCTTAGCGTTCTATGCTCTAGATCCTCTCATCCGTCTTCTCTTTTTCTATGTGAAGGAGGGGCACAGGAGTACATATATTTAGAGTTCACATGGCTGGTGACGTATGACGTTGAGGCCGATCACGTCGGTGCTGCTATAGAGATGTACGTCGGCATGGGAGGTTCTGCAGCTGTCGCGTCGGGAGTTGTTGAAGTGCAGCCCGGAGTCGTTGGAGTCCCGCTTGAGGGTTCGTCCGACGAAGTCGAGGGCGGCGGTCGAGGGTCTGGCTCGAGTCGAGGGAGTCGAGTCGAGAGGGTCGAGCCTCACCGGATAAGGTCGAATCCCAGGAAATGCGGGAAACGTGCTGATTTATGCGTCTCAAGGGGGTGCTTGTTAGGGCACAGTGCTCGGCATGGCGCAAACAGCGAAGTACGACCCGCGGGATTTCGAGGCATGGGCGGTAAAAGCTAAGATTTGACCGCCACACCCACAATTGTTACCATAACTGTGGCCATACGGTTAGGCGGGGGTAGGTAAAACGCATTAAATGCGCCCGAATCCGTACTGGAGAATCGGTAGCCGAGGGGTGCACTGTCCTCGAGGACTTCCCATTCGCGCGAACGAAGTTCCGTCCTCGAGGGCAGGCTCATTTGCCGGGCGAAGTTCCATCCTCGAGGGGTCGCCCGAATTGTACCCTCGAGTGTACAGTCCCAGTCCGCGCGGTAGCCCCTCGAGCAGGCTTTAGCTTTGGGCCGTCGTAACCCGTTCGTAGGTCAGCCCAATATGCCTTAGCCTGTGGGCCTTCGAACGTTAACGTGGGAGGTCACTGGAGGGTTCGTGTTGCTGATTTTGCAGGGTTTAGCCCGGTAAACCAAGGGTTTAGGGTACCCATTTCCTGGGTAACGACACGTAGCGACTCCATCTCGCCACAGGAAGGTCGACGGCAGCATCACGACGCCTAGTATACTGGATAGTTCTCAGGAAAGTCACCATCCGAGTCATCACTTGAGCATCCTTTGGTTGGAAAATAACAAGGGTGAGTTCCATGTAGAAACTCAGCAAGTACAGACGGAAAGTAATGACATGCAAGGCTAGTACAAGATAAAGGTGAAAGGTAGACTGCGGTAGCATTTTAATGTAACATTAAGATTTAACTTATAACAACCTATTCTCTAATCATCTTGGTTAAAACACCCAACCCTTTATTAAGGTTCAAGAAGTATTAATGTGTCATTTAGCATCATAGATATAAACATAAGTCATTAACCACATTAAGCATGAGATAGCCATCTCAAGGGAACACAGGGTAGCCACCCCGATAAAACCCGAGGTAGCGACCTCACAACATCATCGTGATTTAACAGCTTAAACCATTTGGCTAATCATGCGAGGATCTGGGCCGCTCGTGACTATAAGCACGAACGATATATCGATTTTAACTCTATGCAAAGGTGTACACTTTCACTCCAGATTGTGATTACTCTTTATGCCTGAGGCGGCCAACCTCTTAGCCCATTAACGAGATAGGCAGGCAGAGGTCACAACGAGGCTCTTCACAGGGTCATAGGCAGTGGTTACCCGATCCGCGATGTCCCAAGCACATGAGAGACGTACTCTTAGCCACCGCCCCGGTCTATGGATCCACCAGAACTCCCATGCTAGAACTTGTAACACCCTTCACGCCATTGCTATGCTACCCGTCGGTAAGCCACCCTCCTGCTTATGATGATCTTGCTAACAGACCAAGTCAGAGCCCATTAGCCTGGAGATGTACAGAAGTCCCAAGTTGCCGCTTCATGAAAGGACCACAAGGGGGAGAGATACGGATACCCTCCTCAACACGAGTCCCACTAGCATCCGTTTCCCCTGTCTTTCACCGCCAACCAACGATGCGGATCAGCATCAACTTCTCCAACGGCCGAAGCCAAGAGCCCACGGCTCCAACATATTTTAAGAAGTAAGTTTTATCTTCATTAAATGGTGAAAGGTGCGATAGAGCACTAGCAACCTAAAACCTAACAACTAATACCCCCATAGGATATCTTTGGGTAAAGTGGCTAGTAAGTCCTATGGTTTGCCGATTTAAGACACATGCGGTGAATTTACTAAAACATGAATAGGCGCAATATGTTCAAAAGAATGCCTGCACTTGCCTTGGTTGTTATCTTGCTGCACGTAGTCCTCCGGGTTCTACTGGTCCTCGTTCACCCACGTCTCGTTCTCTATACGCCACAATCATCACACACGAGAAATACATGTAAGCAAACGTACTTTAATTAGGGTAGTACACCAAAACAACTCAACAGTAGAAAACAATAGCATAGGGCTATTCTACTTGTCGAGACAATTCCAAAAATTATAAGTTTGTTAAAGTCAGAGTTAAAACATGAAAGTCATGGCCTATACAAGACTAGGGTCTAATCTGCAAAAAACAGGACTGAAATCTAATTGCTTTTGAACTAGAAAGGACTAGATTGTAAATAAAGAAAAGTCTAGGGGTTTTTCTATAAAATTGGCAGGACTATCGGCGGCCTGACCGCGTTGACACGGTCAGTGCACACGTGGCGCTGGCGTGGCGCCTGCGTTGCAGCCACGTCGGCTGACACGTCATCTGGCGCGGGTCCCTGTTGACCCATGGTTGACCAGGGGTCAGCGGCAGATTTGAGCCGCCCGACTCAGATCCAACGGCGCATGGACGGAACCCGGCAGGAGGGCACTATGAGGCACGAGGAGACGCGCCAAGGGCACCGTCGGGTGGCTCACCTCACTGCGGAGGATGTGGAGGAGCTCTTGCCGGCGGGGACGGAGCAACGGCGGAGATTAATGGCGGCGGCTAGGGTTTCGCGAGGCGAGGGCACTGAGTGGTGGCTAGGGTTAGAAAGGCGGCGCGGGAAGGTGGGCGACGGGTTTTAAAGTGGGCTGGGGATCCTCGGATCTCGCGCGGGCGGCCGACTCGGGCGGCGCGCGGTCATCGGCTTGGTGTCGTCCCCGTGAGGGAGATGACACTGTAGCGGTGGGCCTACTCGGGTGGGCCCCACCTATCAGCGACCGGGGACGGAGAGACGCGGCACTGCGGTTGCTGACACAAGCGGGCACGGCGCGCGGCTTGCTAGGCCGGCCCATTGCGTGGCGCGCGCGCGGAGAGGCCAAGCGGCCGCGGTGGTTGGGCCGCAGCACTGCTAGCTGGCTGGGCCGCTTGCGGGCTGTCCTGCTACGCTAGCCACTGGCTAGCTGGGCTGCGTCGGTTGGCCTGGCTGGCCGTGGCCGACCGTGGTCGCTGCTGGCCGGCCATGCTGCTGCTGCTTTGGCCATGGCTGGCCAAAGTTGGCCTTGGCTGGTTATGGCTGGCCATGCTTGGCTAGGAGAGGCTGGGCTTGGCCAGTGCCCACTAGTGACTGGCCTAGGCTAGTTAGACTAGGTTTTGTTAGTCTAGAATTAGAGAGGACAAGTTAGAGCATGTTAGAAGCTAGAAAGCAAAGCAAGAATTAAATGACAGGCTCAAACCAGTCAACCATAAAACTGTGCAGCAGCATGAATGCAACAATGCAGGGTTTTTAACGTGCTATATATTTTAAAAGTAGTTCATAAAACATTTTTAATTGTCCTATGAATGTAAAGCATCTATGCAGATATAAAATCAAATTCATTTAAGATTTAAAGTTCAAAAATCTAGGTGTTATAAACCTACCCCTCTTAAAAGAATCTCGTCCTTGAGATTAGAAGACTCAGGAAACATCTCTGGATATTCTGCCCTTAAATCCTCTTTCTTTTCCCAAGTAGCCTCATCCTCTGAGTGGTACTTCCAATGCACTTTGCACCACTTGACAACCTTACTTCTTGTGACTCTCTCAGTTGTCTCCAAAATCTTAGACGGACTCTCATCATAAGTCAAATCCTTCTGTAAATCCACTTCCTGCATAGGCAACTCCTCTTCTTTGACCCTCATACATTTCCTGAATTGAGAGACATGGAACATATTATGCACATTGGGTAAGTAAGCCAGCAACTCAAGCTGATAAGCTACTTCTCCTCTCCTTTCCAAAATATTGAAAGGACCAATGTACCTCAAGGCTAACTTCCCTATAACCTTGAACCTCTTGAGATTCCTCATTGGAGACACCTTAAGATAAAATAGTCACCCACTTCAAACTCAAGCTCTCTTCGGCGAACATCTGCATAACTCTTCTGTCTAGACTGGGCTACTTTCAGATTACGCCGAATCACTTGGACCTGTTCTTCTGCTATCTTCAAGACATTAGGACCAAATACTTGTCTCTCTCCAGCTTGATTCTAGAACAAAGGTGTTCTACACTTTCATCCATACAATGCCTCAAAGAGAGACATCTTGAGACTAGCTTGATAACTATTATTGTAAGAGAATTCAGCATAAGGCAAATTATTGTCCCAATTGTCATTAGATTCTAGGGCGCAGGCCCTCAACATATCTTCTAGAATCTGATTAACCCTTTCCATCTGACCATCTGATTGTGGATGATAAGCTGAACTAAACCTTAACTCAATTTCCAAAGCTTCATGTACCCTCTCCCAAAACTTGCAAGTGAACTGTGTACCTCTATCCGAAATGATCCTCTTAGGAACTCCATGACCACACACAATTCGAGCCATATACTTCTCAGCCAACTGTGCTCCAGTGTAAGTGGTCTTGACAGGTATGAAATGAGCAACCTTGGTCAATCAATCCACTATGACCCAAATAGAATCATAACCTCTCTGAGTTCGAGGTAAACCCATGATAAAATCCATGCTGATTTTATCCCAATTCCATTCAGGTATTTTCAACAGCTGCAACAATCCTACTGGTCATTGATGTTCTGCCTTTATTCTCTGATAGGTGTCACACAAGGCAACATACTCCCCAATGTCCCTCTTCATACCTTTCCACCAATAACTTTCCTTCAGATCCTGGTACATCTTAGTATCTCTAGGGTGAATAGAGTAAGATGACTCATGACACTCCTTAAGAATAGTATCCTTGATTTTATGATTATCAGGCACAACCAACTTATGCTTATACCAGAGTGTCCCTTCTTCATCAACACTGAATCCTAGGGCTCCATCTTGACTCACCATCTTGACAATCTCCTGAAGTTCCTCATCGATTTTCTGACCCTTCCTGATCTCCTAATCAAGTGTCGGTTCCACATCCATAGAAACTCCCCGAGTGTTAGCAACGAACCCCAAATTGAGATACTCAAATTCAGCTAGTAACTCTTTAGGTAACTCCATCACTTCTAACATGTTCAGTTGACTCTTCCGACTCAAAGCATCGGTTACAACATTAGCTTTACCAAGATGGTAGAGAATCTCCAGGTCAAAATCATTAATCAATTCTAACCACCTTCTCTGCCTCAAATTCAAGTCCTCTGAGTGAATATATACTTCAAGCTCTTGTGATCAGTGTAAATGTTACACCTATGACCAAGGACATAATGTCTCCAAATCTTCAATGAATGCACTACAACTGCTAATTCTAGATCATGAGTTGGATAGTTCAATTCATGTTTCTTCAACTGTTGAGAGGCATAAGCAATGACCTTACCCTCTTGCATCAACACACAACCCAAACCATGTCTAGAGGCGTCACAATAAATAGAGAAGTCCTTCGTCATATCTGGCAGAGCTAGCACTGGGGCTGTTGTCAACCTCTTCTTCAATTCCTCAAAACTAGCCTAACATTGTTCTGTCCACTTGAACAGTTTGTCCTTCTCTAATAAAGCAGTCATAGGTTTAGCTATGGTAGAGAACCCATCAATGAACCTCCTGTAGTATCCAGCCATTCCTAAAAAACTCCTGATGTCCTTGACATTCTTAGGTGGACTCCACTTAAGCACATCTGCAACATTATTAGGACTAACTGTAACTCCATCCTTGAAAATAACATGCCCAAGAAAAGAAACTTCATTCAACCAGAAGTCACACTTACTAAACTTGGCATAAAGCTGATCTTCCCTTAACTTTTGCAACACCAATCCGAGATGCACTTCATGTTCTTTCTCACTCTTGGAATAAATCAAAATATCATCAAGGAAGACAACCACAAACTTTACAAGATACTCCATAAATACTTTATTCATCATGTACATAAAGTAAGCTAGAGCATTGGTCAACCCAAAAGACATCACTGTATACTCATACAAACCATATCTGGTGGTAAAAGCGGTCTTTGGTATATCACTAGGTCTAATCCTCAACTGATGGTAACCTGACCTCAAGTCTATCTTAGAAAAGACACTAGCTCCCTTCAGTTGGTCAAACAGATCCTCAATCCTAGGTAAAGGGTACTTATTCTTAACAGTTACCTCATTCAAAGATCTGTAATCTACACACATCCTCTGTGTTCCATCTTTCTTTTCTACAAAGATTACTGGGGCTCCCCAAGGGGATGAACTAGGTCAAATGTAACCCTTAGACTGTAACTCTCTAAGTTGTGACTTAAGTTCTTCTAGTTCATTAACAGCCATTCTATAAGGTCTTTTAGCTATGGGTGCAATACCAGATAACAAATCAATGATAAAATCAATCTCTCATTCAGTTGGCATACCTGGCAAATCCTCGGGGAATACATCTGGAAACTCATTGACAGCTCTGATGTTCTCCAAGGGCTCACCACTGACATGATTCACCATTCCCTAATTCTTGGATGGCAGAGAAACCATGACATCTACTACATCTCCACTAGGAGCATTCAAGCTCACTGTCCTTTCTGAACATTTAATATTTGCTTTCCACTTGTTCAACCAACTCATTCCCAAAATAAGATCAAGGCCTTCTAACTCAAGCACTATGGGTTTAACAGGAAAATCTACCTCCCTTAAATTAACCTTCACATTAGGACACAAAACATTTGAAGCCATATTTCCCCCAGGTGTTTTAACGCTCATAGCACTAGGCATAAGTTGTGTGACAATGCCATTTTTACGAACAAAATGATTACCAATGAATGAATGTGATGCACCAGTATCAAACAGAACTGAAGCAGGATGAGAATCAACAAGGAACGTACCGAGCACCACATCTGAAGCTTCCTCAGCAGTCTCCACCTTAACATGGTTCACCTACCTAAAGCTCTGGGACTTCTGTTTCTGGGGGCAAGCATTAGCATAATGTCCCGGTTGCCCACATTTGAAGCAAGCATTGCTGGGGTTGCTGTTGGTCTTCATAGGAACACTGTGGGGAACATTCTGGCGAGAAGCCTGATTGTTCTGACGAGGGACTTGACCATTCTAGCACTGCACTTGATTACTGCCATTGCTGGAATTGTTGTTGCGCTGACCTCCCTGCTGCGCCTGATTCTTCTCATACTGAAAAGAAGAACGCTGCTGGTAGTTCTAGAAGTTGTTGAAGCAAGGATGACTGTTGTTTCCCTGATCCTGGTAATTGCTGGCCTTCCTCTTCTTCTTCTTGTCCTCCATCTTGTTGCGCATGCTCTCAAGCACAATGGCCCTATCAACCATTTCCTGGAAATTAGCATACTTGACGTTTGCCATCATGTAAGCGTGTCCATCATTCAACCCTCCCAGGAAATGATCTTGATTGTCCTGGTCTTGCTCGACATCCCTAGGTGAATAGCGAGACAAAGCAATGAACTTGTCATGGTACTCACAAACAGATATGGACCCTTGCTTCAGATCAGCAAACTCCTTCTTTAGCTTCACAAGTCCAGCTGGAACATGGAACTCCTTGAACGCCTTAGTAAACTATGCCCAAGTGATGGTGTCAGGAGCTGCATGAGCAAAGCGGTATGAATCCCACCAAGAAGCGGTTGCTGCCTGTAGCTGACCAGATCCATAGAGGACTTTCTCCCTGTCATTGCACTGGGCAATCTCCAACTGTTTCTCCACATCCTTCACCCAATCCATAGCAACAAGAGGGTCATGGGAATGAGAGAAGAAAGGTGGACGTCCCTTCAAAAACTCACTACGCCTGTCCCTGGGTGGTGGTGGTGGATTCTGATTGTGGTGCTGATTCTGGACTTGGCTCATCATCATGTTCTGCTGCAGCATGGTCATCCTGGAGTTCATGCCCTGCATGAACTGAGTCTGCATGGCCATCATCTACTCCACAGTAGGAGGAGGTGGTGGTGGAGGGTTCTAGTTACTCCCACCAGTACCGCTGGAGCCACCAGTGTTGCTGTTCCTCCTGGTGTTCACCATCTGATGCAAACGAATAGCGGGGTATAAGGTTATGTAGTCTCAACATATATATCTATGTTGAATATAAATTATGAATGTAATTGCAACATAATATACTATCTCTTCATATCAACAAACCATCTGACATAACCTCCAAAAATATGATCATTGACAGGATAGCAAATATATAATTCTCCAAACTGGTAGCTGGCATGAACAAGTGACAACAGGCTATGACATAATAACTGATAGGATGAAGCAGAAAGAGAGACAGAGCACAACATATAGAGACCCAAAACCCCAAATTACTAAACAGAGTCTTAAACTTATATAAATATGATAAGTGAGACCCAAAACCCCGAATTACTAAACAGAGTCTTAAACTTATATAAATATGATAAGTGTGGACATCACCCCATGACTTATCTCAATCATTACAAAGAAGCAAATCAAACATAGTTCATCATGACAAACACGTTCTCACACCAATAAAGCAAAGGACACTCTAACACACACGCACTAGACCTACCACGGACTCGATAAGCTAAGCGTTTAAGCATGCTAACGTAGCATTATTTATTACATGAAAGGGACATCCTAGTCAATCCTAGTACGTCCTCCAGCTGCTCCATAGGGGATATGGTCACGTGTAGGCGACAGTGCAGAAGCTGATGCACCATCTACTCATATGCAAAGATCGAAGACATGCAGCAAACAATTAATAGATCATGATAGAAGAAATAAACATGTCTATGATCGAAGGATAATATATATATAAAGAGTGCATGCATAAATATCTGGAGATAAAGTGAAACAGGAGTAGCATGCATTCTGTGATATTGATAATAAAACAAAACAGCATAATGACAAAAGCATGGTAGTAACTATAAGATAAGGTAATAAATGATCAATAAATGATAGTAGCAATAGCTGTAGTAAATGCATATCAAGGTAATGAATAAGATAATAAATGGAACATGCTAATAAATGATGGGATATGCAGAGGTGTACACTTTCACTCTAGATTGTGATTACTCTTTATGCCTGAACTGCCAACCTCTTAGCCCATTACCGAGATAGGCCGGCAGAGGTCATAACGAGGCCCTTCACAGGGTCATAGGCAGTGGTTACCCGATCCGCAATGTCCCAAGCACATGAGAGACGTACTCGTAGCCGCCGCCCCGGTCTACGGATCAACCAGAACTCCCATGCTAGAACTTGTAACACCCTTCACGCCATTGCTATGCTACCCGTTGGTAAGCCACCCTCCTGCTTATGATGATCCTGCTAACAGACCAAGCCAGAGCCCATTAGCCTGGAGATGTACGGAAGTCCCAAGTTGCCGCTCCACGAAAGGACCACAAGGGGGAGGAGATACGGATACCCTCGTCAACATGAGTCCCACTAGCATCCGTTTCCCCTGTCTTTCACCGCCAACCAACGATGCGGATTAGCATCAACTTCTCCAATGACCGAAGCCAAGAGCCCACGGCTCCAACATATTTTAAGAAGTAAGTTTTATCTTCATTAAATGGTGAAAGGTGCGATAAAGCACTAGCAACCTAAAACCTAACAACTAATACCCCCATAGGATATCTTTGGGTAAAGTGGCCAGTAAGTCCTATGGTTTGCCGATTTAAGACACATGCAGTGAATTTACTAAAACATGAATAGGCGCAATATGTTCAAAAGAATGCCTGCACTTGCCTTGGTTGTTATCTTGCTGCATGTAGTCCTCCGGATTCTACTGGTCCTCGTTCACCCACGTCTCGTTCTCTATACGCCACAATCATCACACACGAGCAATACATGCAAGCAAACATACTTTAATTAGGGCAGTACACCAAAACAACTCAACAGTAGAAAACAATAGCATAGGGCTATTCTACTCGTCGAGACGATTCCAAAAATTATAAGTTTGCTAAAATCAGAGTTAAAACATGAAAGTTATGGCCTATACAAGACTAGGGTCTAATCTGTAGAAAACAGGACTGAAATCTAATTGCTTCTGAACTAGAAAGGACTAGATTGTAAATAAAGAAAATTCTAGGGGTTTTTCTGTAAAACTGGCAGGACTGTCGGCGGCCTGACCGCGTTGACGTGGTCAGCGCACACATGGCGCTGGCGTGGCGCCTGTGTGGCAGCCACGTCAGCTGACACGTCAGCTGCCACGGGTCCCTGTTGACCCATGGTTGACCGGGGGTCAGCGGCAGATCTGAGCCGCCCAACTCAGATCCAACGGCGGAGGGACGCCCGGCGGTCCGGGTCGTCGCAGCGGCGATCGGGACGGTGGCGTGCTTGCCGGAGCTGGCCGAAACAGCACTCCGAGGCACGACCGACGGCGCGGAGGGTACGGGAGGGTCGAGCTCGGCTTCGCTGGCTCGGCTGTGGGGTCAGTGGCGGCGGAGGATGGCCAGAGGCGGCGATCCGCGCGGTAGCGCCATGGCCGGCGATGGGGAACCCAGCAGGAGGGCGCTACGAGGCATGAGGAGACGCGCCAAAGGGCACCGGCGGGCGGCTCACCTCACTGCGGAGCCTGTGGAGGAGCTCTTGCCAGCGAGGACGGAGCAACGGCGGAGATCGACGACGGCGGTGCGAAGCTCGACGACGGCGGCTAGCGTTTCACAAGGCGAGGGCACCGGGTGGCGACTAGGGTTAGAAAGGTAGCACGGGAAGGTGGGCAATGCATTTTAAAGCGGGCCAGGGATCCTCGGGTCGCGCGTGGGCGGCCGACTCGGGCGGCGCACGGTCACCGGCTCGGTGTCGTCCCCGTGATGGAGACGACACTGTAGTGGTGGGCCCCACCTGTCAGCGATCGAGGGCGGAGAGACGCGGTGCTACGGGTGCTGACGCGAGCGAGCACTGCGCGCGGCTTGCTGGGCCGGCCCACTACGCGGTGCACGCGCAGAGATGCCAAGCGGGCCGCGGTGGTTGGGCCGCAGCGCTGCTAGCTGGCTGGGCTGCTTGCGGGCTAGCCTGCTGCGCTGGCCATTGGCTAGCTGGGCTGTGCCGGCTGGCCTGGCTGGCCGTGGACGCTGCTGGCCGCCATGCTGCTGCTGCTTTAGCCATGGCTAGCCAAAGTTGGTCATGGCCGGCTATGGCTGGCCATGCTTGGCCAAGAGAGGCTAGGGTTGGCCAGGGCCCACTAGGGACTGGCCTAGGCTAGTTAGACTAGGTTTTGTTATTCTAGGATTAGAGGGGACAAGTTAGAGCATGTTAGAAGCTAGAAAGCAAAGCAAGAGTTAAACGACAGGCTCAAATCGGTCAACCATAAAACTGTGCAGTAGCATGAATGCAACAATGCAGGGTTTCTAACATGCTACATATTTTAAAAGTAGTTCATAAAACATTTATAATTTTTCTATAAATGTAAAGCATCTATGCAGATATAAAATCAAATTCATTTAAGATTTAAAGTTCAAAAATCAGGGTGTTATACTTAAGGCCTTCCAGGTAAATGGTAGTCCTCTGTGATTTTGAGGTTGAGTCGATTTCTGTCTCATGCCTGATTCTAGCTCACGTTTTGCATTTTTAGGACTTGAGAGGGCGCTCCCAGACCAAGTCAGAATTCATCCGCATGACAAAGGGTGGATGGGAGCAGGTCCGTGTGCTTCGAGCGGAGCTCTAGGCAGCTCAAGCTTAGACGGTGAGGACGAAGGAGGACACAGCCAAGGCCAGGGAGGAGGTGACCAGGACCCAGGAGGATGCCACCTTGGCTCGTGGAGAGGCGACCCGGGTCAAGGAGGAGGAGGCCTGAGCCAAGGACGATGCTACCAAGGCCCAAGGGGAGGTACAGAAAACCTCCGAGGGCCTCATCCTGGCAGAAAAGCGCATCAAAATGCTTGAGCGGGAGCTCAAGATATCCGCATCCCGCATCGAGGAGCTCGAGGGGTGCTTAGCCCGAGCTTCCTGCTAGTGTGACTCCCTTGACGTCTCAATCGAGAAGGTGGACCTTCGTGTCAAGACCTTGACTGCCGAGGTCGCCACGCCGAAGGGGGCCCTTCAAGAGAAGGAGGAGGCTCTCAAGGGCACTGGCAAGGTGATCGAGGAGCTGCGGGGGGAGAAGAAGGATGCGGTCGATGCCTTGGCGATGGCCAGCAAGACGATCGCTACCTAGCGGGATGAGTTCATGGCCCTGGAGACCCATGCCAATGGTGAGTCTTCTTTTTGGCCTTAGTTTCTTCGCTTGGGTGCTTTGTCCATTGTGACTGATTTAATTTTGTGTTTTAGACCTCAAGGAGCAGAAGCTCGAGGCCGAGCAGAACGCCAAGACGCTTTAGGAGCTTTACTAGGCTGAGGCGACGCTGAATGAGAGGCTTCTTGGTGCCTTTACCTTGGTCCACAACAGCCTAGAGGTTGACCCCGAGAGGAAGTTGAGGGTGACGTGCGTGGGAGCTCCTATCTCCAGCGGATGTACACCCTCGGTCGTGTCGTGCAAGAGTGAATCTGTGGCGTGCTTCATCATGGCGTGAAGAGGGCGCTAGCCGTTGTCCGCTCGGGCTACACGTACGACATGGGGGTAGTCTCCCACAGCTTCGTCTCTGACCCCAACAAGTCTGAGGCCGAAAACAATGAGATGCACTTAGCCTTGGTCGAGGCGGCTGAGGTTCCTGGGGGCGAGTTGGCAAAGTTGTTCGAGCCTGAGGTTGTCCCTCCTGACGTTGATGGTGAAGAAGGTGACCTGTGAGCCAAATCTGTGCAGGAAGGCCCATGTAATAGGTTAGTTTTTGTGAGCCATGATGGTGTGGCCTCGGTGGCCTTATGAAACATTACGTTGATGTATATATTTTGTGAGTTTTAGGTCCTTTTCTTTCTTGCTAGCCTGGTTGTGTTCTCGCTTAGTAAACTCGGTGCACGATAGTGCCCCTCGAAGGGGGAGTTGTAACATCCCAGATATTAATAAGCAATTAAAATTATAATCAAGTGTATTATCAAGCATAATCATTGAGCATCATGGCATAAATGCATTCATGTTTTAATAATGTCTTTTATGTGGTGCTTTGTTTTATACATGAAATGATGAGTTGATTGCTAATTCAAAAACTACATTCAAAACCCTATTTTACCCCTCTTTCTTTATTTCAAAATATATAAGGAATTTTGAGATACTCTCAAAATATGGTTTGTAGATCTTAACAAGAACTACAATAATGGTATTCAAAGCTTTTCAAGTTTTAATAAAGAATTTCAAATGAATTTGAAAATACAGATTTTCAACACTTGTTCCATTTTGATTTCAAATCCATATTTCAAAAACAATGCATATTTTGGAAAAACTTTGTATAAGGAAAATATTTGGTTTGAAAAGTTGAGTATTCCATACATTGGAAGATTTTCAAGTTATTTAGTAAAATCAAAAGATATTTAAAATGTTTGTTCCCAGGGTTTTTGTCCCCTTTTCAAAATTTGTTCAAAATTCATATTTCCACTCAGAATCTGAGAACCTTCCTTTTGAGAAAAGTGTAGAGCATCAAATTTTTATCATTCCATAGATTAGGAGTTTTTCAAGTTCTATTCAACATTTTGAAGTAAAGTGCAACTTTAATGAGTGGCAGTTCTGTAAATATATGAAGTCACGAAAGCCAGCTGCTGTTTTGTCGCCGGCAATTGCCGCACGGCTTCTACGAGTTCCTCGCCACCTCCTGCTTTGCCCAGCTGCTTCGCGAACTACTACTTGTCTTCCTCACGTGCTTTGCCCCGCCTATAAAAAGCTCTAGCCGGTTGCCGTTTTCATTTTCCTCTCTCTGCACCGCCGCCGATAGAGCTCTGCTCGACTACGAAATTTGTCGCTGCCGCTTGCCCTCCGCCTTTTTGCTTGCACTCACAGAACCGTCTTGTCATGGCACGTCTCCTTAGACCGCTCACATCAGCCCTTGCCACCGGAGTTATTCCTAGCACTGGGTGCCGCCGCGGCCGGCTCACCATGGCCTCCATGACCACCCCGTCGCAGCAACGCCTCCTCCGGCCTTTCTCCGCCCATGAAGAGCATGCCATCACCTTTCTCTTGATGTGCTGCCCCTCTCGCGCTCTTTTCCCTGCCCCAACCGCCTCTAGACACCGTCACCATCGTGGTCGCCCGCTACGGCCCTGGCTGCACACACGGCCAGGCCACCATGAGCCACCGCGGGGCGAGCCATGACCACCGACGGGTGCGCGGGGACTTCCTTATGCTCCCACGCTGCTCCACTACCACCGAAGAGCACCCCGTCGCCGTAACCGCCGTTCCTGTTCATCTCCTCTGCTCCAATTCACGCGAGGTACTTCGTGCTTGAATTCAACAAAAGACAGGGAGCTAACTGCACTAGGCATGACTCAGGTGAATAGTGCCATGAGGACCTGTTTGTGAATACTTTTCTGAATCATTAAAAATTCATATCTGGAGTTTTGTAACTCTGTTTTTGGTGAACCAAATTTTGTTGTGTTCCTTGTGATGCCTAGTTTTTATTAAAAATGTGAAACATACCATGTTTTGTAGAAAACTAATTAGCTGTGTTTTATGCCTTTATTTTATAATAGAAAAGAAGGAAATTCATATATCATGTTGTGTAGCTCCGTTTCATTTGAAATTTTTATGACATGTTTCTTATGCTATGTGTGTGATGTAGTAAAAATATTGTGGTCAGTGGATGCAGTATGCTTAATCTTTTGATTTATCTTGTTTGTTTCTTATTAAATGGTTTATAATTATAATAAAAATGTATAAATGAAAAATGTGGTTCCTTTACCTTTGTATGATGCTGCTATGTCATGTTAACACCTAATATGGCTATGTGGTTTTAGAATATGTGGAGTTTTATATTTATCTTGTGTAATGCTTTTAAAATAGTTAATAATTAATCTTGTTATACTTTCACCAATGCATTGCCGTGTATCATGTCATGAGTTCATCATGCTAAAGCATGCATCATTCCATTATATGTAGTTTTCAAAAGTGAGTTGAATCATGGTGAACAAGCTTTGGAAAAATGTCATCCACCAATGGTGTTGAAGTCATCCATAATGGTGCCGGTATCGTCGATCCACGAAGTTGATGTCAAATCTGACATTTGGAATCTAACTTCTCTGCAACGAAGGCAAGCCCCGGATGCATTCAAACCCTACTCTTATTTTATAAAGGTTTTATCGCTTCAGTTATGAAATATTGCATTAGTAATAGGAGTTGAGTGAAAACCTACCAATTGCATTATCTGTCTTACTTCCTTATTCCTTGTTACCTGTTAACTGGAAAATGCATAGTAATGCTTAGCCCTACTTAGTTAGATAGGTTTTCAAAAAGTAAAAGAATGAAAAAGATGAGTATGGTTTTGTCTGTTAGAATCATGATGATAGTTAATAAATCGAGTCCGCACGGTTAACTTGCCTTGGGAAAGGAGTCCCTCTGTAATGTTTCCGTCTGTTGATGACCTAGGTCCCGTGTCGATGGTGAACTGGTGATATCGAGAAACTAGAAAATCCACATGCATGAAGTGATATACAGTGGGCTAGAGTCCCCACGTATGTCATGGAGTGATATATAGTGGGCCAGAGTCCCCACATATGTCATAGTGTGATATGTTGTGGGTTTAAGTTCCCACGTATATCGGTACACTGGGTCATAATGCCCACATGTATCATGTGGTGATATATGGCTGCGGTTGTTATCCCGGTATATCTGTGATCTGGTATGCATCAGAGTTAAAGTCTCCGGTATCCCAGTGATCTAGGTCCCAGCTGGGTATAAAAATGGATTCGAATCGCCGTTGCTTCTCGGAGAAGAAGACTCGATCGGTGTTCATCATCGTAGTAACAAATTGAATGACAGTTAAGGTTTAAGAATGAAGTTGGTTGGTAATCTTGAGCTAGAGCAAAATAACTTTTCTTTCTGTTATATCTAATGATGAGTTAAAACTTGATCCACAAGAGCTTTTCTGCAAAAATTCTTATCTCTTGCAAGCCTTACCTTGTCCTTTTAGCCTGCATTTCCTGAGTCTTCACCCCTCTTTTTCGTCGGGTCAGTCTTGTTGAGTACTTTTGTACTCAGGGTTTGTTGAACCCCTATTGCAGGTGCTGACTGGTGTTGCTAATCAGTTCATGTCGGTGGGCTCGATGTGATTTGGTTGTCCTCTCCTGACTTAGGCGCTTTACCTAAGTTGTCTTCTGTAATTCTACTTTCCTTCCGCAATTGAAGTTAAGTTTGTAAAAATTTAACTCATTCATATATTTTTGTAAATTTAATTTTATTATTTTTCCGCACTCTGATTTATATTTTATAACAAATGTTGTAATGTTGCAGCTACTCCTTTGTTGATCCTAGTATGAGTCAAATGTGGTTTAATCGGGGTCCTTTGAGGGCACCTGACAGGGCTTTCTAAGTTATCTGGAACATATGCATGTCTGTCAGAGGTCTTTCGGACAATGATAGATGCGTGTGGGCCATATAATTTTGGAGGTTCTGCCACAGGAGTGAGTGGACACTTGAGGTTCTGCCACCGTAGCGCAGGGGCGTAGGCGATCTCACGGCTTAACAGCCCTCGACCCTTGGGACACTTTTGTGGCATTTTTGACTAAGTAAGAACATATATCGAGGCATATAAGAAAGAATAGACGTCGAGTTTTGAAAAAATGTACGAGTTTTTAGGAACTTAGGGGGTTACCCCCTTGTAGCCCCCGAGGGAGGCTCAATTCTGATGAAGCAGAGTCGAGGCTCCTTAAACTTATGAACCAAAAGTTTATCTATAAATGAAAGCACTTCTCATTCATTCGTGACATGGAAATGAACAAAAAACGTATTGAAATCAAAAGAACTTTTTTATTCATTCATGAGATGCGAAAAAGTACAAGGCCTTGAGGCCCTAAGGGTAAAAATGATGTAGCTCTCGATGTTCCATGCGTTGGTGAAGTTTTTACCCTTCCCGTTGGATAGCTTGTAGGTTCTAGACTTGAACACCTCCGCCACAATGAAGGGGCCCTCCCACGGTGGAGTTAGCTTGTGGTGGCCTTTGTTATTTTGTTGTTGACGGAGGACAAGGTCACCGACTTGGAGATCCCGCTTGCGCACGTGCTTATCATGGTACCATCGGAACTTCTGCTGGTATCTCGCAGAATTGAGGAGAGCCACGTCCCAAGCCTCCTTGAGTTGGTCGACGGCGTTTGCGAGTGCTTCCTCTTTTGTCTGCTCGTTATAGGCCTTCAGCCGAGGGGACCGTACTCGAGGTCGGTGGGGAGGACGGCCTCAGACCCGTAGACCATAAAGAATGGGGTGAACCCCATGGCTTGACTTGGCATTATCCTTAGGCTCCATAGGACCGAAGGCAGCTCAACATCCCACTTCTTGCCATGCTTGTTCAGCCGATTGAAGATCCGAGGCTTAAGACCTTGTAAAATCATGCCGTTAGTGTGCTCAACCTGGCGTTAGTTCTGGGATGAGCGATGACGGACCAGTTGACATGGATGTGATGGTGGTCGTAGAAATCTAGGAACTTCTTGCCGGTGAACTGCGTGCCGTTGTCGGTGATGATCACATTGGGGATCCTGAAGAGATGGATGATGTTGGTGAAGAATAGTAATGCCTGCTCGGACCGAATGTTGGTGATGGGCCGAGCCTCGATCCACTTGGAGAACTTATCGACGGCTACGAGCAGATGGGTGTAGCCCCCAGTTGTCTTCTTTAGTGGCCCCACGAGATCGAGCCCCCAAACCATAAACGGCCACGTAATGGGGATCATCTATAGAGCATGAGCTGAGAGGTGCATCTACTTGGCATAGAATTGGCACCCCTCACACGAGTGGACAATATTGATAGCGTCAGAGGCTACAGTCGGCCAGTAGAAGCCTTGCCAGAAGATGTTTCCGACAAGGGTCCTCAGAGCAGCGTGGTGGCCGCAAGCCCCCGAGTGTAGGTCTTTGAGCAGCTTCCTTCCCTTATCGATGGTAATGCAGCGCTGAAGGACCCCAGTGGGGCTTCATCGATAGAGCTCCTTGTCGTCAGCATAGATGATGTAGGTCTTGACCCGTCGAGCAATTCGTCGGGCCTCGGTTCAATCTTCTGTAAGTTCCCCTCAAATAAGGTAGTCGAGGAAGAGAGTACACCAGTCTGGCTCGGGGGTTGGTGGAGGAGGCGACCCCTCGATCTCCATGGCCTCGGCCCCGATCGAGGGGGCCTCAGCCGAGGGAGGGGGTCGACATTTGTGTCGTAGCTCCTTCCCCTATGTCTAGATCAATGGAGGGCTCGTACAGGTCCCTCGAGAAAACATCTATTGGGATGGTACCTTGAGTTGATGCAATCTTTGCCAGCTCGTCTGTGGCCTTATTGTACCTTCATGCGATGTGGTTAAGCTCGAGGCCGTAAAACTTGTCCTTCAACTTGCAGACCTCCTTGCAATATGCCTCCATCTTGGGGTCGTTGCAGCTCAAGGCCTTCATGACTTGGTCGATCACGAGTTGTGAGTCTCCACGAACATCGAGACATCAAACCCTGAGCTTGATAGCAATGCGTAAGCTGTTGACGAGGGCCTCATACCCCGCGAATTGTTGGAGGCGGCAAAGTGGAGTCATATGACATATTGCATGTGGACTCCGAGGGGCGAGATGAAGAGCAGGCATGCGCTAGCTCTTGTTTTCATCAAGGACCCATCGAAGTACATTGTCCACAACTCTGGCTGGATCTAAGCGGGACGTAGCTGAGTGTCGGTCCATTCTGCAATAAAATCCGCTAGTACCTAGGACTTGATGGCTTTGCGTGGCGCGAAGGAGAGTGTCTCACCCATGAGCTCGACCGCCCACTTTGCAATTCTCCCAGTGGCCTCCCAGTTCTGGACTATCTCCCCGAGGGGGAAAGACGAGACCGCGGTCACCGGGTGGCTGAGAAAGTAGTGTCGGAGTTTACACCGGGTGAGCACGATGGTGTAGAGCAGATTCTGGATCTATGGATAGCAGACCTTGGTCTCCGAGAGTACCTCACTAATGAAATAGAGAGGCTGATGGACAGGCAAGACATGCCCTTCTTCTTCCCTCTCAACTACTATGGCCGCGCTGACCACCTGGGTGGTTGTGGCGACATAGAGCAAGAGAGACTCGGCTGGGTTTGGGGCTACGAGGATCAGAGGAGAGGTCAGCATGGTTTTAAGCTTGTCCAGGGTGTCCTCGGTCTCGAGGGTCCATGTAAAGTGTTTCACTTCTTCAAGAGGTGGTACAGAGGCAGTGCTTTCTCTCTGAGTCATGAGATGAAGCGACTGAGGGCTGCGAGGCAACCCGTAACCTTCTGAATGCCCTTGAGTTCTTGGATCGGACCCATCCTTGTGACCGCGGAGACCTTCTCAGGGTTGACCTCGATACCACGCTAAGAAACTATGTACCCCAATAGCATGCCTCGAGGGACACCGAAGACACACTTCTCGGGTTTGAGTTTGATATTCTTTGCCTGGAGGCAATTGAACGCGATCTCAAGGCGTCGATGAGGTTATCAGCCTTTTTAGTTTTGACTACAATGTCGTTGACATCGGCCTCGACCATCGGCCCGATGTGTTCGCCGAAGACATAGAGAATGCACCGCTGATACGTCGTCCCGGCGTTTCGAAGGCCGAAGGGCATGGTAACATAGGAGTACATGCCAAAAGGTGTGATAAAGAAAGTCGCGAGTTGGTCGGACTCCTTCATCTTGATTTGGTGATAGCCGGAGTAAGTGTCAAGAAAGGAAAGAGTTTCACATCCCATGGTAGAATCGACAATTTGATCAATGTTCCCACTCTTTTTATTAACTAGTACAGGATTAGCTAACCACTCGGGATGATGAACCTCCTTGATGAATCCGACCTCCAAAAGCTTGTGAATTTCCTCCCCGATGATCTTGCGCTTCTCCTCGTGCAAGCGTTGCTTCACCGGCTTGGATCTGGCTCGGATCCCCAAGGCATGCTCGGCGACTTCCCTCAGTATGCCCGGCATATCCGAAGGACTCCACGCAAACATGTCGGCATTCACGTGGAGAAAGTCGACAAGCACTGCTTCCTAGTTATCATTAAGGGTGGCGCTGATTGTGAACGCCTTCCCGTCAGAACTGCTGGGGTTGAGGAGGATGGGCTTCGTGTCTTCCGCGGGCTTGAAGTTGCCGGCATGGTGCTTATGGTCAGGGACCTTGGCGGCGAGGCCCTCGAGGGTCACCGTCAGCATCGCAGACTCCTTGATGGCCTCCCCATTCTCGACGCACATGACGTCATAGTCGTAGGCGTGCTCGTAGGAGGGGCCGACGGTGATGATGCCCTTGGGCCCCGGCATCTTGAGCTTGAGGTAGGTGTAGTTGGGGATCGCCATGAACTTGGTGTAGCCGGGTCGGCCGATGATGGCATGGTATGTGCTGTGAACCCAACCACCTCAAAGGTGAGCGTCTCCTTCTTGAAGTTTGTGGAGGTGCTGAAGCAGACCGGGAGGTCGATGCTTCCAATGGGGAGAGCCTTCTTTCCCAGTACGACTCCGTGGAATCCTCTGACGCTGGGTTGGAGTTTAATCCTTGGGATCCCTAAGAGGTCGAGAGTCTCTGCATAAATGATATTGAGGCTGCTACCTCTGTCCATGAGTACCTTAGAGAGATGGGTGTTGACGATGATGGGGTCGACGACGAGTGGGTACACCCCTGGCCTAGGGATGTGGTCCGGGTGGTCATCACGGTCGAACATGATGGCCGTGTTGAACCAGTCGAGGTAATAGGGGGTTTCAACCTGCACAGAGAAGACCTCCCGACGCTCCCTTTTGTGTTTCCACGGTGAGAGCCAGACCGAGGGCCCCCGTAGATCATGTAGCAGTCGTAGACCTTGGGGAAGCTGTCCTCCTAGTCGTCGACCACGTCCTTGGGGTCCTCCTTCTCGTCGTCCTTCTTGAGCCCCAAGCCCTCGAAGTACTTCTTTAGCATCCGGCAGTCCTCGAGGTTGTGGTTGGCAGGCCCTTTGTGATAGGGGCATGGCTTTTTCAGCATCTCATCGAAAAGGCCCTTCTCGGGGGACCTCGAGGCTTCTTGCGCTCGGCGGCGGCAACAAGGTCATCGACTGCGGCCTCACGCTTGCCTTGCTGGTTCTTCTTCTTCTTCTTCTTGTTCTTCTTGGCGGCCTAGTTCGAGCTCTCAGGATCGCCCTCCTTGGCCTTCCCCTTGCCATGGTCGCCATCGAAGAACACGCCAACAGCTTCCTCGCCCGTGGCGAAGCTGGCGATGATGTCCATCAGCTCATTGGCGGTGTTGGGGTGTTGCGCTCTAACTCATGTACCAGCTCCCTGCATGTGGTCCCAGAAATGAATGCCTGGATGACGTCCTCGTTGGAGATGTGGGACAGCTCGGTACGTTGCTTGGAGAAGCGTCGAGCGAAGACGCGAAGAGACTCCTTTGGCTTCTGCTTGTAGTTCTGGAGGTCCCACTTGTTGCCTGGGCGCAAGTAGGTCCCTTGAAATTGCACTTGAACACCCTTACGAGGTTGCTCCAGTCGTGGATCTGGTTGGGTGAAGGTCGTCGAGCCACCCCCAAGCCGTGTCTGACAGGAACAGGGGAAGCTGGCGGATGATGGCATGGTCGTTGCGTGCCGCGCCCAACTGGCATGCCAACCTGAAGTCGGCTAGCCAAAGCTCGGGCTTGGTCTCGCTATTGTATTTGACGAGGCTCGTGGGGGGGTCCGCAGGGATTCGGCAGCGGCATCCTCCGAATCGTCCTGCTGAAGACTTGAGGACCCAGTGGCTCGAGGGGCCGGTGTCGGTCCTCGTCGCTGTCGTAGCATCCGTCCCATGCATGCTGTAGCCTTGAGCCTCGTCATCACCGTACTTGCGCTTGCGGTTATTGTTGATGTCGTGACATGCGTCCCGAGGCTCATGGTTGTCGACAAGGCGGTCTCGAGCCAGGATAGCCCTCCTTGCCTGAGGTGCAAGCTCTTGGTGGACCGAGCCCTCCCTCTCATGCCGGGAGGGTTCGGCGGGTCCTTCCGTGGCCGCCCCTCGATGTCTCGAGGCTGAGCTCTCAGCTTGTTGCGCGGCTGCGGTCTCGAGGAGGCCCCAATCTCTTCTCAGATTTGACGGGCTTGGGGTTCGATGGGGCCGGCATGGTGCGGAGGAGCATGGTGGCAGCGACAACGTTCTGGCTGGCGCGGTTGAAGATGGGGTGTTCATTCGCCCCGTCCTCTATGATTCGCCTGTTGACGTCTCAAGCCCTAGCTCGAGCTTCTCCGCCGCGTGCGCGCCCGCGCTCTCGCTCGTGGGTCTATTCGAGCTGGCACAGGCGTTTTCGGTCTTCGTCGAGCTGGGCTCGCATCTCCCGAAGTTGCATGAGCTGGGCGTCCTAGCCATCCTGGGGTAGCTGCATATCGTTAGGCACCGCCGGGGGTGCCTCTCGTTCCGGCATGGCGTCGGCTCCCACTACTGCCGCTGCTGCCGTGGCGTCATTGGTGTCATCACTTGACGCAATGGCCCCATCAATATGGAAGCACTCCCGCGTTGGGTCATAGCAGTCGTCGATGGAGTCAGAATCGGGGTAGCCGAAGTAGTTGTTGGGAAGTACCCCTCGCTGCGTCGCTCCTCCTCCAGCTGGCGTCAGACCCGGGGTCTCCGAAGACTCCGGGTACTCTGATGCTGGTGGAGTCATCACCAGGTGCATGGTCATGCGCAGGAGGTGTCCTAGAAGGTCTTCATACGCACTCAAGTTTGGGCTCACCAAAGAGGAGTACGTCTTGGTGGCGTTGTGTAGCCCGAAGGGGAACATGTGGGAAAGCTTCGGAGTCGCGCCTGCTGAGGAGATCGCGTCGGGCTCCTCCAGCGGGCGTGTCACGAAGTCGAACGACGGGTGGTCGCAGTGCCCCTCTGGCCCACCCTCTGCATCGAAACACAGGTCAGATGGGCCCTCAGAGAGGAGTCCCACATCGCTGGCCGAAAGTGAGGTAGCCATACTGGGCGTCGCCCCGCCTACAAGGAGTTGGCGATGCTTGCGCTGATCACGCCGTCTTTTGGCCGCAGACACGCGGCGAAAACGGCAAGACCGACGCGCGCCTCCCTTGACCGGGAGAGCTCATGGTCACTGTTGCCCGGGTTCTGGGCGAAAGTAGGATCATGTCAAGGCCGCGGCCAAGCGACATGAACTCCAGGCTCCTGAACTAGATCACCGTGGCGAACGAAAGCGGTGGAACGGAGTCTGCCATCTGGAAAGTGATGGAAAGTCGGCTACTACACGCAGCGCCCCCTACCTGGCGCGCCAGCTGTCGGTGTTCTGTCCCCGCGGACAAGAACCCAACGAGTGAAATGTTGCGTGCTCCCTAATCCAGATGGTGATGCAAGAAGAACACACGATTTTTATCCTGGTTCGGACAAGAGAAGGCCCTACGTCCAGCGGGGGAGTGAGATTGTATTATCTTGCACCGAAGTGCTTGTACAAGGGGGATACAAAGCGAGCGAGTATGAACGGGGAGTCCAAAGCAATGCCTAAGCCTAGAAGTGCTATGCCTATGCCTTTCTCGTGGTGAGCTTGGATTTCTCTAAATGTTGTCGAATGTTTGTTCCAATGAATCAAACTAGCCCCTGGCGTCCCCTTTTATAGGCCAAGGGGAGGCTCAGGTGTACAGGGACCCTAGGGCTATAGTAGGTGATGACGTCGAGGGGTTGATGCCGTTACCCTAGGGCTATCGTAGGTGATGACGTCGAGGGGTTGATGTCGTTCGTGTCATAGTCGCTGTAGAGGTATGCACTGGGCATGGCCTGCCCTATAGTGACGTGCTTGGAGATGATGGCTGTCCTTCGGGTGCGTCACGATGATACCAGTGATGGTCAGTGAAAGACCTATGCCCATGCGTGGGCGTGCTAGTCCCTGTAGATGTCGCATCGGGAGTTGTTGGAGCGCTGACCGGAGGCGTTGAGGTCCAAGTCGAGGGGTAGTCGAGGGGCCGAGGCCTGGACGGATAAGACCAAGCCCCGAGAAATGGGGTACGGATGTTGACGATTGCGTTTCGAGGGGGTGCCTGACGAAGCACAGTGCCCAGCATGGCATAACAGTGTAGTACGAATCACCGTTTCTCCGGGTATGGGCGGTAAAAGGAGGATTTGACCCTTATACTGGGTCATTATAACCCCGCTGTAGCCACGAGGTTAGGCAGGAGTTGGTGTGAGCATTTAATGCCTTGGGATCTCGTACAGGAAGTATGTGAGTCAAAGAGGGGAGTGGCTGTCGACGGGAGGTCGTCCGCTCGCGCGGAGATCCGTCACTCGATGGGGGGTCGACCGCTCGCGCTGAGTTCCGCCACTCGAGGGCCCCCCATCGAAGTAGGGCTCGCATGGGTCGGTGCGTCCCATTCGTGGGCCGGCCCAGTATGGCTTGCTTCCTGAGTGTTGGGCCTTGTTTTTTTAGAGAGCCGCTGATTTGATTTGTGATGAGCTTTTTTCAGGGATTTGCGCTAATTGCTCGGAGATTATTTGTCCTGGCTTAGCGTACCACTTATCCAGGTACCGACAGGAACCATGAATGTGTGGCTGTGGAGTGTATGCACAGTGAATCATAGCAGAAGAATGCATGCTACTCCATGCAGCAGTTTACGTGTCAGTAAGTGTCGTACCATGTCTGTGCTGGAGGGATATATGTAGACAGGGCGGCGGCACTAGTATACCAGAGCAGGTGCTACCTGGCAGTCAAATCCCCACATTGTGGTAGTAGCAGCAGCAGCAGTAAAACACAGCAGCAATCATCAATCCTGCATGTACATACTGCCATACTGGAAAAAGACGGTCTTGCTGTTACTGTTACCCGAAACTGAAGGAACATATATGCAGTACTCCTAGTATACCTCAAGATTGTTTAGGCGCAGGAAACGACCAAACCTCCCGTCATTCGGAGATCATAAAGCCGACTAACATACTCAGGCTCGTGACAGCGTCAGTTTCAGGGAAGCAGCAGTGAAGACTGAAGACGGCAAACACGGAGACTTGCAGGGCAGAGCAGAGCATTTGTTGCTGCTCCCGCATGGCATGATTCGTGAATGGACAGAACACAACGCAGGGGCTCCGAGGACAGCCATGCCGGCATGGAGGTCATGGACTATGCCTCTGCTGCTTCAAACCCTCCATTACATGAAAAGCTCCAACGGCTCACAATCAGCGCCTTCTCAAAAACATGTGTACAAATATATAAATAAACCTGAGGCCTTTAGAATGCCAAATCCATGCAACATCCACCAATACCAGAGCTGAAGTCTGAAGAGCTGGGCGATAAAAATCATTTGCTGCCACACTGGCTAAGCTAGCCTGGAATCCTTCGCCAGGTCCAGTCCAGCCGTGCAAGAGCAGTGCGCTACACAAAGGCGCAGCGTAGCGTAGAAATCTACAGTGTAGGCGAGGCGACAGATTCACATAGCATGACAGATTGACAGGAAGAAGGACGAGACGAATTCTGCAGATGCATCCATAGCTAATTGTCCTTTGGATGGGACCGCCCCCCCGTTTGCCATCGTTTCAACGTCGGGCCACAGCCCACAGGACGCAACAAATTAAGGACCCGTATTTCCCGTGTCTCCAGCCTCTCACGCTATCACGCTCTCGCGAACAATGATCAAGCTAGTCCACGGCAACGAGTCGAACAAACCAGTTATCTTCGTTTTTTGCATAATAATTCCTCATCATACAGTAAATTTTCAAAATCTCAGAGGCCAGTCAGTTTTCAAAAACTACTTTGCATCAAAGGCACCGTATCTTGGTGCGGCAAAATTCTGTGAGTAATAGAAACACAAGTGTGAAGCTACCAAGTGCACCAGTATACAACACAAGAAGCAACCTCTGCAAACTCAAATTATTTTTACTACTAGCCTGGAGATGGTGACCGCTTCCCCTATTTCAACTTTGAAAGGATCTCCTCGGAAGGAACCTCCAGTGTAGCTCCAGCATGAACACTCTCAGGCTTCACAACTGCAAAACAGAATTATACAGATCAACAATCATAATGGACACAACAGCTATAAAAGCAAGTATGAATGAAAAAAGTAAAAATAAAAAACTAACGATGTAAACATGAAAGTGAACCAGATTTTTTCACATCGTACTAATATAGTATGATGTGACAAGGTTATCATACTTTTCTTCAGTATACACAGCATAAACTGAAACCAATTGAAAGTATTTTGTGTTTAGCTATAAAAAAAATTGAAAGACTGTTTTGGAAAACCATGTAGATGTCAGCGACATAGTTCTCTGGACAGGCCACCGATACGCAATGATGCTGAGACGAAAACGAGACCAGACTTTCATTATTAGTTCCCTCCAAAAAATGGAGAGGATGAGATCTAGCCTGGTCCACCTGGGAGCACATACAAAAAGCAGTACTAATGTCTAACGGATTGCTTGTTTGCTAAAGACAAAAAATGGCTAAGGAATACGATGAATCCATCAACAGATCTTGGATTAACACTTAGTGCAACTCTCTTGCATATTCAGAAAAAAGTGGCATGCTCCAAACTGTCATCCACACATTTGGTGACAATAAATTTACAGTACCATATTTGTCACGAGACTAAACAGACACTTCCTTGAAAAAAGGGGGGTTGTGTTTCAGCAGACAGAAACTTGATCCGCTTTTACTCTTTCCAAAAATTTGTTCCAGACAATAAAATGATGGGAAGTTCATACTCACAACTTACAAGAATGGGAAAATTCAATTTTAAAGCTCCAAAGTAGTGAATTATTGGTTCACTTTAGATTGAATGGATTTTTCGTATAAAAATAAACATCCAAAGTTCATAAAAACATCAAAGGTTTGAAATACACAGAACATCGTTTAAAATATGCAAGCAATTTACAAGCACTGAATGCTTTTTCAAGGGCAACAAAACAAGTAACATATTCTATGTTGAGCAGTTATGAAGTGTTGTAGTATAGCAAAGGTTTATCCTAATCAAGGAATAAAATAATCAACATTATACAAATGGTGCCCAGAATAACTGTAATAGAACTGACAGTCTGATACTCTAGTGTTTACTCAAGAGCTCAATTTTTATCTATTCTGTATAACTCTTGCAGTCTTGCTATACTTTAGCTTTCGATTAATCAACTCTAAAATTTTGTTCGAAACGAATGCCATTAGTAAGTTGACAGTCGCTAAATGGTTCTCTTCATTTGCCAAACAAAAAAAAAAAACTGTGGCTTCCTCTTCCCCTCTGTAGGATAAAATCTTCCAAACATAACCAATGGTGACAAAACTAAAATACATATAGTCCTAGTGACAAGATAAGAAGAGGGATATATAAACAAAATCTGGATTGTGTCCTACAGGAGGAAACAAATCTAATGTTATTGTGTGGGCATCAAGTAGTGACCTTCTCTGAAACATTAAGAAGGGCACTTCAATCAGTTACATGACAAAATGTCCTAGACAATGCTGAATGACTTGTACTTTCAAGTCACAGATGCCAGACAGATGACATGTTTTAAATCACAAAAAAAGGGCCCACAAGAATCCTTTCTAGGGAGACTCAGTGAGCCATTTGTTACACCTGTGCACTCAAAGCCCAAGGGATATTATGTTCCCACTGGTAACATGTTGGTGAATTAGTTTCTGGAAGGAGTCTTCATGGCACTTGTCTACTCAATTCAGATCAGCGGTTGGGGATTCACCACTTTCATCATTCATATGTCCTTAGTATTCCACCAGCATAAAGCTTAAGCAAAAGTTCAAGGGTGAGCTACGAGCATCTTAGAAAATGAACTCATGCCCTGCTATGTGCATGATAACTGCACTTGTTCGCGCACATGAGCTGCTTCTCACACAGCAATATAGCCACTGCTGTGTGGGAGAAGCTGCTGGACTAAACATGTGGGGAACTTGGAGCGTACAGTACATAGTAAGATGGAGTTGGTTATTGAGAACGCTCAGTAGTTGGGGATGTGGGGGACTTGGAGCATACAGCACATAGTAAGATGGAGTTGGTTATTGAGAACACTCAGTAGTTGTGGTGGATGGGTGGGGTGGGGTGGGGTTGGGGGGGGGGGCAGGGACTTCCGCAAAAGCATGTTATATCTACAGAGTAACTCATTGAATTCCATAATGATGGCTTCCAGCACCAAATTCATGCTTTGATGTAATTAATTTAAATAATAGTCTTATTAAGCTGAAGCAGTATATAACAATAATAGATCAGGTTGAAGCACCTTAAGCCCTGCTCTTCTTTTGCAGAATGACATGAATCAATCCTTTTTAAGAGAGGCAAAGCCACAACTATCACTTACATCTTTAAGCCTATTGTGTGATTGTGTAATTTTGCGCTCCATGGCTCTAAGGCTTTAATGATGCCAAATTACTTAGGCCTAAGATTGTGGGGCTACTGTTTACTGCTCAGATAAAGTTAAAGACATGGCAAATGTTCCATCATGCAGAAATTTACCAGCCAGAAGTAAAGCAATAAATCTAGATATGGCATAGACAGGGCAATCTAGTATGAAGGCCCTCATTTCTTATGAGCAATGTACTGTGCAACTGTAAATGCATGTGATACATAGAGAAATTGTATGAGCTCATCGTAACTACTCAAGTACTCCCATCAAATGTTGCATGTGAAGTCCTAGATAGTTAATAATCCATGGATTCAGAAATCTCAGGGCCTGCAGATATAAGACCAAAGACATAAATCTAGTAGATTATGTTATGTAGTAACTAGTTTAAAGATCATGGACTAACTGGTTAGTGGTTAGCCTCCTGCTCCTGCCTCTATTTATTTACATCTAATTTGCACCTACCCAAAACCCTACCTCATCATATCAGAAAATTGAGCTAAATGTTTCCGCATAAGGCTGGTTAGGCCGCACAAACAGGCTGGTCAGACCGTGTAATTCGTAATGGATGGGCCAATGCAGTACCAACTACCAACCTTTTTCGTCCCTAGACTAGATCACAAAGAGGTGGCGCTGGGGAGGGGTGACCGGAGAAGTATCGAATCGTACCGAAGGATCCGGAGGGCGCGCGTGTGGCCTGGACTATCATATGGGTGATGAAGTGCGCCGCCTCGCGGGCGTCGGCGAGGGCACGCGCTGCCTCGTCGGAGCCCGGGGCCAGACCACGGTGGTCCTCGAAGCGGCGCCGGATCTCCACCGCAGACTCCTTCAGCATCAGCTGGTCGCCCGCGAACGTCCGCCGCGCCGCCCGCAGCACCGCCCGGTAGGCGGCCAGACCTTCCGCCGCCGCCGCCATTTTTCCGCGAGCAGAAGTTTTCTGGGCGATTGGCCCTCTGACGTCGTGATGGTAAAGACTCAACAGTCGGCGGCCCCTTCAGATACCCGTGCCGACTACTATCGTCTTTGGTGTGTCCTCAACAGTGAAAAAAGGCAGCTGAAAATAGGAAATGAGATAAATAATAAAATAAATCCTCTAAAATTCTGAATATCGAAAGAATTAGCATGCGCAGGATTAAATTTCAAAAAGCCTGTGAATTAGTTGTCAAATATTGAGGAACGTGCAAATTCAGAGTTAAATATCTATTTTTCTCACGCAAAATGAACGGGGAGGAAAGTCTCTCTCTCACATACACCGAACGAAAGAGCGTTTGGTTTATCAGAATTACATGAGCATTTGATTCAGAATTATATCTGGTTTTCTTGATAAATATTAGATGTATAGGAAACCATAAGTGTTTTCCTTTAACGCTACATGTTCCGTTTCTCGTGGAGATTGGTTATCATTTTAAGCTGGAGCATTGGACTAACTAGAATGATATTTTTTTCTTTTTGGCAACGCCTCCAATGGAAGCATGGAAGAAAATCTTTAGAAAGCATTTTGGCATAGTTATCCATGGACCAAAGAAATGCATTTTGGCATAGAGTTATAGTAAGTTCTTACCTGGCGAGACTATTCTTTTTTCTTTGTTCATTCATGAAACAAATTTCTTTTATAAATATATCGCCTCCTAAAAAATGCACTTCTAGATCTAGTCCAAATCAAATAATTATACATCTGACTAAGTTTATAAAAATAATATCAACAATTATGATTTCAATCAAATAAGTGTAGATATGAAAATATATTTTATAATGAATCTAACGATACTTGATATATCATATATTCATATTATTATTATTTTTGAACAACATGCCAAACAGAAGATTGTTTGATCTAGCATGTAGCTAGAAGTACATTCTCTTTTAGGATCGAGTGAGTATAAAAACAGTAGGGAACGAGCCTAGTGTTTCCTTAAAAAATCGTTCAACAGAACACAACCAGAAGCATCGAAGTGCCACTAAGTATCCCAGTTCCATTTGCCTTTGAAAGAATTTTACAGTAAAAGTGCGGGCATCCGCATCAACATCGGAGGTGTGAGGTGTCAGGTGTGCTGCATCTGCATCAACGTGAACCAATGGCCACGTACAGCGCAACTTCAATCGGTTGGTCACCAGTCATCTCTTCATGTAAACAAGGCTTTTATGCTTTGGCTCACTGGTTCACGACTGTGTCAATTGCATAAACACGTAATTTTGAGAATTATAAACACATGATTTTACTATTATAACACCAGGTAGCACAACTGTCCAGTTATAGACATTTGGTGTCAAATCACAACCAAACCGACTAGAAACCAGACTCTGTTCCTTTTGCTCAAAACAATTCCTATGTTGCACCTGCATCATCCAACAAAGTAGCAAGAAAACAAGACATGTGTGAGACACATTCAGAAGACCAAACCTAAGTTCAGTGTGAAATGATCAATATAAATGGCCACAAACGAGTTGTTTACACAAACAAGCTGTCTATGGATATAAACAAACTGTTAGATCAAATGAAGTGCTGAGGTTTAAAATGTTTCACTGGCTTCCGTGAACTAACTACATCACCCAGAAGCTAGAAGCTTAATATGTTGAAGAAAGGCAGGCAGCCTGGTTCAACATTATGCTACTAGAATAAGGCAGTCAAATCAAACTGAGTTGCACTCTACTGCTTTCTTTGTACTACTCTCCCCCTAAGAGTGTACAAGTCCTGGCTATACTTTGAGGCTAAGTGGAAACTTGAAAAAAAAAAGTTGCTCAGATTTACAAATCAGAACATAGAGCAAAAAATCCCCACTGGCAAACCCAAAAAAGAGTGGCAGGGCATTAGTCTATGGCTTTTCCGGTTGGTTTGGGCCCTCCTAGCTGGGGGTAGTTGCAGTGGTTGCTAGCCAAGAAGGTTGTGATGGGCCAAGGTCATGGTGCTTCCCTATGGGGTGAAGGCAGGTTTGAGAGGTTTTCTCGGCTTGTGTTGTTAAGGGTCTTCTTAATCATAATGCCTTGGGGAGGCTGTTCCGTAGGTTGAGTTTTTTTATCATGTTCAGGAAAAACTGAATAGTACCTGCAAATGAGTGTTCTTCCATGGACGAAAATGGGAGATCAAACTATCGCATATGCACATTTCATGCCACAGACAAGCTCCTTAGCTTGTCGCAGTAAGGTGTAGGGTAGTCCTTGGCCCATTGACGCCATTGGAGTTCTACATGGCAATATCTTCCAAGCTGACTCTTGTAGTCCTTCAAAACATGCTGTTCAAGATTCTCTCTAGATTGACTCCCCTGTGGAAAGCGCTGATCAAAATCTTGTTTGCTGACGAAGTATTCCACCCCTTGGTTTTGAGTGACCTTTGAAATGGGAAAGTAATATGACTTTTGCAGGGAATACTCAGGCCGACTTGCTGGAATAAATGCAATCGAAACAATTAACAATACCACAACAAGGTGAATTAACACTGTTCCATTTGCGCCAGAACCACCCTGCACTGAATGCTCCCTTCTCTGTTGCTGTTGTCTGCCTGTTCCCCTATCCCACATGTAGGTATTCTGAGCATGGAACACATTATCATGGGTGCCATAAAAGAAGGACCTGAATATTTCATCAGGATCAAAATCTTCTTCATAGTTATAGAAGCCACTTCTTGCTGGCCTCCTCCGCCTAGCAGCTCCGCGCCTCATGACATTAGGATGTTGCTCATCGAATTCATGGTCCTCAATGGTGCCTGTCTGATCATAAGTCCTCCGCGACTGATCATTGCTTAGGCACTTGAAAGCCTTACTTACCAACTTGAAAGCATCCTCTGCCCCAGGAGCCTTGTTCTTGTCAGGATGAACCTTCAGTGATAACCTCCTGTAGGCCTTCCTAATCTCCTCCACAGAACATCTTCTCTCTACTCCAAGAACTGCGTAGTAATCCTTCTTTTTCCTGATATCCTGAACCACTCTAATATTCTCCTCAGTGTAAGCCTGATCAACATTTAAAGGACCAACAGATTCTTTTGGTGTTTTTGGGTCTATGCGAGCTTGTCCTTTTCCAGTCCTGCCTTCACAAGTAGCACTATTCAGGATGCCAACTTTCTCATCAGGGCTCAACAAATCATCAAGTGGAAGACTGGGGTCCAATCTTTGAGCAATTTTAACTAATTTTTCTGCACGCTGCCTATCCCCAGATGCAAATGCAGTTTTTGCAAGCTTGACAGACCTCAAGGCCTCATCTTTGTTTCCATCCATGAGCCCAATCAGCTTTCGGTAAAATAGGCCAAAACCTCAAACTGATGACCTATGAAACAAGAATACTGGATTAACAAATCTGAAATCAGAACTATCATCTACTAAGGCTGGCTAACAGCAGAACACAACTGCAATGAGATAAAATGATATCTGAATCTCAGCATAGGAAGCTAGTAGACATAAACAAGTTGCAGGCAAAGTGTACAAAAACATTATAGCACAAAATAAACATTAGGTGGCTCCTCTATAGCCACATGAGTTATGCACGGCCTAAACAAAACAGAATGCAGCATCTGATCAATTCAGAACTATACCAATCTAAGGAGACGTCCTGAAGTCATACGATAAACCAACCTAGAAAGAGCGCATGCCGTAATCAAGTGGTTCAGAAGCAATAGTGTATTCTTTTTTTCTTCTGAAAGGAGTGCACTGCCTTTTGAAAGAGATGACCAAGAATTTAAACAGGGAACTTTACGAGATGTAAATAAATAACTAGAATGGGAAAGTACCCAACAAACGTACAAGACCTAAACCCAAAGAAATAGATGCATTTGGTGGAATGTACCGAGGAAGTAATAAATGAACTTATAAGTTACAAACATGAAAAATCTACATGGATAAAAAGCGCAACATTTCCAACAGTGCAACATTTTAGTCCGGTCGTCTGCATTTCAGCCGGCTTATCAGCCGTACTTATTCCCTCTCCAAAACACTATTGAAACAACCAAAATCAGCCGTGAAAACGATCGGCCAAACAACAACCACATAAACATCTCCCAATTCCCATCACGCGGATCGATCCCAGCCTGCCACCAACTCGGCCCTCGGCATCATGTAACCAGTAAATCAACATGCAAGAAACAGGTGATACCGTCCTAAACAATCCTCTCCTAAACCTCAATGTCTCGCGATACCTCGAAGTCACCGCGGGGAATCGGGCGCGTGTTGACCGAATCTAAGAGGAAACAAGCAAAGCCGAAAGATGGGGCTAATTTGGGAACGATGGATCGGAGGAGCTCACCGGATGAGAGCCAGGGGAGGCGAAGAAAACGGCACCACCGCCCCACCCGAGAACGGAGAGGAAGACGGTACGGCGATGGGCGCTGTACTTTTTTACTAAGCCCCTCGGCTTTGCTATATTTTTATAATCAGGTCGCGGCTCGTGTCACTGTTACTCTGGACTGGGCCGCAACGGCCCAGGCCCAGCCCGGAAGGGATCCACGAACGGGAACTGAAGTCTAGATCCGCGCGGCCCGAATCGCAAAGCGAACAACCCAATTCCCAGGACCCTCGCGCCCGCCGCATCCGCCGAAGCTGCTCGACCTCGACTCCAGCCCTCGCTCGCGCTCCTCGCCGCCATCGAGACGTCGCAGGTGAGGCAGCGCGAACCCCTCTCCATCCCGGGAGCCGCAGTCCCCCCGTCGACAACTAGTGTGCAATTCCGTTCCCGTAGCAGGTGCTGCTTTTCTCGTCCCAGAATTTGATCTGTTCCTGGCCAGGATTACTAGGTTTTAGTAGTGTCGACTTGTTACCGGGATGCCGCACCACTTCGGCAGTTTATCCGTAACAGTTTGCTTGGGATTGTTCGTGCTGCTGGCTGATTCAGTATCCTTGTTGCAGGAACGATGACCCGGCGGAACGGCTGTACGATCTACGTGGGCAATCTCCCCGGTGACATCCGCGAGAGGGAAGTAGATGATCTCTTCTACAAGGTGAGTGGTTAGTTGGATCGTGTACCGAGTTTCCGGCCCTGTTTACAGGGCTTCTCGTAGAATGCTAGATCGGTCGCGGGATGTTTTTGTAGTGTCAGAATGTCAGTCAAGCCTGTCAGTATATGATGTGGGGATATTAAAGGAGTGTTGGGAATAGTTTCTTTATGGCTCCAAATTGCTGAAGTGGAAGAGATGCCTATGATGTAATTTAGGGTTTGTTCATATTGATATTTGACGTGCAATAAGCTCTTGCTGTGAGTTTTACAATTGTGTGTGTTGGCCCATGTACTTGTTTTTTATCTTGTTTTCACATTCACCACCTATTTTGGTGATGATTGAATGTTCTGTTCATTGTGGACTTCACCACTGCTAACTGTGTTTTGCCTTCTAACACCATCTAGTCTAATATGGATGGAGCTCTGGAAGGGAAGGCAATGTGGATTGTGAATGGCCAATTTTTGTTTTTATCTCTACTTTGGTTGATTCACTTTTATTAGATGTTAATTTTATGTTTTACCTTCTGCTTCTGCAGTATGGACGTATCGTGGAAATTGACTTGAAAATTCCACCAAGGCCTCCTGGTTTTGCTTTTGTTGAGGTAAGTAGTCTGGCCTCCGTTCAATATGAGGATATTTTGTACTCATTTGATTCACACTCATAATTTGTGCTAGGTTCAATTTTTTTTTTTATCACAAACCTTGTGTTTTCAGTGGTGAATTTTTAGGAGGCTTTATACCTTCTTTAAGAAAACTAAAAAGAATATTGCCTGGAACGCTTATTGTTCCAACATGTCTAATATACAGTTGTACACAACAATGACAACCATGGAATAAATCAGCAATGCTTGCTCTATTAAATGTTAATGATGAAGGATTACTAAATTATTCTCTAAAATCAATAGTTTAGACAGGCTATGATGATGGAAGACTAACAACACAGTGATGCATTTTTGCAGTTTGAGGACCCACGTGATGCTGAAGATGCAATATATGGCCGTGATGGATACAACTTTGATGGCCATAGGTTGCGAGTAGGTGGATCATGACGAATACCTGTTTCATTAGAGATGGAGGTTACAAGGATGATAGCTATCTGAATTATTCTAATGTTATTTGTACTTTGTATCTAGGTGGAATTGGCTCATGGTGGACGAGGCCCATCTTCTTTTGATCGATCTAGCAGCTATAGCAGTGCTGGACAACGTGGTGCCTCTAAACGTTCTGATTACCGTGGTTTGTATTTTTTTTTATTCCCATATTTCAAAGCTTCAGCAACTTGAAATCTCTCTCGTATCTTACTGTATTGGATCATTGATTATGCAGTTATGGTTACTGGATTACCTTCTTCAGCATCATGGCAAGATCTCAAGGTTTGATGAAGATATAAGGTCATTAGCTATTGTTTTTGCCTCATAATCCTTAATTTTACTTTCATGTTCAGGATCATATGCGGCGAGCTGGTGATGTCTGTTTCACTGATGTGTATCGTGAGGCTGGAGGTTAGTTTTGACACGTTCTGATGTTATCAATTTATTACACATTGGGCTGACCTTTTTGGATAGCAAGACTGACATTCAAACTGTATCATATCATATTTTAGAAGGAATGTCTATTAATGCTCGTATCTAATTTTATGTTTATGATGATTGCAGCAACTATTGGAATAGCTGATTATACTAACTATGAAGATATGAAACGTGCGGTATGTTTAAAAGTGTTTTCTTCATCTTCCCTTTAAAGTATAGGTTATTTACTACCATAAGAAACTCTTCTACATATCATTGATCACTGGAAAAGGAGAAACTTCGTGATACGTGTAATCTTTGTACCTGTTCATGCATACTTCCATATTTCTATGAGGATATGTACTGACAACCAGTTACTTTTACCTTGTAGATAAGGAAGCTGGATGATTCTGAGTTCCGTAATGCTTTTTCAAGGACATATATCCGGGTATGGTCATCTTTTATCCTAATGATTTTGATTAGCAGTACCCAGATGCTGTATTGGCAAATTTATTTCATCTCATCTCAACTGAAAAGTAGCATGTTCTCATCATTTGTCTTGCTAAAAAGGTGAGGGAGTATGATGCTAGGCGCAGCCGTTCTCGCTCCAGAGGCAGAAGCCGTAGCCGCTCTAAGTCGAAAAGTAGAAGCCGTAGCCGCTCAGACTCGAGAAGCAGAAGCCGCAGTTGTAGCAAGAGTAGGAGCCCAAGGTACATTTTTCAATTTTATTCATGCTCAAATGTTGACTAGGGCACATATAAGATATTAACATGCATTTCTTTTTGTTGATTCCGATCTAGATCTGCTTCTCAGTCAAAATCACCTGTTAAGGCAAGGTATGAACAGTTAAATTTGGTATTATGGTTTGGAAAAGTTGGAAAACTTCTGTTTTCAAGAAACTAATGGTACCACAAAAATTTGGTATCTAATAATTGCAGGGGGGGGGGGGGGGGGGGGGGGAATATCAGTAGCCTAGTTTTTTTTTTTTCCTAGATTTGTTTTGAATTCCTTTTTGTTATTATACTTTATGGCTTAATATTATTCTTGTTGATGCTGTATTTTCATTTCATGAATTTGGATTTTCACTGCATCTGATCATTAACCTGTAATGGTGTGTGACTGGATAGCTATTCTTCATTGTTGAAGATTTGCTCTCTTTTCTTCACTAGATTGGGGCAATGTGAGGATCTGGGGATTGCATTGGTAGGATAATGGAATATTGAGAACATGATGGTTTGGAACGTTGGATAGTCAGCTGGATTGTGATGCACTGTATGACAAGTGGACTGCAACCAGCAATAGGAGCAAGATAGGGCTGGCTCCAAACATATACGGACTGGAATTTGTGGTATAATTGAATACTGTTGACTTCAGCACTTCCATTCTGAAATATAAAACCTTGGTCTCAGTGATGAGTTGTGCCCTTATCTTCAAATATAAATCTGAGCTTTAACATTGAGTTTTTTTTAGTAAAAAAGTTGCACGTCAAAAAAGGAAAGCTCTGGTCCTGTTGGACCATTTCAACCATGTTGGCTATATCTTTGTTTTATTGAATTGTAGTTCCTCTTATGAGAAATTGCAATTTCTAAATAGATTGAGCTTTAATATATATTCTTCAAAACAACCGAATGACGGAGGCATGAGTGGATATCTCATGTGGTCACGTAATATTTTCAGAATATATATATATATGGGTTCTACGATATTCAGATTAAATCATATTTTCATGCAGCATTATGGACTAACATTTTTTTATACATTGTGCAGATCACCATCCAGGTCCCCTCATGTTTCTGTAAGTTTTTGGAATAAATAATGCATTTTTATCCAATACTTTTTTATGTGACCAGTTAAGTGTTGTACAGCCCCCGCGTGACAAGTCTGCAAGCAGGAGTCCTGCCAGGAGCAAAAGTCTGCCCCGATCTTGTTCTCCGGTATGTTCTCAACGGCTCCAAACCTTCATACTATTAGTCACTTGTTGGTGTGCTAGCATATATTATATGTATTGTCTGTTTGATTGCAGGCAAAACCTGAATGAATCGTGTTCTGAACATGAAACATTCAGAAATGCAGAGCTCGAGCTAAAACATTGCTATATGAATTATGAGCACTGTGCTAGTAGCATTGCTATTCCTTTCATATTTTTGCAAGTACTCTCTTCTTTGAGGAGGTCACTGTATGCTACTACTTTGTAGTTGACAGGATGCAAACGTTGTTGAAGTTTAAACTTAGCAGAACGATGGCTTTGATGAGCTCCATTCATTGGTCGAGCTCACCCATTCCTTTCAAATCTTAACTGATTACTGCAAAAAGATTGTTGTGTGGAGTCATTATTAGTTTGTTATTCTTTGATGCACTCCCTCGTGGAAAGAATGGAATTCAACCATCTGTTGTCCCAAAAAAAAATTGATTAGTTGCAATTGTTTGCTTTTGTTTAATCAACAGATATGAAGAATAAAAAGAGTTCAGATAGAAGTATCATATTTTTTTCTAACTTTTTCTTGATATGTGATAATCTTTTTGGTACGGAAGGAGTATCATTCTGTATCATTTGTGGCTTGCAATCATTAATGTGTGTTCCCTTTGGCCACGGTGTGTATGGCATGTTTTACCTGCCTTGAGGTTGTTCTCTAATCCCTACTGAACTAAGGGAGGTTGTTACCCACTGCACTGAGGGAAGCGAGTGATCTGTTGTGTTCCTCTGCAATACTGGGATTTTGCGTTTGACATAGGTCTGATAGGCCTGCCATTAGTGCGTAATAACGATGAGGTGCCACTATAGGATTGATAATAACAAGATATCGCGTGGACCATGTGCTTGGTCGCTTGGATGTTATGTTATTAACACCTGGATTGGGAACTGGCGATGCATTTTCAGCATGTGTTGCCACCTGCTTGGACTTTGGACTTCCTGGAGTGGACATACATGATCCGTGCACCTGCCTGCAGGAGCATTCGGTTGCAGGATGATGCGTTTTCTGAAAACATTACCTGCCTGCAGGAGCATTTGGTTGCAGGATGATGTGTTCTATGAAAACATGCGGGTACCCTACCGTGAATAGAACTTGATGCGTTTTCTGAAAACATTCAGGTACCCTACCGTGAATAGAACTTTGGGCCTGATTGAATATCGGTTTTAGCAATGGCATCGTATGCTATGGAAACTAGTTTTGCGTGGAAACTACGAAAACTTTAATCAAGGTCGCAGGATTCTAATCCGATGGCTATAACTAAAGGTGGGTAAGTTTAGCACTTAAACCCTCCCACTCATCCTATATGATTCGGGATTACGCAGAACACCCCTTACTCTAACACCATCCCGATCGTGTCTGGGTCCGTCCGCTCGTGGTCAGCGTTGGTCTCGGTCTTTTCATCGCATAACCTCCGTGGCCTCCGTGCATGTTAAGGTCGCGACGTACGGCGCCGCCGCCTTGCTTTCCTCGGTGGCAGGCAGCCCTCGGAGGCAGACTCCCTCGCCTTGGAGCTCCCCCGCCTTGGAAATCCCTGTGACCCGCGATCACCAGTCGACATCGGTGGCCATGGAGGCCCCTGCTGTCGCCACGGAGACGGCCTCTGCCGGTGCCAACAAGTCTCAGGTTGCCTAAGCTGAATCCTTTTCCGAGTTAGTACTAAGTTGCATAGAACATACGTTTTTTTGGCGAAGAACTAGTTTACCTTGAACTGGAGCATTCACGTCGTGGTGCTGCTGTTCGACCATCTGCAGCCGGCGGCGGACACGTCCGAGTTCTGCCGCTGCTACGTCCGAGCATGAACAGGAGCATGCACGTCGTGGTGCTCCTCGCGACTCCGGGCCTTACCCCTGCAACTTCGGGTGCCTCCAGGATTGCTTCAACAACGCCTAGCTGTTGCCGCGGCCGGCGCGTCCGAAGTCCGCCGACTGCAATTGCATCTGCCTCATCCAGCCGGCGGCACTGCGGTGTCCGAGGAGGAGCTCGCGCAATGCCAAATCGCGACGGTCGCGGAGATGCGTTGGGTGGGCGTCAAACGGGAGTCACGACGTAGGGGGGTGGCGCGACGGCGGAGTCGCGACATAACGGAGACGGTGGGCTGCTGGGGTGATTTGGGAAAAATAGATTAGATGAGATAAGTGAGGGGTTTAAGTGTCAAATTAACCCACATTTACCTCAGCCATCAGATTAGAAAGATGTGGTCTTGATTAGAGTTTTCATAGTTTGCATAGCTAACTGGTTTGCATAGCATACGATGCCTTTAGCAATACCATGATTATGAAACTACCATCAAGTGGGTATGTCCGCTTAGGGAGCGGCACAAGTGCTTGCGCCGGTGCTTACTGATTACCATAAGTTGTTTTCGTAGTACTTTGTATCAAACAAGCCCCTATATTTCAAAGGTGAACTCAGATTAAAGATTAGTACTTTACAGATTAGAAAAGGCAGGATTGCAAGAGGTTTAGAAGAGGGATGCTTTGAAGAAGGGGATTCATATATAGGATGGAAGCAATGTCGCACTCCTGTCTGTTTGGATTTATTTTATTCTAGAGGAATCAGAATCTGAATTATGGACTAGGCTATTTGACTTATAATTTAATATTTCCTAACTTTTCAAATTTATAAATACTAATATATCTTAAATCTTAAATTTTTGGTGAAGAAGGTAGAAATTGATTAAATAGATTTGCATACTATGATGCTGCTATGCAACTTATAGCACAGTTTTGGCTCGCTCCCCTATAACAAAAGTGTAGCATACACGTATCTCTACAATATGGCCAAATTAGTATACAAGTATATTTCACATGTGGCCATATTAACTTAATTGGTTTGTATCTATTTTGATTATTAGACTAAATTTTAATTGCAATGATCCAACACAGGGTCCTATATAGTTTTGAGATATATCTCTTAAGAGACACATCCAGTCTCCAACACATACAAGTTTTATTTGATTTTTTTGAAACACATTAGGAGTACAAATACTCACATACATGCATGCACATTTACCTTTACATTGAATCGACAAGTAAGATTGACGAGATCACCACGGGGCTTCTCACTATTGATGAATATTTTGCCTAACAATGTCTACAAGTGAATTGAATAGAGTCCAAACTTAAATCGAGTTAACTAGTATGAACTTCCTTGTGCACCATTTCCTTTGAACAGGGATGCAATATACAAGTAGATCATGCAGAAACCTTAATTTGGAAATTCAAACAATAGATGAGATCAAACCAGTAAGACACAAGATTTATTCCGAGTAAGGCTTGCCTACATCATCATTTTTAATCTCTACTATAAAGCGAAACTTCTTTCCTCACCTCTCTCTATTCAAATTAATGGCTTACAATATATCAATGTTAGATCAATGGCCCAGGTGAAAAGTTTATTCAGGCTTCTCACCCTCCTTCTCACCGGCGCCCACGCGCCGTCTCACCCGCGCCCACACGCCCGAAATCACGCAACAATCATCACGCAATCACGCCGGTCCCTCCAAATTCAAATTCCGAAAGCGCGCGTGCGTCTTGCGCCTCGGCAAGGCCGCGATCTACTCGGCTCCCTCGCTCGCCGCCACCGTCGCGAACTTCCTCGACGCCACCATCGACTCGGCGACGTTGCGATCTCCTCGCCGCCACCGTCGCCTCGGCCGCGATCTACTCTGTTTCAGCGCACGTCCGCCTGGTTAGCACGCCGTGATCTCTCCTAGGCGAGGTCGAGGTCGCGAAATCCGCAGTAACTCGCCGGGGCGCCAGGCGCTGCACAACGAGGCGCCACAAGTCCGCGGGCCGCGATCTCTTCGGTGAGTCGCTGCGGCGACGTCGCGACTTCTTCGGCGTCGCACGTCCGCGTCGCGATCTCCTCGGTGAGTCGCCGCAGCGTCGCACGTCCGTGTGCCGCCAGCCATGATCTTCTAGACGAGGTCGCGAACTCCTCGGTGACTCACCGTGCTCCGATCTCTGAGTGCCCGCGTACAGGCAGGGAACCACACCGACAAGCCCACGTACACGCTGGAGGAGATCAGCTGCGGCGGCCGGTGGAGATCGTCAACTGACGGTTACACATCAGGTGATTCGTAGGCAAAATAATTGCTACATATATGATCTGGTCGATGCAAAATAATTACCTTCGCTTGTGGTAATTGCTACATATATAATACAAATGCCGTTGCCTGATATTAAAAATGCAATTCAGTCAATACAGATCATACTTTTTCCTTGTCTCATTGCTATCTAATCCTGGAACATGCATGTGTTATCTCCATCCCAAAATAATGTTGATACAGTACATCAATGTCTACGCCCGAAAATACAAACGGCGCACTAAGCGAAATCAGCACCAGCGAAGGTAACATTTGACACTGCGTTCGTATTTATATAGCAATGAGATAGAAGTTACTTATTCATTTTCTATAAACAGATGAGGCCCGACGGTCAAGGGAAGAGCAAAACTTGCGGATGTGTACACAGAGATACAAACAGCGCGCTAAGTGATATCACCAGCATCGAAGGTATGATTTCACACAGTATATATAGTAGCGGTATATAATCTACCACTCTAGGTGTTTTATTCATTTCCTACTATAATAGATGAGGCTCGGGGGGTCAAGGGAAGAACGAAACTTGCAGAAACGGATTCTCGAGATGAGATGTCCGATGAAAAAAGGGATGAAATGAGGAGGAAGCAACGTGAGTACCAACGTCGGTACCGAGAAAGGAAGAAGGCAGAATCCCAAAACATTACCACTACTCATACTTTAACTGAACCTGGTAAACATTGTTTCTTAAAGTCTAAGTCTTTATATATTCAAACTAATGCTTATGGAATTGTCATAACAATATTCAGGTACTAACCATTCTCAAGTGGACCAGAACTCCCCAATGTTATTGGACAAGGAAAATATACAACCTACTGCAGATGGGGGTCATATACATAATGACATTGGCACCTCAACCGCACCAAGAAGTAGACTATTTCAATCAAGATTGGTACCTTCATGTTTATATTTATGACAAATCAATTTCTTTTATTCACTTCTGTGAACGAAATAATGCAGGGGTCAATCATTGTGAAATAGAACAAAACTCACCAGTTATATTGGTGGATGATAATACCCAACCAACTGGACATGGGGATCATAGGCTATTTCTAGCAAGCGGTAAAGGGTCTTTTTTTAATCTCTTCTATTATTTATTACAAACGGTGACCTACATGCTAATTTATGACAAACGGTATCCTACAGATATATCTAACACTACGGTGGACAGAAGGAACGCACAACAACGTAAGAGAAGAGCTGAGATGACCGACGAACAAAGAGAAGAGAGTAGACGAAAGGGCCGTGAGTACCAACGTCAATATCGAGCAAAGAAGAAGGCCGAATTGCAAAATAGTGGCACCACATCTGTTGTTAGTCAAGACAATAACATATTAATTGAGCAGGCAACCGCGCCCACAGGTAAGAAGTATATGAGCGGTTGTGCGTTTAATTAATTTCAACCACCACGTGAAATTTGCCATGCAACCTGAAATTGGTTACATATGTCAAGGTGCAGTTATAGGACCTGGATTACCGACTATAACGGAGAATGATGAGTCTGAAGAAGCCATCAGATTGGATGCACAGAAATGATAATTATGTTCCACTGCCCAGAGGACCACGAACTGTCGTTGCTGATCAATTGCCTACCATTGTTCAGTCAGGTGAGCACAACCATTTTGATTGTGCATACTATGGATCCACTGCAAAATCAATGTGCTTTGCCAGGAACTAGTAAAGATATGGAATCTCCAATTACATTCCAAGCTATTGCTAGAATGTTCATGCTCGCCATGGGACTATCAAAATCAACGAGAAACCACGTTCTTCATGGCAGTGAAAATACCTTGTATGTGTAACAAAAGTTACATCAAACACTAAAGACTCGTAATCACTTATCATTTGGTTCAATTTTGACGTAATAAAAACAAATATTTCAGTTTTATACACCAAATAAATAACTGATCTTGTACAGAAACTTGGGAGGCTTTCTTGTATATAATTTTATGAAGCTATAGAACAGTGTAAGACTGCCGCCGATCAACAATGTAAGCACATGCAGTCTCCAACTATATTTGCGTCACTATACGAATAAATAATGACATAATATTATCTGCCATGCACAACTATCAACATCACTGAGGAGAGAGTTTTTGGCTGACATTTTGACGAGTCGTGGAAACGAGTATTACGACAACATCCCTAAAGATAACCAATATTTGATTAAGAAGTTAGGGAAAATGTAAAGATGTCTACTTATATGCAGTGATGATTCCCAACATGTATATAGACTCAAAAATAATTGTCTAAAAGTAAAACTCTACAAAAATAAATTAGTTGATTTATATAGCATTTCCTAGAAAAAAACCGTAGCGTTAGCACGGGCATTATAGTAACCACAAAGGCTTGGAGTCTCTTCCAACTCCCACCTCTTCTCAAGTGAACCACAAATATTAAGTTTGAGCGTTTCCACTAGATTCACAAGGGCAATACAAACTTCTAGGTGCTCAACCATAGCAGATTAGAAGCCCTAAGGCAACCTCTAGACATTGTGGAGTCCAAGCTCCAAGAGAACAAACTCAAACCACAATCTAAAAAGGAGAAATAAGTGTTCTGAGAGGTTGTTTTCTCACTAGCTATCTAATTCACTTCTTAGGCCAATCTCTCAAGGGATGTCACCAAAAACCAAAGGGGGAGGCTGGGGAGCCTTCAATAGAGCTAGTGAGTGCAGTCCAGGAGTTGGTGAGTGAGTAAATAGAACATGCTACCGTTAAAGAAGGGAGAGATTATATATACCTCTCTCCACTTTTCAAACTATAAAATATAATAAATATGGAAGTTCCGCACTTAATGCGAAACTTGTGTGGTGTAAAATACGATTGCCCAATTGCGGAACTTCCACGAAGGCCAAAAAAGGATAGGAGTTGGGCTTTTTCAAGCTCTAGTTTTGCTTGTTCATGGTTTTTCTTGAGCTTACCAATTTGTGTTCCTTTTAATAGTATGGCTTTTTCCTATATCCAATATTTAAAATAGAAGTGTAAAGTAAGCCCTCGTCATGATCAAAGCAACACAATGTTTCAATTGGAGGGTCATGCCCATCATCAATTGTATGTCTTAAATTCAGTTTGTCCTTTATATAAAACATGGATGATTCCTGACCCATCCATCGTTATAAAGTGTATTTTGCTCTAAAAAATATCAAATCTCACAAAATTTGACCAAATGTTAGCCAAATCATATGCATGTCTACAATATAAAAGGTACATCAATTAATTGAAATTTCAATTATCGTTAAGGTGATGTGAGAGCAATTGACAACATAAGAAAAAAAACACTATTATTAAGATCTATGTCTGTGGACTTTGTTATTGTAAAGCACTCATATATCTAGCGCAAACCAACCACTCCGTGCAAACCATGCAAACCAACTACGGGGGAGAGGTGGGAGGTGAGATTTGTAAAAGTGTGACTAAGAGCGGATAATTAAGTGCAAAATTACACTTTTGCAAGAGCGGATAATTAAGTGCAAAATTATACTTTTGCAAATCCACCTCCAATCTCTCTTTGCAGTTGGTTTGTACGCAGTGGTTGGTTTGCACTTGATATGTTGCCTATATATATTGGTCGGCTAAGAGAGTATCAAATGCTCTCCGTCCCAAATATTATAGTACTTCTAAAATGGCTTAACTATCTATCGAAAATGTTGTCAAATAGTATTAGTGACAAATAATGTTGCACGATGCTTTATGGAGCAAACTTGAATTATATATAAGATCTTATATTACTTTATGTGACAAATTTAAAACAAAGATAATATATGTTTGTGAAGTATCGACGGGTCATGCATGTCTATATTGAATTTTATTTGTAAGAAAAAATGAGAACCCATTTGGAACGCAAGAGTTTATAAGGATTATATAATAATTAAACAGAAAGTTGTCAAGCTTGATCAGTGAAGATGCTTCTGGGTGAAGCAGTGAAGATGCCGCTCGGGATGGGGACACTAGGTTTTGATGGCGCGGATGCTGTTTCTGTGGTAGGAAGCGTACCGACTTGCTACCCTCAACTTGCTGCAATAGCCAATAAATGGGATAAGAGGAACGCAGAGGAAAGCTCACCACAGGTGTAATGATCGTCATCCAAGGAATTCACCGGAGGAGCGGCGTTGGTCACCGAGAAGTTGCTGGAACCGAGATGAACATGACGAGGCAGTGCGGCGACCTTCGGCGGCGGCGACGGCGCGACAAAGAGGCATGACTAGGTGCACGAGCAGGTGCAGACACACGAGTGATATTGCAGGGTGCGCGGGCTGCCGCGGTGGTGGTGCAGTGGCACGAGGTCAAGGGCGAGGGCGAGGGCGCGGCGGTTATGTATGGAAAGGAGCGGGGCGCTCGATCAGGACGGGACACAAGGCTTAGATGATAGTTTAGGGGCGGGACGGTGGCGCTATAGGAAATGAGCCGGAGACGGTTGGAAGGAAGGGGAGGCAACGCTTGTGGAGCCCTGAGGCGGCGGGGCGTGGGTGTGGAAGGTTTCAAACTTGCAGCTTTTGGTGTGATATACTATATGATATTATGATCCCAAATTACGTACTCCAGTGTAATATATATTATTAGCTGAAACAAACATGTTGATTTATTTACGCGTGCTGCATGCACATGTCTAAAATAGTTATTTTCTATCAAGAAATAACAATTAAACTTTTAGAATTTTATTACATTAACTTATAAAACTCTTCATAGTTTAGAAGTATCGTTAAGATCGATGTCCATAGACTCTCATTGTAAAGTATGTCGGCTAAGAGAGTATAAGATGCACTCTCAACCCATAAGGAAACATATTATTGGATTTCTATGATGAGTCAGTGATAAAGAAAAATGACCTAACTAAAAATACTGTCAAATAGTATCAGTATCAAATGGTGCTGCACAATGCTTTGCGGAGCAAATCTGAATTATATAAGATCTTATTACTTTATGTGACAAAGAGAGTATATGATTTGTTTCAAAAACAACACAGAGTATGTTCGTGAAATATCGATGGGTCATGCATATCTATACTGGATTTTGTTTGCGAGAGAAAAATGAGAATCCGTTTGGAACGCGAGAGTTTATAAGAATTGTATAATAATTCAAAAGAATTTTGTCGAACCTAACAATGCCGCCTGAAAACCATTGGGCTCTTTTTCCGGTCGTTTACGTGCCGAGAAGTACAGTAGCCGCCAACCATTTGCAACAGTGCAGGCGCAACCGGCGTCCACACGTTGCATTGCAGCCGCACAAAATAATTGGTGCCGCTAGATTACATCACCACCACAGAAATCCTCCGCATTAATCCCCAGTTCGCTACCGAATTATCAAAAGAGAAAAAAAAAGGAGCGAATAAACAATCCACCGGTCTCCTACCTCCGCGGAAGCACCGCCGATCGCCATGGACCGACGCCAGCAGGCGGAGGAGGGTGGGGGGAGCGCGCGCGTCGTCAGGACGGCGCTGGCCGAGGCGGCGTCGCCGCTGTCCGCTCTGGCGGACGACGTGCTGCTGCAGATCCTGGGACGGCTGGAGGCGGACCCGCGGGACTGGGCGCGGGCGTCGTGCGCGTCCCCGCGCCTCGCCGCGCTGCTCCGGGCGGCCTGCCTCCCGCCGCGCCTGTCGCGGGCGCTCCCCACCGAGCTCCTCCCCGCGCCGCCCCCGGACGGGGCGCCCGCCGCCTGGGCCGCGCTCCACAAGCTCTCCGTCTGCTGCCCGGGCCTCCGCCGCGCCGGGGTGCTCCTCGAGCCCACCGACGATTTCGGCCTTGAGCTCGACATCGGGCCGGACGTCCACATCTGCGCCACCCCTACCGACGCCGACGCCGCCTCCGTTGAGGGGTTCGACGAGGCCACGGCCACCTCCCGCGACTGCAGGGGCGACGTCGACGTCGTCGTGGCCGCCGGGAGCGCGCCCCCCGGCGCCGCTGGCAAATCTGCCAACGCCGCCGCGTGGTCGCTGTACGACGACCTGTACCTCGACGCGGCGTACGACTGCTCGTCCGAGCCGCAGATCCCGCCTACTGCGGCTGCGGAACCCACACCCTCCCCGTCCACGCCCGTGGCGGCGATCCGTGACGTGGACGAAGCAGCCACCACAAATGCTGACTCGTGCGGCGTCGTCGCCCGGCGCGCCGTGGTGGCCGGGAGCCGACGGCACCCGCGGCGGTGGCTGGGCACCGTGGGCGCGCACCTGGCGTCGGGGTCCTGGACGCTGAGCCGCGAGCAGGGGAACAAGCTCCTCGCCAGCCGCTTCCGCGGCGACCGGCTCTACCTCTGCGACTGGCCGGGGTGCGTGCACGCCGAGGAGCGGCGCAAGTACATGGTCTTCCGCGGCGTGTTCCACAACTTCGCCCGCTCCCAGGTGCGGCGCGCGCTCAGGGACACGCGCCGCCCCACCGTCGCCGTCGAGTGCGCCTTCTGCGGCTGCAAGGAGGCCTGGGACCTCTACTCGGCCTTCTGCCTCCGCGGTTTCTACGGCTACCACGACGACGGCGAGCCCGTCGTGCGCGCCTACGTCTGCGAGAACGGACACGTCGCCGGCGCGTGGACCGAGCGCCCGCTCTACTCCTGATCTGATCTTGGAGTGCCCACTCCGACTGACATGGTATTGCTTCGAAGACACCCCCTGCCATTGCCAGACACTCCTAGCATTTGAGCTAGTAGCATATGCCTTCTGCTGTTTCTACACATTACTATGCGTGTCCGCATATAGCGACGCGGATTTTCGTAATGTTCTGGATATAATATGTAGGATGTGTATTCTTTCTTATTGCTGTTGTTTATGAGGATGGATGAGTAGAATAAGAATGCCGATTGATTTGCAGAATAGGCGATAAAAGGTTTGCATAATTTGTAACCCTCATGCTATGAGAAATTGGAGCTGCTGTTTTATTGTCACACTACAGTGTGTGTGTTTTGTTTGTTTTCGGTTCTACTTGAGTGAGACGAGCTCTTATATTTGTATCTGGAGTACAGGATTCACACGGTGCAAACAATCCTGCTTACTTGTACCAAATACCTTGATATTGCAATTGAAAACTAAGTTCTCTATGCCTTCAGTGCTTCAGTATGGCTGCCTGTTTTTGGATTTGTTCAGTCTTACTTCAACCCATGCATTATTTTCTTCAATTCACTAGTATCTCATGATCTTTCTTATGTTCAGTTCAGCCTGCATAGCTGCATCTACGGGATAGCCTTTCTTTGTTCATATATTGTTCTTGCAGTCACTAAATTGAGTATTCTAAGCTGCAACTTGCGGGCATGTACTTCTACTTGGCACTTGGCAGAGTGTCCAAGAAAAGATTGACTCATGTGCACTTCCCTTTTTGGCAACGATTCTGCATGAACGTGCAAGCTTTTTTTAACCCTGCGTTTCCTTGCATCACGTCATGCCTCAACATTGTTTATCCATAGGGCTGGCGTGGGCGCGTGGCGGCCGCTCGGTCACCATCTAACCGACAATGAACCAAGCAGGGCTACATTATATATAATATATATATTAAAAAAAGTGATTCGTACTCCGCTTACATGGATATTTTATATAAAATAGCTATGAAATATCTTGTTTCTCCAACGAGTTATAGAAAATACTATCAATATTTACATCTCTAAATAAGTGTATTATGAAAACATATGTCATAATTAATCTAGTGGTACTCCCTCTATCCATAGAAGAATGAATTTTTTCAGTCCTTTTTTACAGAAAACAAGCACTTAGCAGCAAACCGGTGCAAAGTAGGTACAAAGTTCAAATTGTACATCAATAAGAGCCTCAGCTAGAGGACATCCAGTAGCATGTAAAGGATTTGAACAAGAAAAGTTGCTGGATGTTGAGGCAGAATCAGAGTGTTTAAAAGCTTGATTAGCTAGAGAATGCGCTGTAATTTTTCATGCAGAACTAGGATAGAATTTCCTTCATTGTTGTTGATAAACCTTTGGGTATAAGGCTTGATCTTCCAATCCGGTGGGGCTTCATGATTGCGACCATTCAAGAAGTTGGCCAGAATTTGATTGTCCATTAGAAAATTCACCTGATTCGGAGAGACTTTGTAACGTTACTTTGTTTATTTTAATAAAATTCCACTAGGGGTGTTGGCCCTCCTGTCCATAAAAAAGAAGAAGAATGCAATTATGCAAACTGTTCTAGTCAAGCTAGCTCAAGGTTGACTAAATCTGTAATAAATAATATTAATATTTATGTCTCCAAATAAGTTTATAATGAAAATATATTCCATTTGATTTCTTTGAGAATTTTATTCTTTTGTGGACAGAGTGAATAATTATTATCCATTTAGTTGTCATTTCTCTTTTAGAGAAACAGGGCTCACCAACAGCAATGCCATCATGTTCATATAGTTTCTGGTTTTGTAGTTCAGGTGTAATGTTCAACAGTTCGCTAGCAGCTTTTGTAACATTGTTGTTTCAGACTGGATAACAAAAATATATAATTTTTTTAAGGGCGGCAAGAGGCGAATAAAAAGAAAATAGAAACGTTTACATTCACTACAACACAACCATAGAAAGAACCACTACTAGAACCGCTACCACCAAGCATACAAGCTGGAAGAAGCACAACTACGGCACGCAGGCCATCGCTCCACTGGACAGACCATTTTGGAGGAAAAGAAAACGCCACCCGAGAGGAGGCAACAAAAGCTTGAGAACTAGAAGATCCGTCAGTTTCGTTGGTGTAAAAATATATAATTGCTGACGGTCGTTAACGATGACATTATACCTTCAATTAATACATAACATAATGACAAAAGAGTTATTAGTGCATAGTTATAGGGTTTGAATCTAACAAGTTTCACGAGTTGTGTTGTTCTCACTTGTTTTGAAGATTATCAATATTTTATTATCAAAAAGTACCTCAGGTGATGAATCTAAGCACACCATTATGAAGAGCTCGTCGAGACGATCGAAACGGACATGTCATTTGCTATATTTGGGGTCCCGACGAGAGAGTCCCTCATCAATACAACAAGATCCTTCTAGAAGTCCCAGAATTATCATCAAGCAAGAGTTTTATGATGACAATTTCCACAGCTTTGGTGAATTGTGAATTTTCAGGGATAAAAACAGAATAATCCGAAAAAGTGTAGGAGCCAAGGAACCGAACCAAATCAAGTCGGATTTTCGCAAGATTTGATGGGAAGGATCTAGAAGACACCAGAGGATGCTCGAACAAGACGTGAGCACGGCGGCTACCAGGTGGGGCCGGCCGGCCCCACATGCCAGGCCGACCGGCTTGGGCCCACATGAAAGCGAGCTCCACTTCGTGTGACGGCCTCCAACATATCTCTACGACGTATCTTGACCCTTGTTTCATGTCAGTTTGCTCCGAAGGCTGCGGTTTATCCCACCGGGCTATATAAGCAGAGGCAGACCCCCCTTGAGGCATCAATCAATCAGATCAATCATCAATCAATAGTTGATCTCTCATTCAGAAGGCTAGAGAGAAAAGCTAGGGTTTCCAATTAGAAGATTAGAGCTCTATTTCAACTTTAGGGTTAGATCTGGCTAGATACAAGTAGAGTTGAGCGCGGCTCAGGATTTTGGATCATCATCAGGAGATTTGGTAATTCTACCCTTATATCTCATAATTAAGACTTCTTGCTACTTCAATATCATTATGTTCTTATTTATCATGTTCTTGGTTTGTTTTAGTTCTATCTTTGGTATAGTTATGATTGATAATAAGTTTATGCATATGTTTGTAAAGTACCTAGTTCAACTCCAGATTGGACTAGGTGGTAGAGATAATGTAGACATGGTGTTTAGATTATATTTACCTGCGAATGCACCCTATTTTTCGGGCCATGTGGTAGATCGCGAAGGTGATTTTTATAGCTTCGTTAAGTCCTCTGTAGTCCTGTCGATGGGGGACCCACGGGGCTCCCCACGGAGAAGACATAAGAAGACCTAGTCCAATTAGAATTTCTTTCATGTAATCTTACTAGGACTAGTTACACGTAATCCTACTAGGAACTCTACTTTGTAACTGAGTAGAAAACCTGCCCCTGGAATATATAAAGGAGGGCAGGGCTTCCTAGATCGGCAACTTGACCTCCAGCATGTCAGACCAATACAATCTCCACAATAGACCTCACGGTCTAGAAAAAGAGGCGAACTACACAGTGCACCACGACCCCTCATACTCATCAATACAACGCAACAGGCTCACGCCGACTGGACGTAAAGGCTTTTACTCGACCTAAGTCGAGGGCCTGAACCAGTATAAAATCGTTTGTCTCGTCAAACTTGTTGCCGTAACCATCGAGTTCCGCAGTCGGCTAAGCTCTTACGAACAAAAACACCCTTCCGGATACCCCGGTGGTGGGCTATCGGTGATAAAACATCGACAGTTGGCGCGCCAGATAGCGGCTTTCGGCGGAGTGTACACCGAGAGTTCGGCGGACCACACCTTCAAAATGAGTTTTTTCAATGGTAGCTCGTCGGCCCTCGTCGACAAGTTGCTGCAGCTCAGAGGACCTCAAGATCAAGATTCGTAGTGGCGTTCGTCGGCCTTCGTCGACAAGTTGCTGCGGCTCTCGTCAACCTTCAAGATCAACGACGCGTTCTCAGAAGCAGTCTCGTGCAATCCAATCGCATGCAGGCTGCCGCTGGGAACACGAAGATCAGCAAGATCATCAACACCCACGCATTCTCGACGACAGTTCTGTGCGTTCAAGTATTGGCACAAACTGTAATTGGGAAACTGCACATACACCAGTTTACGGGAACCGACGGCGACCAGTCTCCGGAAGCAGCAGAAGAAGCTTCACCACGTTCGCATACCAGATCAAGATCCCGACGTCAAAGTTACAGCAGCCCCATCGTCACGGCGCCGACCCGACGTCTCGACGCACCAGCCAAGTTCAGATCGGATCCAATTTCTGCAAAGCACAAAACCAAATTCAAGACGGACGACAGCTGTATCCAGGAGGAAGTGCATCTACGATCACCAGGCAAGAATCAGAAGGCTACTCGACCACGGCAAGGGTCCAACGTCTACATGTTTTCTAATCAAGCTAGCATCGACTTCGGCGAGAAGACCTGGCACTATTCGACTCGGATAAAAGCCCAACTCAGATACAAACTCGACTCGGACAAGCTACAGGTTCAAGAGGCACGCAAGATAACCACGACGCGTTCAGACCACTCCACGACAACGCGACGAAGTCTGGCTACCACCAACTCGGATACGGAGGCCAGAACAACTCGAATACGGAAGACAAAGCAAGCAAGGCCAACGCACGCACGTTGGTACATACACGTACAAGACCGGATGAAGACCAACCAAGCAAGCGATGAAGCAAACCAAGGCCAAAAGTACACACATATATATATATACACACGGAAGCAAAGCAAGCAAGCTAGCCAGGAGATGAAAGATACTACGGCATCATGTACTTATACGAGCACTCAGCCAACAAGCCGACGGCACCAAGCAAGCCGACAGATCACGAGCAAGCAACTGAGTTCTGGGAACCAGGCAACGTGTTCCGGGTTGTTTCAGTACTCTAACAGGTTCCACCCATCAACAAAATAACTCGGCCAAGCTGTCCGACTACTCCAGGCTGTTCAACTACATCAAGTATCATCAAGCAAGTTATCGACTCCGCTTCCATCAACTCGGACGCCATGTCAACAACTCGGACGCAGTACCCGACTACTCGTCCGAACAACTGCAACCATGAACCAAGCTAAGTAACGTCTCTTCTAAATATTCTCAGATAATTATTTATGTGGCATTATGGTGGCACTACCCCAACAACTCAACAGTTTTAAGCTTGTAGTCTACCTCTGTGCTATCTGTGCCAGGTAAAATCCGCCACGCCGACCATCAGCGACATGGTCAACTCGTCGATTGTTTCAAGTCGGCTTCAAATATGACCCGCGAGGCGTCACCAAAAACAACTCAAAGTACCCGGCGAGTCAGCACGAGCCGTCCGAAGCCGGAAGCTGACTACAACTATCGGACCTCTTGCCGGACTACCGCTCGTCGTCTAACTTATGATCAAGCAGCCAAGCGACATGCACGCAAGTACGCTCGTCCGACGACAACCCGACATGTTACAACAAATCAAGCCGAGTTCTTGAGACCATGAAGAGCAAGCTACAAGGCCAAGTGTCTGCTCTGCGTCATGTCAAATCATCCAAGCAAGAAGCAGATCACAAACAAGCCGTTTGAGTAGCAAAACACTCAAACACATTATTTGCAACTACTCGACAACAAGACCAAACCGATGCTTAGGGGCTTCCGAGCCCAAATTTCTTGAAAAGTTCTAGGTGGGGGCGATACGGCTTCTCCGATGAGAAGATTGTCCACCCGAAGCCCTAAACTCTCAAGAACTTCGCTAGAGATGATCAGTAAGCGTCCCCACAAAGGAGGACAACCAATAACAGAGCAGAGTCCTAGCTCTCTGCATGTCCCTTACAAAAAAAGAGAAGACTACAAGCATCCTCACGAAGGACAACCAATGACAGAGCAGAGTCCTAGCTCTCTGCACGTCCCTTACAAAAAAAGATCAGAAACATCCTCATGAAGAAGAGCAAGAACCAACGACGACGTAGAGTCTGAGCTCTCTGCACCCCTATAAAAGCAAAATCAGAAGTACCCTCATGAAGACGACAGACAACCAATGAAGAAGATCAGAGCTCCAACTTTGAACGCGATGACACTTCTGGAGAGAACTCCCCGTTGTCCCTTGCGGGTTCATCGACCAAGCTATCACCTGGAGCATATGGCTTTGAGAACTCCCCGCTGTCCCTTGCGGGTTCATCGATCAAGCAGTCATCTGGAGCATGAGGCACTGAGAACTCCCCGCTGTCCCTTGCAGGTTCATATACCAACCTTCTATTGTGCTATGGGGTGATCTCATAGCGTGCCTACATGGAGTATAGTACTTAGTACCGCTCCATGGACAGGCTAGCCACCCGACGCGCGGCTCCAGGCTTGGATCAGGGCACACCGTGTCTGTCCAGGATCGGGCCTCTCTGGGTGAATCAGGGCACTTGTGTCGGTTCACGATCAGAGAGTACTGCGAGTTCAGAAGACCAAACCTTTTCACAACAGTGGGATCAGGGCACTCCATGTCGGTCCAGGATCTTGGCTCCCCACTTTGCGTGCCGTGTGCACAGAGCACTGAGTTGGATCAGGGCACACCGTGTCGGTCCGCTCGGGCCTTTCTGGGGTGAATAAGAGCTCTGATGTCGGATTCATGATAAAAAAATTTTCCTTCTTACTACGAAACGAGAATGCAGTTGAACCCGGGCACATAGTGCTGGTTCGGGAGTCAAAACCTTTCACTAAAATAACGGGATCAGGGCACAACATGTCGGTCTAGGATCTTTGGCTCCCCACTTTGCTTGTGATGTGATGGAGAGCATAACTTACTGGACTAAACTCAGGCACACTGTGCGGGTTCAGGTTCAGATATAAACTACGCTGCGGCATGATGCAGCACAACTCAAAACAACTCCGGCTCAACGGTGGCCACAACACTATCAGCGGGTAGTACGACACAACATAAACAACTCTATCTTAGCATTAGCCACTACACTATCAGCGGGTAGTACAAAGCAACAGAAACAACTCTGGCTCAGTATTAGCCACTACGCTACCAGCGAGTAGTATGAAACAATGGGAGCAAGAACAACTCAAGGCGGGATGAAGCCCGCACAACAAGAACTCATCGAAGAATAACCCAAGTCGGGACGAAGCCCGCACAACAAGAACTCATCATAGAACCACTCAAGTCGTGACGAAGCCCGCACAGCAAGAAATTGAATTTACTCGGGTTCATGGTACACCCTGCAAGAGACTAAAAACCTACAACAACAACCAAAGGATTAGGAGCAACCCAGGCTAAAGTAGCCTAAGTATCCTTAAGAAGGGTAAATTTCATTTACATATACCAATTCTATCATCCAAAGATTTTGTATAGAGTTTTGTAGGAACGAGGACAATAAGGAGACGTCCAAGAGCAACCCAAATGAACTGGGATAGTGTCAATGTTTTATCACCAATAGCCCACCACTGGGGTACCTAGTAGGGTGATTTATTCAGAGGAGCTTGGCAGACTGCGGAACTCGGTGGTTGCGGCAACAAGCTTGACGAGATAGACGATTTTATACTAGTTCGGGCCCTCGACTTGCGTCGAGTAAAGACCTTTATATTCAGTTAGCATGAGCCTGTTGTGTTGTATTGATGAGTATGAGGGATTATGTGTTGCTGTGTAGTTCGCGCTCTTTTACAAGGGGTACCTGCAGCGGCCTTATATGGGGCGAGGCTGGCTGCGGGCTCTGTGATTCCTAGTCGGATTCTAGGAATGAGTCCTAAACTAAGAGTTTCATAGTCTTTCCTATTATAACCCGTCTAGGATATGGTAGTTCTCACGTCATGTCACTCAGTGTTGTACTCGAATCGGGTGGTGGGTTCTTTGATCCTCCATCCGTATTTCGTCTTCTTGGGGAACCTCTGGTGTTCCCCATCGACAAGCCCCCGAGCGTTCCAGGATTTGGAACTCAGAAGCCGGGTTCTTTCGAGGTGAAATCTTGGGACGCTCTTTCTTCTGGAAGCTTTTGTCTTGGATCTTCGTGAGTGCAATTTTGAACACTGAGTGTAGCCCCGAGCCTCTTATTTTTTGGCACAAAAAGCTAGAGGGTTTGTTGTAGCCTCCGTCTTCTTGTCGTCGTTTTTTCCTTTTCATGGAGTGCAAATTTTAAAAAAATTTGAGTGTAGCCCCCGAGCCTCTTGCTTTATGGAAAAAAGCTAGAGGGTCTTGGCAGAATTTGAAAAAATGCCTTCGGTGCAGGGTACTCCTGCAGCCCCCGAGCCTTTTTCGGGTTCTTTTCATTGTGAAAGAAGTCAAAAAAGTGTTTTGGAGTTCCTTGTTGATGTAGCTCTTTATTGATGTACCATTTGTTGGGTGCCTTCATTGCTTTTGTACTGAATTTTACTGTTCGTCTGTCAGCCTTGTAGGCGCTCTTGATGGCTTTAGTCTGCATGTCTGCTTCCTTGTCGGCTATGAGGAGTTCATGCATGCTTGTTCAGTCACTTCAAGGTTCTGTCTTCTTCACATGACTGTCCTTGCTTTTGGTTATGCTTTCTTCTATAGACTGGGTCTTCATATGCCCATCTTTGCCTATAAATATCGCTTGCAGGTTCCCGTTATTTCCTCATTCAGTTCTAGTCTTCTTGTGTTCCTTCTTTCTTCCTGGTGCTCTTGTATTCTTCTTGAGCTGCTGCTTCCTTCTTCTATAGTCATGGTGTTGTTGGTGAGCAAGCTTGATGAACCCCCGGGCTTGTTCTATAATCTCTCTTAGCGAATGGTGTAGGACTTATGATAGGGGCTAGTAGCAAGCTAGTCCCAGGTTGTACCTTCTCCTAAAGGGCATTGAGGCAAATGGAGTAGGGCTTGTGAGGTTGATAGCTATTGCTGTCCTACATGAACTTCCAGGCCCTCTCCTTGATTATCTTCTTGCTCTTTGTGGAGTTCATTAGCATGTGGTCGGCCAACTACGTCAACAAGTCGTTGCGGATATGCAACTAATTTGTTCACTGCTATATCGTTTTGGTACTCCAGCGCAGATCTACATGTGTTGAGAGGGGATATCAGGTTCTTCTGAGGTGGCAAAGCGGTATATCGCTACTGTCTTGATGAACTTGGTGGCGTTTCAACTGCCCGTTCGAGTAATCTTGGCTGTGAGTTCTCTTCAGCGAATATGTTGTCCGGGTTGCTTCCAGCTTGATTGCATTGAATCTTGGTGGAGGTTTGGTAACCTTGAATTCCACTGGGTTCTTTGTAATTATTTTGTAATGATTCCCTTTGCTTTCTTTTATAGACTTATCAGATCTTGTATCCAATTGTACCTTGTTGTAATCCCAGTGTCTTCTTGATCAATGAAATGGAAAAGATATTTGTCTTGTCTCCGTCTCCAATTGATTGTGTGAGTTGTTTGCTGGCTGAGTTGACATTTTATGGACATGATTCTGCAACTCTGAATGTGTTGAGTTGTTTAATGATGCATTGGGTGTTGCATAATGTGTCTTGTTTGTCTGTGAGTTCTTTTGATATGTCTTCCAATGTGTCTGGGTTGTTCAGGTTTCTCAATAATTGGTTCATGTAGACTGTTGATTTGACGGGTTGTTGATGATTCCAGGTTCTCTTCACATCCGGTGACTTCATGATATAAAATCTTGTCTAAGATACTCTGTTTTCTGCTCGTTGGAAAGTTACCATTTGCCATTATTATCGTTGGTGCTTATCCGCTGTAGTTGCTATCGTGCTGTCCGGTTTAGGCAACCCTTGATCCATTGTGCCCATTTAGATCAACCGATCCTTATAAATGCTTCACCGTTTATCCTTCTCTCATACTTTTGCATCTTTGTCATCTATACACGCAGGGAATCCCCAATCTCTCTGTTGTTCTTGCCGTCTCCGCCATGCGCAGAACCCTATTTCTCTCTCTATGATTTCTGCCGCAATCTGTGAATTCTCTGGCTCTTCGTCGAGCTCTGATGGCTGGAACGAGGTCACAGAGTAAGAGCAGGGCCATTGAGGTAATTTGATTGGTAAAAATTCTTTCTTTTGCTATTGATCACACTGTTCTTGATCGTGTGTCTTCGTGTAGCGAACTTGGCTGGCGTCGACGATGACAGAGGCAGATCTTGATCTATTGATTGAGCATGGCCTACTTCGAGAGTAGGCGCTTTCCAGGTTTGTTCTTCTAGGTTGTCATCTGATCCCTACTCCTCCTGATCAAACGATCTTGTTCATTGCGTTCATCGCTGCGGGACTCTGTTTTTCGCCTTTGACCATTCTGATGGAATTCCTTCAATTCTTTGGTCTTCAACTTTTCCATCTATCCCCTAATGGGGTTCTTTATTTGTTTGCCTTCATGCATCTGTGCGAGGCGTATCTTGGGGTTCCCCCAACCTTATTTTTTGGCACTTCTTCTGCCTAAAGCAGGATTTGAAAATAGTGCCTTTTGGTTGCTGTACGATCCAGCTCTGCCAAGGGATGGGTGCGGCTCTTTTTACCCTTGATTTCTTTGACAAGATGGTTTGGGTGGACAAGTGGTTTTATGTTCTCAAGCCTTTAGCTTATTTCTCTTCAGATCTCTCTGTCTTCCCCAATAACACCTATCTTTGGTCCAAAAAGCTCTCTGATGCTGAGCTTTCGGCCATCGTCCCTCTTCTTGCATGGCTTCTTTATGTGAAAGCGCAAGGCCTCACCGGACTCGGTATCGTTGTCGGGTTCTTTCGTCGTTTTGTGCAACCTTTGATGCAAAGAGAGCACCTTGGCTTTGAATACACTAGGGTTGACGATTCTTCCCGGATGAAGGCTGGGGAAAAGCTAGATGATGAGGAGCTGACAGTGTGTCTAAAGGTTGTTCTTGCTTCAGTGCCTTGTATTCCTTCCCGAGTTGAGGAATATCATTCTAAGAACCCACCACCTGCGGTAAGTGATTGACCGATTGCTTCTTGTTATATGCGAGTTCTTTTCTTCGCTGGTGTTGATGATCTGATTGTTGCTCTTTTTTAGGGATTTGGTCATAGCTTTGCTATTCGTCTTCCTACCGTCGAGGAAGTTAATCCTGCTGGGTTTGCTACTCAACCTGCTTTTGTTTCTACTTCTCGCAAACTGTTTGTTGTTCCTAGTCTTTCTTGTGGCATTTATGATGGTGGTTTTGGATCTGTGCCGTATAAACCACTTCCCAAGATTGTTGAGATGATTGTTGATGTCAGGTGAAAGTCATCATCTCATCCTCCTGTTACTCCTGCCGGGAGGCCGAGTCCCGTTGCGTCGAGTTCTCTTCAAGTTACAGGTAATATCATCATAGGTGAGGTTGGTGCCGAGTTCTTTTTTCTGTCATCTTTTGCTTCTGTTTCTTATGCTTTGTTTGTTTCTTATTTGCAGATAGAGCCACTATGCTTCTATCTGAGATAGAAGAAGATGAGGAGGTGCAGACCCCTCTTATCTGTAAGCCATAAGTCCTCTTTAACCTCTGCCTCCTTCTTTTTTCAGTTGTTTTGTTTTGCTGATGTTTGTTTGCTTTTGTAGTCGGATAGAGGCTTCTGGGACTTCTTCTTCTCTTTCTCCTTCTCTTGCTGCCCATGTGTCATCTGTGGTGCAGTCCCTTGCAACTGTTCCCCTTCCTATCATGCCTAGGAGAGGTGTGGGTTCTTTCAAGCTTCCACAGAGGTAGTTGTCTTGGGTGCTTCTTTTGAATTTGACTTCTTCACTTTTCTTTGTTTCTAGCTCTTATGCCTTCTTCTTGCAGACCTGGGACGGTGAGTTCACTGGGTTCTTCTAGTGGTGCGGGCTTTGGTCGAGCCCCCGAGGATGAGCTTAAGGCTCCGAGTTCTTCTGCTGGTGAGTTCTTGCAAATTCTTCTGGATTCTTCTTACTTCTTTCTTCTTTGATAGTTCTTGATCTATTTGTATTAGCTTTTGTAGATGCTTCCTTGCAGGCTAGCCAAATGGACAATGTTAATACGGGGTCTGGCCCCACTTAGCAGGCGGTCCGCTTGGCAGCGCCTGCTGAGTTGGGTTGTGAGCTTCCTCATGCTGAGCTGGTGACTCCTGGAGTTACTATTGCTAGAGGAGGTGATAGAGTTGTTCCTGATCCGCTGCTGCTCGCTTTGCCACCATTAAGTTCTTCTAGTCTAGTGGATCCTGAGATGAGCTGTCCTCATCATCTGGTGGCTCTTAAGGCTTACTTTGAGGAGTTCTCCACCAAGTTTGGTGGCATGGTGTAGGTACGCGTTCTTTTCTTGGTCTTGAAACTTGCTGAATTTGATTTGCCATCTTTTCTGGCTCTCATCCTTTTCTCCTTCAGTCTCTCTAGCAAGATCAAGACCTTCTCTTTGGCCCTGTTGAGGCTGCGGTGACTGCGTCTAGTCTCGCCGATCTTGAGTGGGTTCTTAAAGAGCTTGCTCAGGTTCAGGCAGAATTGGATCATGAGCGTGGGCAACGTCAGGTTGCTGAGGCGACTCATCAGGCTACAAAAGCCGCTGCTAATGAAGTGCAGATCTTGAAGGCCCATATTGAAGGTACTTTTTCTTCCGTCAGGTTGTTGTCTTTGCTTTGTCTGCTACTGAGTTCTTTCTTCAGCTTGTTTACTTGATTGCTTCTTTGTAGAGTTTGAACGTAAATAGCTCCAGTGGCATCAGGACTCAGAGGATATGGAAGAAACCCTCAGGACCTCCGAGAACGAGGCTGAGTTGGTAAGAGAGATGCATTCTCGCCGTGAAGATGCTGAGCAAAAGCTTGCCTTGGATCGCCAGTTCCATCATGATGCTAATCGAGATGTATTTTAGGCCTTGAAGACTGTTCAGTAGTTGAAGGGCCAGTTGGATGTGGGCAATGCCAGGTTCCAGTCGCTGTGGGGGGCTATGTCCTATCTCCTGTCTTTTATTGGACTAGAGGAGGATTAGCCCTTGTATGCTGATGTGGTGAGCTATGCTCCTCTTATTCCATCATGGTTCTTCAACTTCATGAAGGATAGCTTCCAGAGGTGTGTGAGCAACATCCTGTGCCACATCCGGGTTCTTGCTCCTGAGGCTGAGCTAGAGAAATTGGTCGACCCCAACCTGTCAGTGGATTTTGTGCTTTAGGTTGGAGAGCAGGAGGCTGGCCTTGCTTCTCTTGTAGAGCAAGTCGTAGATAGGATAGACTTAGGTGTTGACCCCCTGCTCCTGTGCCTTGAGCACCTTTCTTGTAAAAATCTTCTTGGTCATTAGTGGGTTGAACTTCTAGGGCTGTTGCTACCCTTTTTTGAACAGAATTTTATTGTGCGGGCTTCGTCCCAACGCTATTTTGATAATCTCCTGCTGTGAGAGTTTTGACCTGGCTTTAATATGCTTCGGCGACTTCTTGATGTGTGGGCTTCATCCCAACTTTGAAATGATGTTACTTTCGTACTACCCGCTGGTAGTGTATTGGCTGATTTTGAGCTAGAATTGTTCTTGTTGCTTCAAACTACCCGCTGGTAGTGTAGTGGTTGGTCCTTTTTTGTAGTTATTTTTTGTTGCTTCAAACTACCCGCTGGTAGTGTAGTAGCTGCTCCTGAGTCATAGTTGTTTTTGTTGTTTGAAACTACCCGCTGGTAGTGTAGTGGCTGTTCTTAAGCCGTAGTTGTTTCAAGGTTTGCTGCATCATGCCGTAGCATAGTTGATGCCTAAGCCTGAACCCACAAAGGTGTGCCTGAGTTCAGTCCAGTAAGTTGTGCTCTCCATCACATCGTAGGCAAGGGTGGGGAGTCAAAGATCCTAGACTGACACGGTTGTCACACCTTGGTTTTGAAGGATTAAAACCAAGGCAAAAGCTCATGTGCGCTCGGATCAAATTACACACATGAACGATAATTACATGGTCCAATAAGCACTGTGTTTGAATAAAACAATAATACATTATACCATTATTACAAAATTATCATCAGAGTAAAGCGAAATATATATAACATCGTCCAAAGCGAAAGGCAACTAAACGACATAGACGTAGCGACTCCATCTTGCCACAGGTAGGTCAACGGCAGCATCATGACGCCTAACACCCTGGTAGTTCTCAGGGAAGTCACCATCTGAGTCATCACTTGAGCATCCTTTATTTGGGAATTAGCAAGGGTGAGTTCCATGTCAAAACTCAGCAAGTACAGGCAGAAAAGTAATGACATGCAAGGTTGAAACAAGATATAGATGAATGGTAGACTACGATAGCATTTTAATGTAGCAATTAAGATTTAACTTAATATAGCCTATTCTCTAATCAACTTGGTTGAGACACTGAACCCTTTATTAAGGTTAGAGTAGTAGTTAATGTGTCATTTAACATCACAGATACAAGCATATATCATTAAACATGAGATAGCCATCTCAAAGGGGACACAGTATAGCCATTCCGATCAAACACGAGGTAGCAACCTCAAACAACATCACCATGATTTTAACAGCTTAAACCATTTGGCTAAGCCATGTGAGGATCTGGGCTGCTCGTGACCGTGAGCACGGACGATATACCAATTTTAAACTCTGCGCAGAGGTGTACACTTTCACTCCAAATTGTGAATACTCCTTATGCCCGAGGGGATCAGCCTCTTAGCCCATTACCGAGATAGGATGGCAGAGGTCACAACGAGGTTCTTCATAGGGTCATAGGCAGTGGTAACTCGATCCACGATGTCCCAAGCACATGAGAGACGTACTCATAGCCACCGCCCCAGTCTACGGATCAACCAGAAATCCATGCTAGAACTTGTAACGCCCTTCACACCATCGCTATAGTACCCGTCGATAAGCCACCCAACTTCCTATGATGATCCTGCTAATAGACCAAGCCAGTGCCCATTAGCCTGGAGATGTACGAAAGTCCCAGGTTGCTGCTCCATGAACAAGACCACAAGGGGGAGGAGATACGGATTCCCTTGTCAACACGAGCCCCACTAGCATCCGTTTCCCCCGTCATTCATTGCCAACCAACGATGCAAAACAACATCAACTTCTCCAACGGTCAAAGCCAAGATCCCATGGCTCCAACATGTTTAAGAAGAAAGTTTTATCTTCATTAAAAGGTGAAAGGTGAGTGAGCACTAGCAACCTAATAACCTATCTACTAAAACCCCATATATGATATCTAGGTAAAGTGGCTAGTCATTCCTATGGTTTGCCGATTTGAGACACATGCAATGTCTTAATTAAATGTGAATAGGTGCAATATGATCAAAGGAGCCTGCACTTGCCTTGGTTGATGTCCTGCTACACGTAATCCTCCGGGTTCTGCTGATACTCGTTCACCCACATCTCGTTCTCTATACGCCACAATCATCACACACGAGCAACACATGCAAGCAAACATACTACAATTAGAGAAATACAACAAAACATGATAACAATAGCAAACAATAGCATAGAACAATTCTACTCATCGAGACGATTCCAAAAAGTATAAGTTTGCTAAAAACAGAGTTAAAACATGAAAGTTATGGCCTAAACAAGACTAGGATCTAATCTGCAAAAAAAGGACTCAAATCTAAATACTTTTGAACTGAGAAGGACTAAATCATAAATAAGCAAAACTATAGGGGCTTTTTTGCAAAAGTGCCAGTGGCGGCGGCATTCACCCGTGCTGACGGCCACGCGGTAGCGCGGGAGCGGCCTGGTCCGGTGGACCGGCCGTGGATCGACCCCGTGGACCAAGTCCACGGGTCCACAGTGGACCGACGGTGGTCGGGGTCCACCCCAGCGACCTCGGCCATGGTCGTCGGCGACGACCTTGTGACGGTGGGGCTACGGGGCACGCGGGCCAAGGTGAGGCCACGCGCACGTTGCGTGTGTGCTTGCGCACTCGATGGGAGGCACAGCCGTGGCAAGGCGAGGCCAGAGCGACGCGGCACCGCGACGACGACGCCGGCGATCCTGCAGTGGCGCGTAGCGGCGCGCAGAGAGGGAGATGGCAGCCGTGGAGGGCAGCACCATGACCCTCGAGGTCATGCGAAGCTCGGGCGTGGGCTTACCTCGGCGGCGGACGGCGGCGAAGGCGAGGTCGATGGCGGCGCGAGCTCGGCGGCTATGGTGGCTAGGGTTTCACGGTTCGGCGAAACTGGGTGGCGGCTAGGGATGCGGAGGGCCAGGCTCGAGGCGGCGTGGTGCGCTTTATACCGTGCGGCGATCCTCGGTTCACAAGCGGCTGTGGCGCGCGGGTGGACCGGGGTCCGGCTCGGTGTCCGTCTCCGGGTAGGAGACGACACTGTAGCTATGGGCCCCACCCTCGTGGGTCCCACCTGCCAGAGGCGGTGGGCGGGCGAAGCGGTGCTGCGTGCTATTGACGTCAGCGGCTAGCGTGGGCGCTGACGTAGGCGGGCGCGTTGGCGCGGCCTGCGGGCTAGTTGGGCCACTTGGCCCACCACGCGGTGGTGCGCGCAAGGGCCAGGCGGGCCGTGGCTGCTGGGATGCTGGCGGCCTGCTGCGCTATCTGGCTGGCTGTGGCCAAGCCTGGCCGCTCCTGGCCTTGGCCATGGCTGGCCAGTGCTGGCCAGGGCCGGCTGGGGCTGGCCATCCTTGGCCAATAAGGGCTGGAGGTGGCCAGGGTCCACTAGGGGCTGGCCTAGACTAGTTAGACTAGGTTTAGTTAGTCTAGGAGTTAGAGGGGACAAGTTAGAGCATGTTAGCAACTAGAAAGCAAAGCAACAATTAGAAAACATGCTCAAACAAGTCAACCAAAAACTTATGCAGCAGCATGAATGCAATAATGCATGGTTTCTAATGTGCTACACATTTTAAAGGAATTCATAAAAAATTTATAATTGGCCTATGAATGTAAAGCATCTATACAGAAAAATAAAATCAAATTCATTTACTATTTAAAGTTCAAAATTAGGGTGTTATAACAGTGTGCCCTGATCCTGCTATTATAGCGAAAGGTTTTGACTCCCGAACCAGCATATGTGTCCGGGTTCAACTGCATTCTCATTTTGCAGTAAGGAAGAACTTTCTTATCGTGAATCCAGCATGAGAGCTCGTATTCACCCTAGAAAGGCCCGAGTGGACCGACACGCGGTACCCTGATCCAACTCGGTGCTTTACGCACAGGGCAGGCAAGGTGGGGAGCCAAGATCCTAGACCAACACGAGGTGCCCTGATCCCACTGTTGCAAATAGGTTTGGTCTCCCAAACCAGCACTAGGTGCCATGGTTCGACTGGATTCTCAATTCGCAGTACTCTCTGATCGTGAAATAACACAAGTGCCCTAAATCACCCTAGAGAGGCCCGATCCTGGACTAACACGGAGTGCCCTGATCTAGCCCAGAGCCACGCACCGAGCGGCTAGCCTGTCCATGGAGCGGTACTAAGACTCTAGTCCATACAGGCATGCTATGAGATCACCCCATAGCATGATATCTTGAAGAGGCATTGAGTGCCTGTTGTTCTTGTGTTGCAAATGGGAAGAGCGAGTTGTTTTGTTGATCGGTAGATTTCTATTTCATCATCACGAGTTCTTTTATAGGGCTTTTTCACTTAGTTGTAAAATCTTTGAAGTTGGCTAATGTGCCATGTGTTCATTAGTGGGATTTCTTCGTCCATCATAAGCTCATATGTGCCTGGTCTGGTTTCTCTTCTTACTTTGAAAGGTCCTTCCCATGGGCTTAGTAGTTTGTGCCTTCCGTCTTTATTTTGGATGAGTCAAAGAACTGAGTCTCCCGGTTTAAGGGTTCAGGGTTGTGTGCTCTTGTGATAGTGTCTTCTTAGTCCTTGTTGATATCTGGCATTCTATAAAATTGTACACTCTAGGACTTCTTCTAGTGAATCAAGTTCGAGGCATCTTGTTTCTTCGGCTTCTCCTTCTTTGTATTGCTCTATCTTTGGTGATGTCCAGATTAAGTTAGCTAGAAGTATTGCCTCTGATCTGTAGATGAGAAAGAATGATGAATATCCAGTTGATCTGCTGATTTGGGTTCTGAGGCCCCAAACCACTTTTGGTATTTCATCCATCCACTTAGCTCCATAGTCCACTAGTTCTTCATATAGTATTGGCTTGAGTCCTTGTAAAATTAACCTGTTTGCTCTTTCAACTTGTCTGTTTGCTTGAGGGTGGGCAACTGATGCAAAATCAATGTCGATTCCGCAATCTGTCGCCTAAGATGTAAACTCCTTTGCGGTAAATGGTGATCCTAAGTCTGTGATGATCTTGTTGAGTACTCCAAATTGGAACATGATGCTTTGTATGAACTCAATAACTTTTTTAGCGTTGTATTTGACCAAGGGTTTGTATTCTATCCACTTGGTAAACTTGTCAATTGCAATGAAGATGTACTCGAATCCTCCAGATGATCTTTTTAGTGGACCAACTTGATCCAATCCCCAACAGGAGAAGGGCCAAGAGGGCGGTATGCATATCAGGTTGTTTGCTGGGATGTGTTGTTGTCTTGCAAACATTTAGCACTTCTTGCATTTCCTGATGAAGTCTTCTGTGTCTTTCATTGTCGTAGGCCAATAATACCCCATCCTAAAAGCTTTTCCTACCAAGGTTCTTGATGCCGCATGATTGCTGCAGCAACCTGCGTGTATTTCTTTGATGATGTTTATTCCTCTCTCTCTTGGTACACATTTGAGTAGAACTCCTGATGAAGCGGGTCTTCTGTATAGCTTGTCCCCCACTAGTACGTAGTTCTTACTTCTACGTATTAGTCAGGTTCTTTGTGTGTTGTCTTCTGGCATTGTCTTGTCTTTGATGAAATCTATAAACTGTTGCCTCCAGTCTTCATATATTACCATGACTTATCTTGTCAAACGGTCTTGGTGAATCTCCATTTTGTCATCTCTTCTTGATCTAGGTTGTTGTTCTTCACCGGATTGTTTGATGAATGGTTCCTTTAATTCTTCCATTAATATTTCTAGTGGTACCTTTGCTCTGTCTGAGCGTAGCTTGGCTAAAGTATCAGCTGCTACCTTTGAATCTCTCAGAACGTGGTGGACCTCTAGTCCTTGGAAATTTTTCTCTAACTTTCTGACTTCTACACAGTAAGCGCCCATGTTGTCTTTTGTGCAATCCCATTCTTTGTTGACTTGGTTGATGACAACTGTTGAATCACCATAGACTAGCAACCTTTGTATTGCTAAAGAGTTAGCTACTCTTAACCCATGTATGAGTGCTTCATAGTCTGCTTTGTTGTTTGTGGCCTGCCATAGAATCTATAGGATGTACCTAAGTTGTTTTCCTTCTGGTGATATGAATAGGATCCCTGCTCCTACACCTCCTAGTTGGAGTGATCCATCGAAATACATCCTCCAATGATCTGTGATGGGTTCGGGTTCTTTTATAGTTGTTTTCATCCATTTAGCTAGGAAGTTGCTGATTACTAGGGAAACCTTTTCAAAATGAGTCCAATGTTGATGATGTGGTTTCCCCTCCAACATCAACCTTTGTGGGCCAAACTATAAAACTCATGCTAAAACATTTTGAGATTTGCAAAACTTGTGATAGACAAAAGCATCCACAACAACCCTTTCAAAGATTTTATGAACCAAAAGA